>CAMZMU010000035.1:70331549-70651584 GCA_947311845.1 Poa pratensis | reverse complement strand
TCGGTCCCGCTACACAGGGAGAGGGTAAGTTTTGCGGTAGCATTTGCTTTCGACACAGTACTTTCGAGCACCGTCGTGGTGTGTGTCTCTGCAGTGGTGCGGACGTCCAGCGGACCCCGAATTTTTTGGAAACTAACCCGCGGTCCAGGTTTTACACTGCGCGTGGACCTAATTGAAATTTCGAAAAAACATGTACACTTTTCTGTAAAATTACCAGCAATTCCCCATCTCTCCTTTCTCTCTCCCGCGACGGAAACTCGCCGCGGCCGCCGCCGCACGCCGCCGGCGCTACGCCTCTCCCCTTCCAGATCGACGACCGCTGCGATCTCCGCCGTCGCTGCTTCTCCTTCCTCGCCGATCGGCGCTTGCCGGGACGTCGCACAGCGACGGGAATCGTCGCCGCCGTGCTACGCAACCACCGCGGCGAAATTCCACGCCAGCGGCGACTCCGGTGGCCTAAACGTGGCGGCGCCGCCTCTTCGGGGACCCCACGCCAACGCGCACCCGCCGCGGCCACGGTCGCGTCCCAGCACGCGCGGAGGCGCCGCCGGCGAGTCGCCGCCGTCGCGGCACGGCCGCCGCGGCATCCGCCCACTGTGACGTCAGCATGACGTTACAGTGGGCCTGGGCCGGGAAGACGGGCCTCTGCTGGGCTGGCTCGGCCCTTTTATTTTTTTCCCTTCCGTTTTGTTTTTCTATTTTCCAAATATATTTGTACCTTTAAAAATAGAGCTCAAAATCAAATGAATCCAATTTCAAAAAAAAAAGGAAAAATAAAATCACCCATTTTAAACACTTAGTGACCTTTTCCAACTTAGTCTTCAGATCATATAGACATATACTATGAGAAATACATATTGTAGTCAAGTTTTAGGAGTAGGTTGTTTTATTGTTCCTTTTAAGTTAGAGCATTCATCTTTAGACCATGTTCCTTCTATTGTCTGTGTACAATGTTTTGAATGTACCTTATTTGCTACTTATGCCGGTATATTGTCATGTTGCATTTCGAAACATGGAAGTACGCTATTTTTCTTATATTTATCATTTTTATTGTTTATATTGTAAGGCATGTCAATACTATGAAATATCACATAGTATTGCTTTACCTCTCGATCAACAATGGGAACTTTTTTTGTATGAACGAGCATTGTGTCATATTAAGAATGTTTGTCATAATGTTTTGCAATTCGAAAACCAGTGTCAACGCGGGTGGCGCGCGGCAAGCCACGCCAGGGAATCTAGTCTAATATGATTTTGAGGGCATCTATAAATAGCACCCTTTCTCCAGAAGGCCCCTACGACTTCCACTCTCTCAACTCCATTGGTCTAGAGCATATAAATCTTCAAGATCTCCTACTCCCTTGCTCCAATCTCGTTGAATGTTTGAAGAGTGATGGATGAGATCGAGATGTAGGGTGACCCCAAAATTGCTGGATTTTGTTACTTTTGGGTTTCTTCAAACTCTAGAGGAAAGTGGTAGTCTGATAGTTTTTTTTAACTTGTAGTCTTATAGCTTTGTTTTTGTGGTGGGAACCTACGGAATATTGTTGTGAGCCTTCAATTAATTCGTGGAGCTAATGTAAACATTTGCTTTCTGCTTCAATGTCAACACTTAGTAGATTGTGACACTCTTCCTTGGTGGAGGCACGCAGAGAATAAGACGAGCCTTGGTGGTTACTTGTGGATCCTCGCGACTCCACATCTCTCCAACAAAGACTGTTTTGCTTGAAAAGTGAAATTCGGATAACTCTCTGCATCCATTGTGTGGTTATTCCTATACTTCGTTACTTATATGTTTTTTACTTACGCTTCCTTGTTTACCTTGTATTTAGATTGGGGCTAGGATCCTCTGTTCTAACTCAACAGTGCAGTTACTGCCGCTGCCATGCGGGTTCGGCCTCATATGTCATTGGGCGTACAATAACTACAGAGGATCTTAACCCAGTAGATTGTATCCTTGTCATCTGTTATATGAGTGAGGATGGCCGTGCAGTAAACGATATTTTGAACATTGGTTCTTTTAAAATTGTTATTGCATTCTCTATCACACACCTTCCTTTTTATTCTAAAAAGCTGTGCGCGATTACAATCGCACACTCTTTTACTTTTCTTTAACCCATTGCTAACATCGTATACCCCATTCGCAGAAAAGAAGAAGCTAACAACATCAGAAATCCATTTCGGTGCCCAAGCACACCTGCACCTGATATCCTATCCCCACAATCTCATCAAGATCTGTATCCACGGTCCCTTCGTATTGTTTCTACCATGGTAAAACAGACTCGTGGGGTCGTGGCCCACTGTTGTGTACAGTTATTAAATGACGCAGATACTAGTACGCAGCAGCAGTACCCCCGTTGCGATTCCAGGGGAACTAGTAGAGACCGGCCTGCTGGTCGCCGACCCAGCCCACCTGGATGCGCTGCTCGCCCACCGGCGGTGGCGCAGGAGACAGCTATGAAGACGACGGCGGCGTTGCAGACGAGCCCCCTGCCGGCGAGCGCCACTCATCGCCCCGCCTCCACTCGCGAGCTCGCCGTGGCCCGTGCCGCCACCTCCGCATGCCGGGCGTGCCGTGCAGCGCCGTCGGCTGCACCCAAGCTCCTACTCCACCCGCTGCGGCTCCACCCGCTGCGGCTCCGGCGAGGAAACCACCGGCGAGGGCGGCGAGCGCGGCGGCTCGGGCGCGCCCCCGCTCCGGCCATGGCGGAGGGAGGAAAGTCCCTGAGTGGTGGCGCCCAGCGTTCCTGCTCCACGGTGCCGCCACCACGCTGAGCACCGCCCCGCTCTTGCTCACCACGGCGCTCCACGCCACACATATGCTCTCCACGGCGGTCTATGCCACGTCCATGGGCCCAGCTCCGCCGAGGTGCTCAGGCGATGGAGAACGCCGCCACGTCGGGGCCGCGCGCGACGCCGCCGACTCAACGCCGAGCTGCTGCGAAGGCGGGACCCTGACCCCGATGCGCTCATGAACCGGGCCACGCCGCGCCGGCAACTCGTCCACGACCCTGGCGCCGATGCGCTCGCGCACTGGGCCGCGCTGCGCCAGTACCTCGTCCACGACTTTGTCGCCGATGCGTTCGTGCACAGGGTCGCGCCGCCACTGCCCCTCATCCACGCCCCTGGGGCCAAACCGACCGTGCATACCACCCACCGGCGCCGGCGGTCGCGGCTGCGTGCAGTCCTTGGCGTGGTGGTCGTCCTCTCCTTGCACCGCAGACAGGCGGTGTCGTTGGGGCAGTCACGGGAGATGTGCCCGGCTTGGCGCAGTTGAAGCAGCAGCCCGCGAGGTCCGGTGGTAGGTCGGGCCGAATCGTCCACGCCGGCAGCTGGGCTCCACGGTGGCGCTTCTGGCCGCTACCACCACCATGAGTCCAGGGACGGGGGCCCCCAACTGGCGGCGCAGGCGGCGGAGAGCGAGCTCTCCTGCGCGGCGGCGTGGCCCTCGTCGGAGGGGAAGCCGACCTGGAGGAGACCGGCGCCGGAGATGGCACAGGGGTGCGGGCGGCCGACGGGGTGCCGCTCCTCAGCACCTCGCAGTACGAGCGCGGCGACCTGTCGTCTTCGTCATCCGAGTAGTCCGCCCAGCGGCGCGACTGCGACGACTCGGGAAGCGAGTCCATGGCGGTGAGGGGCCGCCGTTCCGGGAGCGAGAGATGGCGCGCCGCACCGTGGCCGAGATGGCCACCGGCAGCGGAGCGGGAGGTGGGTGGTGGCTGGCTCAAGTTTAGATAATTGCACTGTCCAGGTGCTTGTTGCGTTAGCAAAAAGTGTACCATCGATCCGACCGCGGCGTCTCACGTGCCTACAGTACCAGCATTTAGTCCCACAACGGAACCGGGGTAGTTGGAATTCACCGCGCCTCCAAATTTTTACTGTCCCATACACATACAACAAGAACCTGGAACACAAATCTCAACCAGATTCGCACGGTACAGATTTCCGGAGCAGGTGCGCTCGGGCAAATCGCCTCTCTCCTAACAACATCCTATACCAATGTCAAAAAAAAAAAAATCCTATACCCGCAAAGATTCTATTGCATATCCTATGGGACCTACACGATGCGGGGGGTCTCTGTAGTGGTAGGGAACAATGGAAGGACAGGTTATTAATCCACACATTCAGTCATTCAGGCTATGCGGCACACCGTGTTTTCTTCGCACCTTCTCATTTGACGTCCTAAAGGAGGGTCGATCGGGTGGATTCGATTTTGAACTGTTCGATGATTCACAGGAATCCGTCATGCACCGCTGTCGACCGGAGGCGTGGAGCACGACGGAATGTCTAGAAGCTTGCTCAGATCAGTCTTCGTCTCTTTGAAACAAAAAAAAAAGAGCTGGCCGGGCACATCACAGTGTCACTGTGTGCGTACGACCAGCAACCCGTACCCCCTACAATTAACAAAGAGTAGTTAGTTAACCGTTCCACGGCGTCGACCCGTGCAGGCGCGAATACGTCAATCCGTGGCAGAAACGTGCGCCAACGCGACAAGAAGTCAATAGCCCCGCTCTCCTGCAGCCATGCCGGCTAAGCGGGTTTATGGCAGATCTACCGAGACCTCTCTATTAATACTCAACGGTACACATCGATCCAACCTCCATCACGGCGGACTAGTTGCTTCTCCGATTATCTCGTCTCAAGCTACGCCAGCCTCTGGGACTCTCTCATCTGGCCATGGCTGAACCGGCCGAGAAGCTGTCCGGCGAGAGAGTCCCGCCGCCGCCTCGACCCCCGGCCGCCGGCACGGTACGTACAACGTTTTCCCCCGCCTCATCTCTGTTCCCCTGATGATCTCGTGTGTCAGTCTATTTGGTTATGCGTTGATTCAGCGACCCCTGTGACCAAGAAGAACTCACCATCGATGCCGTCTCTGGCAACCTCCATCCCTTTCCTTGTGTGTTCTCGCTGTTAAGCTCTGCGTATGGGATGTGGGAGGCTCTTCATAGCACGGTATCTACCGCGTTTAGTCGCCTCGGGCCCTCGGCTATGTACTGGTTTCCTGGTTCTCGGTCGAGCACACTGCAACCATCTGAGCCTGGAGATGAAGATCCTTGCTCTTGCTCACGGCATCACGGGGGTTCCCCGGTCGAGGATAACTTGTCCGTATACGATGCAAGTGGGCAGTGCGCGGTTTCGTCTTCACTTGTGGCGCCATCCGCGCCATATGCCGATTCTTTTTTCTGTGCTCCAAACGGAGTCCACGTTCTTCCAAATTTCAACAATAGCGTCCGGTGAATATGTCCGGCACTTTGGACAAGACATCTTTTGGGGTTTTGCAAGTGGTATCTTGTCTTCTACTCCTACTAGTAGTATTTTTCTTTCCTTCATGCGGCCAGCTGGCATTTAAATACAGTACCAACTAACAGTACTTTATTCCAGATTAAATAACTCAATATTATTTTTGGTACCCATGGATTGTTTTTTTGCGAATACCAATGGATAATTATCTCTTCAAATGTTGTCTCTCCGCCATAGGCAAGATGCTCAATTCACACTGTAATAAATGAGGAAAAAGAATAACATTGTTTATAAATCTGGATCGACAGACTAACTCTTGCATGTGTTCATAGTTCAAATAAATCCTACCCCGATCATATTCAAGCATAACCCTAATTCGAGTAAATACAACTTCATTTGGATGGACCGCTAAGACTAGCCATAGTGGGGGTATCATAGGTAGTATGCATGTCATGTTGGCAAAAATCTGATGTGGCACGTAAAACTCAAGATTTGAACTCAAGAGACAAACTAACATAGGGATTTACTTGCTAGTTTGTCTCTTGAGTTCTTGTAACCCCAAAGGGATCATGCATTCATGCTACGAGATAATGCTAATGCATGAGAGGCCTTAGCTTGCCGCTTGTCGGAGTCAACATCATGCTCCAAAATGATAATCATGCCTCAATTATCACAATCTATTTATTTGTTCATGCCGAGCAATTCAAATAAATAACACGCTAGTTGCTATGTTACGTAATCACATTATTTCTAGTTTGACCATTGCTCAAAGTTAAAACTTAATTGCATACGAGCCTTTTAAAATAATAAACTTTCTAGACTTCTAATAAAACAATATGCCTTCAAGACTGTTAATATAGTTAGCACCCTGTCTTCATGTGTGGACTGTCTTGAATAGTGAACATCGATCTACAATCATATAGTATAGGTTAATAGGTACTAATCTGTATGCACTCTAGAGACTTTGTATTGACATGTTATAAGCTATCAAAAGATGACATCATGGTCATAACATAAGAGATCAATAATGCAAGAATTAAATGTGGGTGGTGAGCCATGTTCAGTGACCTGGTAATCGTTTCTTTGCAGAAAAACTGGTAATCAAGTGTTTATAAAACTGCCTATGACCCAGGGGAGTGGCTATAACTAATGGATCTTACTATGATTTACAGATGAAAAAACCATTAAAGCATATTAACATATAATCTTGTTTTGATGATCATGCCACAAAGAAGCTAATGGTGAAAGCGAATGGTTGATTCAAAACTAGAGAAATATTGCGGATGTCATGCTTGCATCCACTTGGGTTCTAGCATTTGATGCATGCATGTGCAAGAGTGGAGGCAGATTAGCCCCTGCAATACTCTAGCCCTATAATTTAGCATGACCGTGTAGTTCGGTCCAAGAAATATTATAAGGTTCAAATGGGACTGCTTCGTTCTGTTCAGGTCCAAACATTGACTCGAAACGTCTAATTTTATGGTCATATCCTACTCACCTCTCTATTTCTCTAACAGAATGAAACATTTTAGATCATACATATATATACTCGGAGTTGCAAGCAAAAATCCATTAGTTGTGGTCAATTGTATTGCTCTACACCTAACTGATAATGTGTAGGTATTTTACTGTACATTATAAGCTGTAAAACTACAACAAACATTCAGTGAGATCCATATGTGTTGTAAGCTGTAAGACATAGCACTCTGCTTTTGGAAGGATTTCAAAGATACTAATGGTTTTCCTAACAGCAGGTATCACCAAAAGGCTTCCCCGCCTTGCATTTATGGTCTTGATGGCAGTGTTGTTTCGCCAGCTTCAGGCTCCGCCGCCCAAAACCGTCGGATCACCAGGCGGCCCTCCGGTGACCGGGACAAGGATCATGCTCAAGGATGGGAGATACTTGGCCTACCATGAGTCCGGTGTCCCAAAGGAACAAGCCAACCATAAGATCATCTTCGTCCATGGATTCGACTCCTGCAGATACGATGCGCTGCGAGTAACACCCGTACGTGACGA
Organism: Poa pratensis; assembly: GCA_947311845.1. Classification (NCBI taxonomy): domain Eukaryota; kingdom Viridiplantae; phylum Streptophyta; class Magnoliopsida; order Poales; family Poaceae; genus Poa; species Poa pratensis. Next base: position 70,644,324 of record CAMZMU010000035.1, on the reverse strand, counting down.
TCAATCAGTCTTAACATAAACACGCTTTCAGTACAGAAGGGACACTACATAGAGATTTTGATGTGTTGCTCGATCGAAACTTTGGCATTGCAGGAGCTGGCACAAGAGCTGGGGATCTACATTTTGTCCTTCGATCGGCCTGGGTATGGCGAGAGTGATCCACACCCAGCAAGGACCGAGAACAGCATCGCCTTCGACATCGAGCAGTTGGCTGACGCCCTGGAGCTCGGCCACAGGTTCTACCTCATCGGTTACTCCACGGGCGGCGATATCATGTGGAGCTGCCTAAAGAACATCCCTCATAGGTATATTCCTCTTCTACCTAGCGCTTAATCGCTTACTACCACCTGGGAAGAATGAAATGTTAGCAGAATCTGAAGATGAATTTGTGGTGTATCTGAAAATTTGCAGGCTCTCCGGGGTGTCGATTCTTGGCCCCGTGGGCAACTACTGGTGGTCAGGGTACCCTTCGAACGTCTCCTGGGATGCGTGGTACAAGCAGGTCCCACAGGACCAGTGGGCCGTCCGGGTGGCGCACCACGCCCCTGGCTCACCTACTGGTGGAACACCCAGAAGTTCTTCCCCGGCTCCAGCGTCATCGCCTTCAACCCGGCCATCCTCTCCCGGGAAGACATGGCCATCATCCCCAAGTTCGCCTACCGACCCTACGTGGGCCAGGTGAGGCAGCAGGGGGAGCACGAGAGCCTGCACCGGGACATGATCGTCGGGTTCGGCAAGTGGGGGTGGAGCCCGCTGGAGATGGAGGACCCGTTCCCCGGCGGCGAGGCGGAGGTGCACCTGTGGCACGGCGCCGAGGACCTTATCGTGCCCGTCGCCCTGTCCCGGTACATCGCCAAGACCTTGCCGTGGGTTCGGTACCACGAGCTACCCACGGCCGGGCACCTCTTCCCCATCGCCGACGGCATGGGCGACGTGATCGTCAAGTCCATGGTGCTTGGAGACAACTGAACTACAGATCGAAGTGAGTGTGTTAGCTACAAGAACGGGGACGCATGGTGTCAGATCCGCAAGATTGTCGCTATTTTTTTACGAGCGCTAATCGTGGGGCAACCGATCAGGCCCGCCTGTATTTCGCAACAAACCTTTATCCGCGGGGCAATAAAATATTGTACTATTGCAACATCTTCGCCAATCGCAACATTATTCGGTTAGACATTAAAACGCGCAAAAGAGAAAAAATTGTAACATTAGAAAATAGCAATTCAACAAAAATGGTTGTAAAATATTTTTTCACTGTTCAGAAAGCTTTTGTGTTATTGGTGGTCAACGTTTGTAACACTTCATGAGAATTTTTGCAACACTTAAACAAAAAAACTGAAGCAAGGTCCAAAATCGTGAGCATCTCGCTTTATGCGTTCGAAGCGAAACAAACATGTACTTGTAGCATTTTGAACATATATGTATGCAATATTAAAAAATATAGAAAAAACAAACTTATACTTCGTAACGGACACCTAGAATCGTTGATTGAAGTCATAAGATCACATTTTAGAAATTATTAAAGATAGGTCTAGGAGACCGATTCCAACCCACGGAAACAAGCCCAAGTCTTTAGCAGGGCGGAAGGACGACCAGGCGAGTCCCGGATGGCGACAGGTGAGCGGCGGACGGCGGGTGCGGTGGCCTGAGCGCGCGGGCACCGCCCGTGTCCCCTCCTTGCGGCGATGCCCCGAGCGGGCTCTGCTTCTCCTCTCGCGCCGGTGGTGGAGGACTCCATCCGCGGCCGGAACTGGGCGGACATCGCCGACGAGATGGACGCAGCGGAGGAGGAACGTCTGGAAATGGAGCGCCTTTGCTCAACTCCGGTGCCCCGACGCTGGCGGACTTCATGGCGGTGGCCAGGCGATCTCCGGCGCGGCGCGGCGTCCTAGAGCGGAGGACGGCGGACGGTGAGCGGCCCTGCCAGGATGGAGGCGACGAAGACCTTGACGGGCCCATGCGCGCCGGCTGCTGGCGGGTCTCCTCTGGGACCTGCGTGCGCTGGAGTGGAGGAACTGGCTATCCTGGAGCGCCGCTATGGGACGTTGGATCCTCTGGCTCCGGCGCCGGCGGCTGGCGACGCGGCGGCGCAACCTCCGGAGTTGCGTCCGGTCACTCTCGGACGGCGGGGCTCGCCTCCTTCCTCGGAGCCGTCGCTGTTGGGCCCTAGGCTGCCGTGCGTCGCGAACCCTAGCATGGATGGGCCGTCGTTGTTGGGCCGGCCCATCCTAGGCTGGCGGAATCAGGACGTGCGAGCTGTGGCGTCTTCGGGCCCAACTTCGGCCCAGGTGCGACCCACCTCGCCGTGGCTTTGGATCCGTCGGGGTGCGCTGGACCTGAACCTAGGGTTCGAGGCCTCTCCCCGTCAGGTCGCAAAGCACGGTCGATCCGCCCGCAGGGTTTCGATCCATCCGACGCCACCCCCTTTGACTCGATCCTTCGCTTTTGTAGTCTCCTCGCCCATGAAGCGCCGCCGTGACGACGAGCCGGCCTCGCCGCGCCGGACCGCCAGGTTATCGCCGCGCCGTGCTCCCTCTCATGTCCACGAACCTGCTCACGCACCGTATCGTCCTCGAGGTCGCCGCTCGCCCCCTCCTCGCAACCAGGATGCCTACCGTCCCTAGCCTCGGCGCTCCCCGGCGCGGGCTTCCCCTGGAAGGCGGCCGTCCCCTCGACGGGCGCGCTCGCCGGCCGGCCGTGAGCAGCGCGGGGCCCCTCCTGCTCGCAGCTCGCCCAGGCAGCACTCGCCTCGCCGGACGGGCAACGTAGGGAGGCAGCGTTGCGGGCCTAGCTGGGAGCGCGACAGAGCGACAGGGGCAGGGGACGGGCGCATGGCGGTCCATGGCGTGCGGACAGGGCTCGGTCTCCCACTCGCAGGGAGCCAGCCATCTCCCCACGAGCTGGTCCGGCTCAAGCGGCTCAAGTTCCTAAGAGAAGAAGAAGAAGTTTAAGAAGAAGAAGAGGCCGATGGCGGCTCCGGCCGTGGGAGTGATCCAGCCAGGCCTCGGCGCACCGGCAGCAGCTCGCGTGCGCCTGATGCATGTAAAATGCATACATAAACTTTGCATTATTTTACTTACATTACAATCATATTTGCATCATATAAGGGTTATATCAATGTTTTATAATGATTTTGGGAATATTTCATAGCTTTCCCATTTATTTGGTATTAACTCTATTTTCTAGAAAACGTCTTTTTTAGTGTTTCAGACTTTCCGGGAGGTTTGGGACTCCAAAAAGGGCAAGGCCAAAGAGCACGGTTCATGATTTTTCGAGACGAACGCAATGGGCTTAAAATGAAGACCAGAAGCCCAACCAGCTGGAAATGAGAGGGTCCCATGCGGCCACTGTACCTGGGCGCGTGGGCCCACCTCTTTTGGGCCTCGGAGCTCCGCTGCCGTCGATCTTTGCTCCACCGACCTAGTCGTGACCTAAAAACGCCTATAAAAATAGTCCCCCGACGAGTTTCGAGAGGAGGCAGCGGAGAAACAGAAAACCATGAAACAGAGAGTCAGAAGGCTGCCGCCGGAGAAGATCGGAGGGGGGAAACGCTGCCGGAATCACCTCCAGAGGGCTCCACCCCCCTCCGGCGTGTTCATCATCAACATCTACAGCAAGATCATCTCTATCTCCCCACTGTAAACTCTTGGCAAACATGATGTATGATGCAATATACTTTTCCCTTGATCTATTGTGTCTCCCCATCTATGTTTGAGAAGTGATTTGTTCATGGCAATAGTGAAATAGTTCGTTGATTGGTTGCATACAAGTTTTGTTATCTTTTATGATTGTCTTGATGTACAATGTATGAGTGCACGCATATGTTGGGAAATGCATGTAAGGTGATCACCGTAGTGTAATGGATTGAGTAGGACGGGTCGGAGTAGAGAGAAACCGTGGTCTGAGACTTGAAGTTACTTTATGGGGGATATATATGGGGGACCCTAGAACTTAAGGGTATGGTGGGACAATTATGTCTTAATAATTCTTGTGCTGCACATTTATTTGGCCATGAGATCCATCATAAGAGTTGTGTAATTTGCTCATTTACTTCGCTACCTGTCGGAGAATAGTCCCCGTGAACCAGGAATCGAAGGGGCTGAACACGACACTTAACAACACTCTCGCCAACCTCGGCGACCAAGCACGGCGAGCTCGACAGAATGCGTCACGACAGAGATAGGCACCAGCTCGTACCCAGGTTCAGGCCCTCCGGGAGGAGTAAAGACCCTACTTCCTGCCTTGTGGGATTGCACTGCTTCGTGAGGTTACAGTACAGGGGTGCTTGCCGAGGGCAAAGCTTACAACGGTGGCAGAGCTCCCTCTATGTGGAAGCTCCTTTCTCTGAGTGGACTAGTAGCCTTGGGTGAATGAATGGTTGATCCCCTTCTCAGTGGTGCTCCCCCCCTTATATAGGCGCAGGGGTTGAAGTTAGGGTTCCTTCATGGCGCCGGTCCAGGAGGGCGGCGCACCCTTGGTCCAGGGGTTGTGGACGAGGTCCACCATCGTTGGTCTTGCTGGTCTTCGTCAGGCCCTGCCACCGTCCGTCCAGAGCGGTGGCCGGCCCTTCAGACGTCCGTGGTGTTATACTGGTGATGTCACTGTTGAGCGGAGCGGCAGCATGTCCCCTTAGCACCAAAATGGCATGCTTGGTAATCCTCCTCCTTTAGGGCAGCTTTGCTGCTCTTTTTTAAGCATGGGAATGGCAACTGCCCCTTCGTCATCGTGCGCAGGTATGCACGTCATCCTGCTGCGGAGCGTAGACCCATGTGCGTCCTGCCAGGATGGCAGAACCTCGCCGAGCACTTCGAGTGCTCCGCCACCCCGAGAGGGAAAAGTCTCCCGAGGCGGCCCCTGACTCATGAGACTTAGTCGCTTGTTTCAACGTTGAAGCCCCCGCGAGGGGCGAGGCTCGCGGGGCTCGCCAGGCGCCGTGACCAAGTCCTTAGTCATGTTCCGAGTCCAGGTGTCTGGGGCCAGAAAGGCCGACCCATGATACCCTAGTTTTCATTGGGCCGACAGTAGCCCCCGGGTCCGCGACGTGCACGTCGTAGCCCATACGCAGGCGAAACGTCGTGGGCCCAAAACAGCCGTTCTGGGCCGAGACACGTGGCAGGCAACCGTCGTTCGACGCCGTCTCGGCTTCTCCGGCCATGATGGTGGAAGTGGCGGGCCCGGCCACTCCTGACAGAACTGCTCCACGCGGAGGCTTAAGGCAGAAGGATTAGGGCAGTTCCCCATCACTTGCCCCGCTTGCCTTCGTCTTTCCTGTTCCTCTTGCTCTCTTCTGCCCTGCGTTCCCTTCGTCTCCCGCACCTCTGCCCTCCGGTTGCCATGGCTCCCAAGAGAGCTTCCGCGGCTCAGAAGGGTAAAGGCACTGCACTTGGGGAGAAGCGTCCTTGCCGAGTTCCAGCGGCGGGCATAAGCCGCCGTTGGAGCCCAGCCGCGTCGTGGTGGATGCGCACTTGGAGAGGGTGCGCCCCCTGGTGGCCTCTGCTTTCAATGAGTGGGGTGCGACCAGCCTGAGGCCGGGCGGCGCCCCTGGCGGACTCCGCGTCCCCTTTTACCCTGTGTTCCTCCACACCATTTTCGCGGGTCTGGTCCCGCCATTCTCCGCCTTTCTTCTCGCCATTCTGAAGCACTATCAGATTCAGCTCCTCCACCTTCATCCCAATTCCATCCTCACCCTCGCCATTTTCGCCTATTTCTGCGAGGGGTATGCTGGGGTCAAGCCGTCAGTGGACCTCTTCCGGCGCTTCTTCGCGCTTCGCTCTACCGCCCCCGGAGAGACCAACGGATGTGTCTCATTCCGCATTATGGAGGGCATGTCTGAGCGCTATATTCACATCACTTGGGATGATGAGGTTGCTGTCACTAGGGTGACGAAGCGGTGGACGACTTCCGCAAGCGGTGGCTTTACGTGGAAGTTGCGGAGGAGTGCCCCTTTCTCGAGGTCCCCTCCGGGCCCCCATCGAGGCACAGCGGCTGGAGCAGCCAACCCCTGGAAGACCCGGCAGTTGAGCTCTTCGAGAAGCGCCTTCTGGAGGTCCGCGCCCACATGCTTACTGGCCAAATGGTAGCGAAGGACTTCGTGGCGTAGCGCATTGCACCGCTGCAGTCGCACTTGGAGCGATGTGGGCATACTCCGGCGGGGCGGACCGAATGCGGCTGAGCGGCGAAGTCTTCACGGCTGAGGTGCTAAAGGGCTTTATGGATGTACTTTTTACTTCCCCGCAGATCCCCGAGCCAGCGAACAACTCCTCCAAGCCCCTCCATCGTTTTGTGAAGAAGATGCATGCCAGTTACCTGGCAGGGATGCCGGCATTCACCGCGTGGGGGCTAGTCTCGCGAGGACGCATGGGGCCCCAAGAAGGCCCCGCTCTGGCCGCCTTGGCGGCATCTGCGCGAGGTGATGACGTGTCCTCTGGCTCCCCCACAGCATCAGACGGTGGTGCCGGAACCCCGGGAGGCGCCAATTCTTCAGGTGTCGCCGCGGGGCCCTCGGGGCGGCCATGCCTGACGCCGACGTTCTTGAGGTTTCCTCAGGCGATGAGGAGCCTCCCCGCACCGTCCCCGGGATCAGGGCGAAACGGGGCTTGGACATGTCGGGAGGCAGCATCTCCTCGCGCACGAGGCACAAGGTGTGGGTGGATGTGACCACCAGGTAGATCCTCTCTGTTTCCTTCTATCGTCCCCGCGTCCTTCTTTCCTTCATCTTCTGCCTTGTTATGCTCCAGGGCTTCCACCACTCCCCCTGCGGCGCTAGGAGGAAGGAAAACTCGCGGACTTGGGGGAGTCTCAGGGGCGGCGGAAGTTCCTGCCGCTTCCGCCCATGCTGCTCCGGAGCCCTCGGGGGCAGCGGCTCCTCCCGAAGCAGCGGGGCTCCTCGAGGGTGAGGACGTGGGGGCGATACCTCCGCAGGCCACGTGCCTCGAGGCAAACGCCGATACGGCCTCGCTGGGGCCAGAGGAGCTTGTCTTCGATGGGGCCTTCCTCCTTTTTGGGCAGGCGGAGTCGGAGGCGGACAGCGAGTGGGCTCCGAGTCCTACAGCAGCCCCAGGCGCAGACAGGGATGGAGGTTTCACTCCAAGCCCCTGGGCGCACTCCGGGGCCACCCCGAGCCCTTGCCGTCCGGGCCTTGAGCCTCTTGCGGGGCCGGGGTCCGCTGAGCTTCTCGTTGTCTCCCGGGCCTTGGTTCCGGGGAGGCGTCAGCGGCGGCTACTCGCCGCTCCGCACTTTTCCGTTCTGCGAGGGCGAAGCTTGAGGAGCTGGAGGCCCATCTCGTGAGAGGGAGCTGGCCGAAGAAGAGGACCTCGAGAGCCTGGCGCAGGGTTGGTCCCAACTCCGGAAGTGGTGGCTCGCTGCCATCGGGAGGATGAGGCGGCGGGGAGAAGCGCGCGGAGGCCCTTTGCTTCGCTGCAGAAACCCGTGCCAGCGTCGTGCAGGAGGCTGAAGAGACCCTCGCGTGCCTGGAGGCCAAGCGCGAAGCTCTGGAGATTGACACCGAGGCCCGCCACCAGGAGATCACGGCTCGCGAGGCAGCAGCCTTCGCCAGGTCCCAGGAGGTTGAGGCTGGGATGGCCGCCAGGCTCCAGGAGCTGGAGGAGTTCCGCGCGTCTCTAGAGACTCGCAGACGGGAGCTCGACGTTCGCGAGGAAGGGCTGCATGTGCACGAGACGCACACCACCCGCCTGGAGGCGAAGCTGTCCTTGGAGCGAGAAGCTCTGGAGGCGAAGCTGTCCTTGGAGCGAGAAGCTCTGGAGGCTCGCGAGGCCCTCCAGAAGACTGCCGTGAGCATGGACGGCCTCGTCGAGGAAGAGAGCCGCAAGCTTCTCTGTGTCGCGGTCGGTCGTATCTTCGCCAACCTCCGCCGCCTCGAGCCCTCCTTCGACTTCCGGAGTGTGACCGAGCCTGATGTGTGTCCTAGAGCTGCGGACCGTGAAGCTGAAGTTAAGGAGGACGCGGAAGCGTACGCTGATCGCTTCAAAGCAGTGGAGGTTGATGAGAGCCCTGAGAGGATGTCGTAGTCTTGGAGTCTGGGCTACTTCTTGCGCGCGCCGGCCATTAACCTTGTCTTTTGGGGAACTGCTCCGGTACTGTAATGACTTTAAGACTTGTATGAGTTGTAGGCTCGTGCTTGTGCCTCTCGTGAGGCTCTTTATCACTTGTTTACATCTTTCTCTCTTTTCGTCGTTGGACCTCTTTCCTTTGTGCTTGAGCACCACCCTTGTGGTATGTTGGGATGGTGTGGGGTCTTGTTCTTTCCTGCATTGGACACAAAGGCGCACCCACAAGCGTTGTACGGTCGAAAAAAACTCACACGCGCTTATAGGCTTTTCTCTTGTGTACCTCGCGGGGAAAATGAGCCCCAAAGTCCCTTGGTGAGGTGACGTGCATGGGAGCAGGCCCACAAGCCCGAGCTTGGACCCTTTGGAAAATTTGACGCCGCTGGGATGCTCTCCGGGTGCCATGCCCAGCCTAGGCATGCAGGCGGACGTCTGCTATGATGAAAATTTTGTCCGCCAGGCCTGCTCATCCGCTTATGATTCGACCAGCTAAGCAAGATTCGTTCCACATGATTAGCGTAAAGTTTACCTGGCGGACTGTCCGTCATGTCCGCCGAACATCCGCCTGCATGCCTAGCCCAGCCCCCCTCGCGAGGTGCGTGAGAAAAAGTATGAGCGCGGGTGATCAAAATAGAAAATGACACCTTACCGAGGTAATATTACAAAACGACGCTGATGCGCATAGTGCCCAAGGGAGGGCAATAGTCTGTTACACTTGGGGTGGCCAAGTTACACGTCGCCATGTCTGGGCATGTAATTTTTTATACTTGGAGTAGCCAAGTTACATCCGCCAAGCTTAGGCGTGGGGTTTTTTATACTGGGAGTAGCCAAGTCACAACCGGCCATGTCTGGGCATGGGGTTCCACAGAGTGTGGCTGAGACTCCTCGCGGCCCGTGGCGACGCGTGGTTGGGGGAGCTCAGTTTGGAGAGGCCCTCGGGGAGGGATAAGCTTTTGTGAAGCTGGGGGGGGTGACGACTCGTGCGTCCCTCTTGAGACAAAAAGCTTTTGTGAAGTTGAGAGGGGGGTGCGGCGACTTGGGCACCCTTCTTGAGACAAAAAGAGTTTTGCCTGGCGTGAATCCATCATGGGTAGAACTTGCGGAGATGTTCTATGCCCCCTGGATTCTCGACGGGCGTGCCACCTAGCTCCTCCAGCTGCACGGTCCCATGCTTGGCGACGCGCGTGACCCTGTAAGGTCCTTCCCACAGGCGTGTGGGCTCGCGGGGGTCTTCCCTGGAGAGTGCCCTCCTGAGGACAAGGTCGCCGACTTCAATGTCGCGCGAGCGCTTGCGGCGGCTGTGGTATCGACGCAAAGCCTGCTGATACCTTGCCGCCCTGATGGTGGCCTGGCCGCGCAGCCCTTCCAACAGCGTCAAATCGCCACTGTGGAGCGCCTCTTGATCGTCCTCGTTGAAGGCTGGCGCAGTCAGCGGTTTGGCGAGATTTTCGATGTTGTTCTCATTGATGGCCAGGACTCATGGAGATTCGAGCCTCTCCTCGCCCGGGAGGACCGCTTCGGGTCCGTAGGTGAGGGCGAAAGGTGTCTCACTTGCTGGCCTAGCTGGAGTCGTCCTAGAGGACCACAACACAGAAGGGAGTTCACTGACCCAGCTCTTGCCTGAACGTTTGAGGCAGTTGAAGCTCCGTATCTTGAAGTCCTTGATTTCTTCCTCTATTTCCTCTTCATCTGGATTACTGCTTCGTGGACGCCCTGGGGCGTTGCACAGCTGAATGCCGAGAGACTCGCAGCAAGCCCTGATCGCGCCACTGGCGAACTGTGAACCATGGGTGACGACGCGGTTAGGCACCCCGTAGCGACGCGCGAGGTTATTCAGGAAGTCCACCGCTGATTTTGCCGGGATGGAGCGCACGACTTCTACCTCCGCCCATCTGGTGACCTTGTCGACGGTGACGTACAGGTAGCGGTAGCCCCTGCATGACCTCTTGAAGGGTCCTAGGAGATCCAGCCCCCAGACCGCGAAGGGCCAGGTGGCTGGGAGTGTCTGGAGCCCCGCTCCTGGCTGGAGCTCGGCTTGCCTGGCGTGGTGCTGGCAGATTCTGCAAGTTTCGACGAGCTCCTTAGCGTCTTGGAATACGGTTGGCCAATAGAAACCGCTCCTGAAGACCTTCCCCGCAAGGACGCGTGAGGACGAGTGATGCCCACACTCCCCGTTGTGCACATCCTCGAGGAGTTGCCTGCCTTCTTCTGTAGGAACGCACTGCAGGGAGATGCCATTAGGCCGCTTGCGGTAGAGATCTTCCCCGATGACGCAGTAGGACTTGACGTGGTACTTGGCCATGTTGAACATTCGCTCTGCTTCCGCCTTCTCTTTGGGAAGAGCCCCCGTGTTTAGGAAAGCCTTGATCTCATCGATCCAGCTCTCCTCCTGGGGCACAGTGGCGAGCGTTTGGCGGATGTCCAGGGTGGCCTACCGCCGTCTGGTGCTCCTGCCCAGTCGTGACGCCTGCCCGGTGGGCCGCATCCAGGAGATCCCTCAGCTGGGGAAGGCGGTGATGGTGGTGGGGGCAGGAGGGTGCCTGACACCAACGCTTCTATGAATCCCAGGCCGCGCTCTTTCGAGCGAGGCTATCGGGAACCTCAGGGGCTTCGGATGAGTTCGGCGTGTCGGAGGCGCGGATGAGCTCGGTGATGTGCGCTAGCCAGCTGGCTTGGCACCCTTCAGTGGGGAGGAAGCCCATCAGCTCTCGCGCCGCGAACAACGCGGCTCCCGGGCTCGGGGCTACCTGGCTTTGTGGTGAAGCCCCCTGACTTTCGGGAAGGCATGGGGGAGAGACGCGGACGTTCCCCCCTCGAGCTCCTCGACGCAGGGCCCAGGATGGCCGTAGTTCTTGGCGCCGTTGACGCGGGGTCGTACTCACGGTTCACGGCCCGGTGCAGGCGCTGCGACGGTCACGCCTCCGGTGTTTGCGCGGCGGACCAGGTGCCTAGCTCCGATGCGCGCCATGGTGCCAGAGAGGTTGAAGGGAAAGGGTTGAAAGCGCCCCTCAGCCCCCTACCTGGCGCGCCAAATGTCGGAGAATAGTCCCCGTGAACCAGGAATCAAAGGGGCTGAACACGACACTTAACAACACTCTCGCCAACCTCGGCGACCAAGCATGGCGAGCTCAACAGAATGCGTCACGACAGAGATAGGCACCAGCTCGTACCCAGGTTCAGGCCCTCCGGGAGGAGTAAAGACCCTACTTCCTGCCTTGTGGGATTGCACTGCTTCGTGAGGTTACAGTACAGGGATGCTTGCCGAGGGCAAAGCTTACAACGGTGGCAGAGCTCCCTCTATGTGGAAGCTCCTTTCTCTGAGTGGACTATTAGCCTTGGGTGAATGAATGGTCGATCCCCTTCTCCAGTGGTGCTCCCCCTCCTTATATAGGCGTAGGGGTGGAAGTTAGGGTTCCTCCATGGCGCCGGTGCAGGAGGGCGGCGCACCCTTGGTCCAGGGGTTGTGGACGAGGTCCACCGTCGTTGGTCTTGCAGGTCTTCGTCAGGCCCTGCCACCGTCCGTCCAGAGCGGTGGCCGGCGCTTCAGAGGTCCGTGGTGTCATACTGGTGACGTCGCTGTCGGAGCGGAGCGGCATCATGTCCCCTTAGCACCAAATTGGCATGCTTGGTAATCCTCCTCCTTTAGGGCAGCTTTGCTGCTCTCCTTTAAGCATGGGAATGGCAACTGCTGCCCCTTCGTCATCGTGCGCAGGTATGCGCGTCATCCTGCTGCGGAGCGCAGGCCCCATGTGCGTCCTGCCAGGATGGCAGAACCTCGCCGAGCACTTCGAGTGCTCCGCCACCCCGAGAGGGAAAAGTCTCCCGAGGCAGCCCCCGACTTGCAGAGACTTAGTCGCTTGTTTCAACGTTGAAGCCCCCGCGAGGGGCGAGGCCTTGCGGGGCTCGCCAGGCGCCGTGACCCAGTCCTTAGTCGTGTTCCGAGTCCAGGTGTCTGGGGCCAGAAGGGCCGGCCCATGATACCCTGGTTTTCATTGGGCCGACAGTAGCCCCCGGGTCTGAAACGTGCATGTCGTAGCCCATACGCAGGCGAAACGTCGTGGGCCCAAAATAGCCGTTCTGGGCCGAGACGCGTGGCAGGCAACCGTCGTTCGACGCCATCTCGGCTTCTTCGGCCATGATGGTGGAAGTGGCGGGCCCGGCCACTCCTGACAGAACTGCTCCACGCGGAGGCTTAAGGCAGAAGGATTAGCGCGGTTCCCCATCACTTGCCCCGCTTGCCTTCGTCTTTCCTGTTCCTCTTGCTCTCTTCTGCCCTGCGTTCCCTTTCGTCTCCCGCACCTCTGCCCTTCGATTGCCATGGCTCCCAAGAGAGCTTCCACGGCTCAGAAGGGTAAAGGCGCAGCGCTTGCGGGAGAAGCGTCCTTGCCGAGTTCCAGCGGCGGGCATAAGCCATCGTTGGAGCCCAGCCGCGTCGTGGTGGATGCGCACTTGGAGAGGGTGCGCCCCCTGGTGGCCTCTGCTTTCAATGAGTGGGGTGCGACCAGCCTGAGGCCGGGCGACGCCCCTGGCGGACTCCGCGCCCCCTTTTACCCTGTGTTCCTCCACACCATTTTCGCGGGTCTGGTCCCGCCATTCTCCGCCTTTCTTCTCGCCATTCTGAAGCACTATCAGATTCAGCTCCTCCACCTTCATCCCAATTCCATCCTCACCCTCGCCATTTTCGCCTATTTCTGCGAGGGGTACGCTGGGGTCAAGCCATCAGTGGACCTCTTTCGGCGCTTCTTCGCGCTCCGCTCTACTACCACCGGAGAGACCTCCGGATGTGTCTCATTCCGCATTACGGAGGGCATGTCTGAGCGTCCCCTCGCTTTAGCCCGTCCGACGGCGGGGAGGGGGACAATTCGGAGGACGACCCGTCTGACGGTGGCGTCCCTCGCGTCGCGGACGCCCGTCCCCCTCCTACGACTGCAGCTTAGCCTACTTCAGTGCCGCCGTCCGCAGGGGCGGCATCTCTTGCAGGTTCCCAGGTTCAGGCATCTTCGGTTCTACTGTCTGACGCCCGCCCGACTCCTCCACTGTCCTTTGGGTTCCCGCTCGCATAGTACTGTTCCAAGCTCTGTGAGGGACCGAGATCCAGGGACATCTCCGGCCTCGTCTCCTCTGCCTTGGGGCTTCAGTCTTCTCCTCAGGCGGAGGTGGAGGACTCTGACGACGCGTCGAGTGTGGGGATGGAGGTCATGGCCCCCGACACCCCGCCCTCGCCGGGCGCGGTCTGGTACACCCGCTCCCCGGGCACTCCGGCAGCCCCTGTCCTGGAGCCAGTCACGGTCTTCCCCGACACTCCTGTGACTGGCACCAAGGGGCGCCCTAGGCACCATCGGTCCTCCCCTCCAGCCCCTGGCACTCGCCGCCACAGCACGCGCTTGGCGAGAGCTATGACGGGAGGCAAGGCAGTGGAGCCTACTGTCATGAGGGTGGCCTCTCATCGTCGCGAGGCGCTGGACTGCGGGATTGGTACGTCTCGACCTACGCCTACTCCTACTCCTCCCCCCTCTCCTCCTTCTGGTTCCCGTTTTTTGGTTCTCGATTCTATTCCGTTGGACCATCTTGCTCAGGTTGCGGGACTGTGACATTATTTTCCGTGGAGAGCGAGGGCCTCGCCTTGAGCAGATTGCGGCCATCAAGGCTAAGGAGGTCTATGAGGGGGCCCTAGCGGCAGCTCGTGCTCAGGCGGAGCATGAGCGGCAGGGGCCCCCGGCTCCCGCTGGACCTGTGCAGGAGGCACAAGGGTCCGGCAGTGGAGCCCCTCCTAGGCCTGATGATACCACAGTTGCTGTGCCTCTTCCCAGACTGGGAAGAGGCGCGGGAGGCCCCCTAAGTCAGCGTCCCGGCCCTCGACCTCTGGTAGGGCCCAATCGGTCCCCCTTAAGGGGACCAACCCCAACATGTTTCTCAATGAATGTCCTCACATTTATTTGGAACATGAGGGGGTTTGGGCAGGAGGGCCGACGCCGCCAGTTGATCAACTATCTTAGAGACGAAGATGTGGACATTGTGGGTTGCAAGAGACGATTCGCCAGGATTTCTCGATCTCAGAGCTAGAGAGCCTAAGCCGCACAAGTTCTCGTGGCATTGGCTCCGGCGACGGGACACTCAGGGGGCATCCTCCTTGGTGCCAAGGAGGATACCTTTGAGATAGAGATATGGACGGGGAGTTCTTTGTGAGCATGTGCTCACCCATAGACGATCGAACCTCCGTGGGAGGTGATTATTGTCTATGGCCCGCGGATCACCGGAGGTCCGCTGAGTTCTTAGCTGAGCTCAGGTCAAAGGTGGAGCGATGCCCACCCCTGTGTGGTGGCAGGCGATTTTAATCTCATTCGCTCCCCTGATGACAAGAGCTCGGATAATGTGGACCTCCCTAGGATGCGTATGTTCAACGACTGGATTGCTGACTGGCTCTGAGGGAGATCACTCGAGTTGGGGCACGTTATACGTGGTCCAACAACCAGGCCGTCCCGATCCGGAGTGTGCTTGACCGGGTCTTAGTGTCGGTGGAATGGGAAATTGCTTTCCTCTGTGCTCGCTTCGTGCGGTTACTAGGATTGGCTCAGACCATTCCCCCTCCTCCTCTCGTCTGGAGGGGGGCCCGCCGAGGTCGAACCGCTTCCACTTTGAGGAGTTCTGGCTTGGTCAGCCGGGATTTGTGGAAGCGGTTCGCCAAAAGTGGGACTTGGCGGTCGCGACTCCCCCCGCGCCTATAATGCGGTTGACATTTGGCACCACTGTGCTAAGGTCGTGCGCCAATTTATGCGGGGGTGGGGCGCGAATTTAGGCGCAGAGGTGCGTAAGAATAAGGCGGACATCCTCGCCCAGATTCAGACGCTTGATATGGCGGCTGACTCGACAGGCTTGTCCGCGATGGATGGTTGGAGCGGTATGCTTTGGAGAACTCCTTGATGGAGATCTACAAAGGCGAGGAGATATTCTGGCGACAACGTAGTCGCCAGAATTGGATTCTTCGTGGAGATGCTAATACAGCATACTTCCATGCCATTGCTAATGGTCGCCGTCGTAGGTGCTCTATCCCTTGCTATGGGCGGATGGCCTCCTATTAGAGGAGGCCCAGGACCTTTCCGACCATATATACTCCTTCTATAAGGAGTTATTTACGGAGGGTCCCCGCACGGGAGTGGCTTTGGCCGCACACTTCTGGCCCTTAGGGGCCTTAGTCTCGGATGACGAGAATAGGGAGCTTACTCTCCCATTCAGTCCCGAGGAGGTGCGCCGGGCCATTATGGGGATGAAAGCCAACTCGGCCCCGGGCCGGATGGTCTCCTGTCCTTCTTCCAGAAGTTCTGGGAGTATATTGAGGCGGTGATTATGCCGATGTTCCAGGAGTTCTATACTGGGACATGGTTATGTCCGCCTCAATTTTGGGGTGATTACCCTATTCCTAAAGTTGTAGGGGCCACGGATGTTCGTCAGTTTAGGCCGATCACGGTGATCAATGTCATCATGCGTCTGCTCGCCAAAGTGTGTGCAACACGCTTGGCGCCAGTTGTGGAGCGCCTGGCTCACCCACATCAGTTCGCCTTTCTCAAGGGACGATTTATCCATGATGGGATTCTGGCTCTTCATGAGGTTGTTCATGAAGTCAAGACGAGACACCTTAAAGGTGTCTTTCTTAAGCTAGATTTCCAGAAGGCATATGATCGTTTGGACTGGGCTTTTCTACGCCAGGTCCTCGAGCGTCGTGGGTTTGACGAGCGCTTCATATCGTGGATTATGCAGATCGTCATGTCCGGGAACACGGCCATAAACATTAATGGAGACATTGGCCCTTACTTTAGGTCTTCGCGTGGGGTGAGGCAAGGGGACCAATTTCCCCCTTCTTTTTGACCTCGCTGGTGACGCCCTGGCGGCTATCTTGGACAAAGCCAAGACGGCCGGTCACATCTCTGGTGTGGTAGGGCACCTTATTCCTGGAGGTGGGATCACCCACCTCCAGTATGCGGACGATACCATGATCATGGTGGAGGGTTCGGAGCTTGACATTATTAATCTCAAGTTCCTTCTCCTCTGCTTTGAGGCCATGTCGGCCTCAAGATTAACTTCGACAAGAGCGAAGTCATGATCATGGGATACTCCCTGATGAGCGACAGCGGATAGCGGACAAACTAAATTGCAAGTTGTCTACCTTCCCTGTTACTTACCTGGGGACGCCCATTAGTGATTCTAGGATCCTTATTAAGGACCTAGAACCGGTCACCCAGCGTGTCAAAGCCAAGGCGGAGCCTTGGCAAGGGCGGTTCACCTCTAAGGCGAGCAAACTGTCCTGATTGACGCCTGTCTCTCTAGTCTACCTATGTTCCTGATGGGAGTTTATATACTCCCAGAAGGCACGCATGTCTCATTTGACAGGGATCTCTCACGCTTCTTCTGGCAGGCGGCCAATGGGCGTCAGAAGTACCACATGGTCAAATGGGCGGATGTGTGCACCCCAAAGACATGGGGGCATTGGTATATTTCCTCCCGTAAGATGAACGTTGCGCTCATGCTACGATGGGTATGGCGGATACTTAGAGAGGAGGGGGACTATTGAAAGAGCATTGTTGCTCTTAATCATGTTTTGATGTTGATGATAATACAAAGGTTGCATCTAACAAGTTTATGCAAGCTTAAACAGGTTTCATATATACCTCCATTGTTTCCTCGCGGTGAGAAGGAGCAAAAGAAGTGAAAGTCTCCAGGGGGCGGTAGTACCGCTGGGATAGGCGGTAGTACCGCCAGCTCCCTGGGACTCGCTGCTAAGGTCAGTACCGCTGAAGGTACCGCCGCGGGTACCGCCGTTTCGGCGTTCTGCGCGCAGTCCCGTACCGCCAGCGGCACCGCCTAGTAACGCCATTTCGAAGGGCAGCGCAGAAGGTGTGGTACCGCCGCGGGTACCGCCGCGTGGTACCGCTGTTTCGGCGCTCTGGGCACGGTCCCGGTACCTCGAGCGGTACCGCGTGGTACCGGCGAGGTGGGAGCAAGCGTCGACGATGGAGACCGTTGACTGGACTTGAAGCTGCTGAGAAGACCGCGGCGGTAGTACCGGCTATTCCAGCGGTACTACCGCTAGTGTGGGGTTCTGTCCCCCAACGGGCAGAAGGGAGGGAGGGAGTATTTATACCCCTCCACCTACCTTGGGACAAAGTGAGCTACTTGAATTGAATCCCCATTATTGCCAAAGCTTCAAACTCCTAGATCTCCCACACCATCCACCCAATCGTCTTGATTCTTTGAGGAGTGAAGGAGGAGGTCTAGATCTACATCTCCACCGAAGGAATTTCCATTCCCTCCACACTTAACGTGTGGATTCTACATCTTGGGTTGCTTGTAACCCTAGGTGTCTTTGTGAGTCTCAGAGAGAGTCTGAGGCATTGTTGGGAGGCTCCAACTCATTGTGGAGTTCCCCGACCTTTGTGTACCGGCTTGGTCAACGCCTTCAAGGTGACCTCATAGTGGATGAGCCAAACCCCCACGGGTAAAGCTCACGGAGAATAGAGTGAGCACATCCGTGCTATCGGAGCGCCTAGGTGGCTCCACACTCCTCCAACGTAGACATACTTCCCTTGGGAAGGAACTATGGGAAACATCTCCGTGTCTCCACTTTGCGGTTATTTCTATCCTTTACTTGTTGCTTCCGCTACGCTACTTACCTTGTTTGTATCACATAGGTTGCTATCATCTAGTGCACATCTAGTCAACCTTTGTTATACATTGCTCAAGCCCTAATTAATCAAAAAAGAATTAAAATTTGGTAGTCTCCTAATCACCCCCCCTATAGTCGACATATCGATCTTTCAACTATGGCTGCAACTAATCAAAGCGAAGTATCTGCAGGGCCTCCCCCTCTTTTCCTGTGACCGCCAGGATGGATCCCAATTTTGGCGATCCATCCAATCCATCAAGCACGAGATTAGGAAGGGTGTCTGCTTCTCCATTGGCAATGGAGAGGACACCCGCTTTTGGCTGGACCCATGGCTCGATGGGACCCGCTACAGCATAGTTTCCCGTCTCTATTTGCTATCTGCGCGGACCCGATGCTGCTGGTGGCCTCAGCGATACCCAATGGGACTTGGAACATCTAGTTCCGACGAACATTCGGTGTTGCCGAGGCTACAACCTGGACGGAGTTACGGAGTTTGCTTCCTGAGTCGTTGCCAGGCGGCCGTGACCTCGTGTCATGGCACCTGACATCGTCTGGGACATTCTCTGTAAAGTCGGCATATCGGAGTCTCTTTAGTACCCCAGTTAGAGCTTGGACCTCTCCACTCTGGAAGGCCCCCATACCATTAAAGATTAAAATCTTCGTGTGGCAGCTTCTTAGAGACTGCCTCCCCTCAGGGGTGGAGGTTCGCAAGCGTCAGAGGCCGGGTGATGGACTCTGCCCCTTATGTGGGATCCCCCAAGACGGGAACCCACATCCTTTTCACCTGCCCCGCTGCCAGATTTCTATGGAACTTCGTCCACGAGGCTCTGGGGCCTGCGTGGCAGGCCTCAGACCTTGGCGAGTTCCTTGAAATCTAGGTGAACCGTTCCGGTGAGAGGTGACGCCTCTTTTGGTTGGTGTTTTCCGCGTTGATGTGGACCTTGTGGACAATTCGCAATAAGATGGTGATCGAGCGGGTCTTTCTCCGACGTGCTTCTGACTCGATGTTTAAATTTTTGGCTTTCTTGCAGCAGTGGCACCCGTTGTCTAGGCAGCGGGACAGGGGGCAGCTAGATGATATGCTCGCTAGATTGGTGGACACCGCTCGGCGCATCTCCTCTTCTTCTTCCAGCTAGCACAGGAGGTGCTTAGCTTTTTGTTCGATTTCTTTATCTTTCTCTCTTGCTGTATCTCTCACCCCGCCCACCCCACCACACACCCCCCCACCCCACCACCTTTTCTTGCTTTTTCTTGTGGGCTTACTTGTGCTGCGCCCCCAGCAAGCGGCCTTACCGCTCTTATGTTTGTAACTGTGTATGAACTTGCTTGGCATGTTGCTTTATTTATAAAGCGGGGCGAAAGCCTGTTTCGAGAATCGTTGATGTGCATTAGTAACAAAAAAGGCATACAAGCTTGTCTCAATTTGGACACACGTATGCAGCCTCAGAAGATCATGACAAAACTTATCTTGTAGCATCATCTATGGCGGTTTCGATCTCACCGATTCGGCATCACCGATCACAAATCCAGCTAGTTAAGAGTACCTTGGCGCTAGATCAATCGATCACGCACACGTTCCCACTAATAGCTTGTATATACCTACATAATGCATGACTTACGATAAAACCTTCACTTGCCAGTGTCATAGTTGTTAGAATATTGGGCCCTTTAGTGGGCAGCCCATATAAGCAAATCCTGAAATCTCAAATTGGCCCATGTGCATGGCAGAATTTTGGAGGTGCAATGTGGTGCTAAAGTTTAGTACCACATTGCTAATTTAGAGAGAGTTGTACCACTTTATATAGTGAAGTGTTCAACCACTTGGTGTGCTGGTTGAGAATAGAAGGCTCTCTCGTGCGCACTCCACCTCCTCCGCCGCCGTCCGTCTCGTCACGAGATGCCGCGGGTTGCGGGAATGATCGTGGGATACTGTAACCGACTCGAACGTGTGCGATGTGGCCGGCCCACGTTGTACTTGTTAGGGTTTTCCGAACCGCACTATATATTGCCATGCACTGCCGTGCGCCGTAACATACCGAACCAGTCTAGATTTTGCCAATCTCGTGCCTTGTGCCGCCACCGTAGTCTACCTCATCCCGAGCGCCGGCGTGCACCGGCGTTTGGGAGAGTAGGTTTCCGGAACCAATCGCTCTTATGATCCTGTACGAGAGAGGGCGAATTAGATTTTTGGGAAGCGCTTCACGCGACTGCTCGCCGCTTCCACCACGGGTCGTCTTCCGAACAAGTCCGGCGGTGCTGCGTACCGCCGCCTCAAGCGTGGTCTTCTTTGACCAGTCTTCACCAACATCTTCATCAATGACATCGCCGCTGCTTTCGCTGCGGTGAACCTGTCTGCATCGACTGCTGCTTTCTCTACAACTGTTCGGTACGTGCGGCGTAAACCGAACTGTTTTACTACGGATATGTTGGCGTTTGTGGTGTTGTTGTTCATGTTAATTAGTACATCTAGTATGTTAGTGTTTAACATGTTAGTAGTTGCGGTTGTCATGTTTAATATTCTGGAATTAATCGTGGAATTATTGCCTAATTTTCTAACAGTAGTTTCATTGGGCGTTCGTGACTTCCAAGTTCCAACACCTATTGCCATGGGTTATTGCCTTCTCCATCGGCGATGACTAATTTGTGCCTCTGAACACCCTTTGACGCCTTCACACATGGAGATACTGAATGCTCAATGATTAACTCTACATAAACTTTAAATCATTTAAACTTGTGAGCTAATTTGTGAAAAATATATAACTTGGGAAACCAAATAGTTTTAGACTTATCAAACCTTATTTTCTTGTCTTATGTGCTCACGGGAAATTTGTTTTAAAAAAATTGGATTTAACTTTTAAACTTTCGACTGTGCTTGCTTATGACAGATTTGGTTATGCACCCGAACAAATACATGGCAGCACCAAGGTCCATTTAAATCTAAAACTTTAAAAAGTTTCAACTCTCTAACTGTACTCTAGTTTTCATGTTCTTGCTTTCAACATTGCCTCGAGGAAGCCTTCAAAACTAACTCTGAAAGTTACCATGTCGCAATAGAATACTCTTCATTAAAGTTACTGCACAATAAGTCATGATATTACCACGATATTTATTATAACTAATAGCATTGTATTGTTTAGAAGTTATCTTTTATATGAAAACAATTTCAAAATTATGTGGTTATCAAAGTGTTAGTTCCAAGTTATCACTTTGTAACACATATTAATAAGCCAACAACCCATGCAGTACTAACCAAGAACTATTATACGAGAAACGTCGACGAAATATTATTAAGCGTGACCTTATTTTGATGTCTCATGCCTGATTATTATATGAGAAAAGTCGGGAAGACAATTATGTGACAAAAGTCACAAAATATTTATTAAACAAGAAAAGATTGACAAGATAATGTATTTCAGTGACGTGTGGTTGAGAAGACAATCATGTCCTAACCCTCCATGTGATATAGAGATGTAAACAAAAAAGTTACATATTGGGCTACATTTAGTGTCACCTCTAGTCCCCAGTAATACCTCAAAATCATGTATAATTAAATTGTAGTTATAAACATGTCATTAAGAGATGGCCTCTAATACGATGGAGAAACACATATCTTTAAGTGGTATAAGAAATTATCATTTTGTTAGGAGAAGACAATTTTATTTTATCCTTTAGGTCAGCATGGTCCTCCTGAAGCACTCCTTCTCAAATGTCTTCCCTCTTATTTTGTATGGAACTGTATGCTTATCAATTTTTACAATACTCCCTGGACTGGCAGTTTCCACTTCAGCTTTAAATGTGTAGAGCAATTGAAAGCTGTCATTCCAAGCACCATTAATCCTGTCAAGAGCCATCTCCTTGCCATAGAAAATCCTCATGTAAGGTATATCAATCTTGTACTTCTCAAATAACTTCCCATGGAGTGCTGTTGGACCAAGTGTTGGTGTTTCTCTCAACTAGTCCAAAACTGCATCTGCCACCCACCTAGTTTTTGCTAGCTTTGTTTTATTCTTTCCCCCTCCCCCTCCAGGTGGACAAGTGTGCTTGTGTTCGTTCTTTTTTATCTGAAACAAAATAAAAAAGAGAAACACAGTTAAGAAAAAATTACACAATGATCTGTATATAAAATGAATTAATATAAACTGAAATACACAAACAAACCTGAATCAAGTTGCTCCTCAACATTACTGATGCATGCAACCTCCATCTGCACCTAGGATATGGGCAATGAACAGTGAACCTTGTTGGCTCACTCCTATCAAGCACATATGTATTTTCAGAGATAATGCAGTACGTAGTCACTGCATTACGACAGTCCACCATCGACTGAAAAACTGTGCCGACAGTAAGCTGAGGATCTTCCCTGTTCCACTCAATTGCTGGCATGTCATCACCATCATATTCATCGATAACTAAGCTGTCCATGTTCTCCCCCCTCTCTTCATCGTCAGTGTCATTAAATCTTGCACCGTTGATAGCTTCCTCCTGATATTCATCATCCATAGCTTGTTGACTAACTGTATCAACAAGATCAGGGTACATCCTCTCATCCTCATCATCAGCTCGAGGCACTTCATCGTCTGGCTCTGCATCTTGTTCTACATCGGCTGCAGCAGCCATAGGAGAAGCGGCAGAAGAAGTGGCACCAGACATATTGCTACTTGTTGAACCACTAGCTCTGCTTGGTCTCGACCTACATGGAGTGCCGGGCGCTCGCTATTAGCAGAGGCAGAAGATGTTTGAACACCCTTCCCCTTGTCCCGATCAGTGCCTCGTGGCCTAAGCACCTCGACAAGAATTTTACCGAAGCGGCTTTCAGCACCCGTAGCGAAGAGCAATTCCAGATGCTCGTCGCAAGTGAGTGGGACAAATTGTTGTTCACTACTGCTGAAATATTTCAGCTCAACAGCATCGGCGTCAGTCCAACCATATGGAGGAGAACTTAATGCATTCCGCAAAGCTTTGAACGAAATGCTTGTTTCTACCACCTTCGGATAGCAAAAGCTAGACATCAAATGCGGTTTTCTACCGCGTAGCACACTAGCTTCCATTCTAACAGTCAGCCGGAAAGCAATCGCGGGATCAATCCTATTCGATTAGCAAATAAAGGTTTGAGTTAGGCCAGCAAAATTGGATAGATTCACGCGACCACCGGTCCAATACGGCCTACCTAACGAATCAGAACATCAATTAGAGAGGAAACAATGCTTACCCAGGGGTAATCCATGAATTATCCGCCGCCGATTCGACCCAATCCTCTCCTCGGTCGATGGGCCGGAGTGGGCGCTCCCCCGACATCGCTGATTCCTCCAGATGGGGGTGGGGGTAGATGTGGCTGAGGGCAAGACAACGGCGGAGGTGGACTAGGGTTAGACGCTGCAGGACACGAGGGTGGCGGAGGCGGCATGACGGCGGCGGAGGTGCTCGAGCTCGAGCTCGATCTGATTCAGTACGCAAGGGAGGCCCCACGCGTCAATACACACTGGACAAGTTGGCCCACACGTCAGTACGCAACGGTTATGCCCCACACGTCAGTAACCAACGGTTAGGCCCCACATGTCAGTAAGCAACGACAGTTAGGACTGAGTTAACGGTCAAAGCTTGACCCGACGACAAACGTCTAGTTTGACATGTTGTGAGCACTTCAGACAAGCGAGTGGGGAAAAGTGAGCAAATGTTAAGCTCGTGGGGATGAATGAGTACAACTAAGGAACCAGGGGCACAGAAATAAAAATCCCATAATTAAATTGTAGTTATAAACATGTCATTAAGAGATGGCCTCTAATACGATGGAGAAACACATATCTTTAAGTGGTAAGAAATTATCATTTTGTTAGGAGAAGACAATTTTATTTTATCCTTTAGGTCAGCATGGTCCTACAAAGCTATATTGGTATTTCCTATTGTGGTACCTCTTTAGGGGTGCCCTCTTGACGAAAGTCAACTCTACAAAACGACACCAGAGTGACAACAAAGCTTTGAGCCCATTGCAATAAAATAAGATACCATTCAAAATCAAGCTTTGTACCTATGCAATAAATAAGATACCATCCAACATCTCTTTCCCGACGACAAGTTTACATTTATGACTTTGTTCTATATCTTTTAATTCAACCATCGACTGATCAACCACTCATATGTTTGGCAATTAGCTAAATGGTATTTATCGGACACCCGATTCACGTATTTTTTGTCGGGCGATGTTTGTTCCACTATCTATCTATTATATAATTAAAACACAGGACAACCAATGGCTCAGATTAGACAACAAATAAGAAACGGTTCAGATTGAAGTCCGTGAAAAAAAACCCTAAGTTGTCCCGATCGGAAAGTCAAACGTGATAGAAGCAAACTCTTATTTGACGGGAAATAAAAAATCTGGAATTCTATCCCTACGTGACCTAATATCTCGCCGCAATGCTTTTATCAACGAGGCGGAGCGCTACGATCTCTCGGTTTCCCGATCTCAACTAGACGAGACGACGATGATGGATGAGCAACATCGGAATACGGCCGGCGGCTGCGTGTGGAAAGCCTGGCTCAAAGCTGTACGCCTGTACGTATGCGTCAGGCCATGCATGTACTACTTGATCGATCCATCTCTTGCAATGCTACATGCGGACATGCATGCAAGCAGAAAGGATTGCTCAATCCATCGATCAATTTTCAGGTCTGCATGCATGTTCGTATATTGAGGCGCAACTAAAACTGATTGATTGCGGCGGAAGCGGCGGAACGAGATCCTCTGACGTTGGAGAAACTACTGCAGAGGGACGTCCATGCGTTTGGAACGTTCGATGTGCATCCGACGGCAGCAGATCGAATCCTTGGGAACATAGCGTGCGAGTTGGCCCAAAGCCCAGTTCAACGATCTCGCTCGTCGCCATTAGCTCGTCTGCACGCCCAGCTCCATGGACGTGGTCGGCTGCACCACGCGGCCACGCCGTTGAGACCGTCTCAAACAGCCTGGTCGCCGCGCTCAACCTCTACACTCACGCAGCCCTGGCGCACGACGGCCCGCGTCCTCCAAGAGGATGAGCAGGAGTACAATTTCCGCCGTCGCGCTCATTTCTGTGTTGCCGCCGCCGATACGCATGCTGGCTGCGTCCTCCAAGACGAGGATGTCGAGTGAAGGTCCAGGAGTTCGATTTCGTGTCCGGCGCGCTTATTTCTGTGTTGCCGCCGCCTGCGCATACTGGCTGCGTCTTCCAAGACGAGGATGTCGAGTGAAGGTCCAGGAATTCGATTTGGTGGCCGCCGCGCTTGTCCTCTATACAAATCCATGACCAAGAGGTGAACGGATAATCTGAACTAATACTTTCAGAATCAAATGGCATCCACAAATGAACAAGAGGTGAACTGAACATTCAGAACTTGAACGCAAGAATACTTTGAGCACCATTTAGTTTAATTCAATCCCTTTTTCCATAGATATACTCCCTGGTTTGCATCTGTGCCGTTTCGACACAAATGAAACTGAAAACACCTGTACAAAAAAGGCAAGGCAAGCAACAAAAGGAAAGGGCAGCCGCCTCCACGGCTCGATGGCTCCGGGGCGTCGAGCCCGTACAGGGAGCAGGCTCGCTTCGCCGCCTCCACGGTTAGGCGGCGTCGCGCCCGGCAATGGCCGGCTCCGTCGCCTCGACGTCGCTCCCGGCAATGGCCGGCTCCGTCGCCTCGGCGTCGCTCCCTGACGGAACGGCGACTTCTCTTTCCTTGCGACTGGCCGACCGACGATGACGCGAGAGCATTGCGAACGTCAAACTGGGCCGCATGGACCACTTATTTCCGCTTCCAACCGAGCGAAAGAGCCAGCAGGCTGTAGTTTACGCGAGCATCGTCGGATGCGCATCGAACGTTCCTAACGCATGGACGTCCCTCTGCAGTAGTTTCTCCAACGTCAGAGGATCTCGTTCCGAAGCGGCAGCATACATGAGGATTTTGGATTGAACTGCCTGGGCCAAATTGGTTTGCTTGATTGTGACTTTTGTTGTGCATAGGTCATGCATATCATTGGTGACTGAAGATGATGGATGAGACAATCTCTGGTATGCCCACGCGAGTCTCTCTGCTGCTGGACTTGGGGCAGGCATCAGAGATTTAGAGAGTAGGCCATCGGCATGGAGCAATGGACATGGCAATGTATACAGGCCACAAAGGCACGAGTGATCAGCTGCTTGCTTGGGTAGCGGGCGGACGCAACGAAGGCGTCTGTTCCAGGGCTCTATTAATTAAAGGTAGTGGTGCTCAAGATGTTTGAATTCGTTGTATAATTTTTTGATGGATTGAAACTTCAACGTATTTATCTTTCACGTTCTACCTTGTGTTGTTCAGATCTTTTGTCTTTATTTCCATCGTATGAAATTAATTTGACAAATGTATACACATACGAGCAGCAGGTATTGAGGCTCAGGACAAAGCTCCACACAGTTATTATTGCGGAGTGATCATGAGGCAATATTTGGACCATGAAGAAAAGGATCGCGGTATTTTCTTCTTCTTCTTTTGAACTGTACATAAAAGATTGAAGTGTCAGCCATGGACATACTACGTATTAGTTTTGTGACAAATAAGTATGAAGCAACGTTGATTGGAAGTATCACAAGATGTTTGAATTCGTTGTATAATTTTTTGATGGATTGAAACTTCAACGTATTTATCTTTCACGTTCTACCTTGTGTTGTTCAGATCTTTTGTCTTTATTTCCATCGTATGAAATTAATTTGACAAATGTATACACATACGAGCAGCAGGTATTGAGGCTCAGGACAAAGCTCCACACAGTTATTATTGCGGAGTGATCATGAGGCAATATTTGGACCATGAAGAAAAGGATCGCGGTATTTTTTTTCTTCTTCTTTTGACTGGATACCTCCATTCCCTGTTTTTACTGTCAGTATATGTTACCTCAGCCACCAGTGTGTCTGAGCGAATGCATTTCATTTTCAGACCTCTTGCCTTGGCATGCAATGCCTTAATAAGAGATGGAAGCATAAGATGGCCAACATATTCTGTTTCTACAATTCTTTTCCGGAGAGCCATCTTTATCATGATCATTTGCCGAATCTTATCAAATAATTGCCACAACAAAAGCCTTTTCAATTTCTTGATCTTTGCATTGAAACACTCTGCCAAGTTACTTGTCACATAGTCCACTTTGCAGATTGTATTGAACTAGCTGGGTGGCCCGCGCACTTGCACGGCTAGATTTATTTGGTATTTTTCTCTTGCAGTACATATATTTATATGTATTCAACATGTTAATTTTGAGATGTTGGCGTGCTATTAGAGAAAACCTCAAAATAGGAAAACCTTGTAGAAGAAAATTTATGTGAAACATACTATCAATTTAACTCACCCCTACATGATTTTACACTGAAACTTTATGAGTTATATAGGTGTTTTCAAGAACATTGGTTTGACGGAGGATTGAATGCCATTGCCCTCCATTATGCTCATAGTATTTTGATTAATATTTAGATTTATCTCGTTGGGTTCTTCCTAAGTCCTTTATGTAGTGTCTATGTTTTCTTATAGATAACATTTAAGAATTTAATACCAGGAACTAAATCCAAATTAACTTTTATTGTATGTATATCATGCCCACTAATGCAATGTACATGTATTATAACCATAATAATTTTAATATCCCCCCCCCCCCCCCCACCCACACACACCTCGCTTTTCCTTTCCCTCTCTCTTTCATGACTTGACTTCTAGTTTCCGATCCTGCCCACATATTTTGTGAAAACATCTGTCCGCATGCACTTGATGAATTGTTCCTAAGACCTTATTATTTTAAAAGACAACACTTCTTTGATTAATCATGCAATTTTTTCTTTTCTTATAATAAAATTAGCTGATCATGCTACCGGTATTTCAAATTTCGTATATGAAACAGTTTTTATTGTTAACCCACCTTTTCATTTCACTTCAGGTTAGCTAAAAAAACTATCTAATGACTTCAAAAGGAGTTCATGTGATCAATATTTTTTATAGTTTTCATTCTGAAATAAACATATACAAAAAATTGGACTGACGTATTTATTTTATCCATACCTCCGATCCAGTCATGTTGCATGTGTACTTGTCCGCTTCCATCGGAGCCCTTGTACTACTCTCATTCTGATAATAATTACTCTCACTTCGAAGCAATGCATCGGGCTCTTACATGTACTGTTATATATATCTTCATCAAATCGTCTGGATGCACGATGCCCTGCATGTTGGTTCAAGAATCCTACATAATCAGTTTGAATTGATTTGATGACTTGAGCAACTTGAGTCCAGGTGTGACCGAAAAGTTATGAGGGACCAAGGTAATGGATAGGCGTTTTGACTCCCGGTTTTATATGCTAATTTTTTTTTATGAAAAACATAAAATAAACCAGAAAATAATTGGGCATAAACATATGCATGTTTTCAACATTCGTGCAAAATGTCGGAAGCAAATGACACTTTCCGTGGTCTGTGCAAAAAAGACAAAATTTGTGACCAGATTTTCAGATTTTTTTAAAGTTTTTTCATTTTTTTCGAAAACAATAACAGGAGCATATGCACCCGGACCCGGAGTCAAAGTGATTTCTGATACCTTGGTGGCGTGCATGTCGCCATAGGGTTGAACGTAGCCATTTATTGGAGTTCCTTTCGTGAGATAAGAGAAATCAGAGATGTAAGATCATTGCGTAGCTCGCTGGTGCTTAGCTCGACCTTGATGCGCGTTCCTCAGAATGGCGTGAGCTAAATATTTGGTCCATCGTCTATGTCGATGGCTGAATTTGCTTGATACATCTTAGTATTTTCCCTCGATCAAAGCCAGCACGCATGGCCTCATCTATGTTCCGATGGCTATATGCTCTGTTGTAGGTAAAACATGAAACTGTAGTCTTCTAGCTGTATTGAACTCTGACAACATCCGAATCATATTCAATGTTGTAAACCCGGTTGCACGGAGTCATGGACATCACAACAGTAAGTCCACGGGCGGCCGATCACCGGAGACGGCGGAAAGGCTGTCGGCAGCGTCGGAGGTCATCAATCTTGTTGAGTCTTACTGTCGGCAGAGACCTACAACATGGTAAAGATAGAAATAAGAGAATCCGGAGCTGTGATCAGGCGAGTAGAGGATCTTGGTGCCGCCTTTGGCCAGGTCGTTACTGATGCTGCTGGCCAGGTCGTTACTGCCACCCGCCATGCCGCCATGGTCGTTCAGCTAACCTTAAGGTCTCTTCCTGCTCCTCGGACATACCGCACATCGGCACAGATAAGTTGGCCGCGTCGTAGCCTTGCGACAGGTCTGCTGATGTCATTGCTTCTCGCCAGATCAATATCGAGTTGGCTGCTGACATGCCTATCGTATCTGGCGGGAGATCGACGGAAGTTCTCGCCGGCCACTTCTCAAACTCGTAGGGGACGCTTTCGTCCTGGAATCAATCAACGACAGATCGATGTCGAGTTCGCTACCCAGACGCCCTCTGTATTCGGCTCGGCTGGAGATCGACGGAAGCTCTCGCTGGTGACTCTTCCATGGGATAGAATTAACACATTAATGTGATGCCAGCAACAAAACCGAGGATGTGTTGATTTTTTACCTCTTTACTTCGTTTGCATGCACACGAAGCTTATCAATTTGTTGTGTCCCTCGCGATCGTCCTTTGATCGACGCCCTTGTATTTCTTGACATGTTCTATCCCGGGCTAGCCGGAGGTTCTCTAGCTAATCTCGTGGGTGCTACCTTGACGTTTGCGGTTTGTTCACCTGTGTGACCCGATGGCATCTTGAATAATACGGTAACAGATGTAAAGAGAAGCCAAAGTTGGAAGGGCAAATCGTGTATGCTTTTCCAGTTTTCCTCCGGAGAGTTACTCGTGTACGCTTCCTTTTTTTTTCAATCTGGATTGGACTCTGTCCGTTCTATACAAAAGAAATAATTTATTCCAGACTCGGTTGCCGATGAAGAGTCCTGTGTCTCTCCTTTTGCTTTGCGTTTTTTTGTCTTACCATGCATAGGCTTTCCAATCTCAGATTAAATCTAAACCGTATGATAACTTCCGTTAACTTTTGTCAAATCTTAACCGTCCATTGTTTGTTGTCTTAATAATATAATAGATAGATTTGCTTCTTGACCACAACTTCCCATGATGTGCATCTAGGTACTCCTTCACCAGAGGATTGTGAGCATACAACACACCCAAATGGTGCTCATGCTTCCTCTCACTGCATGTGTATGATGCTGGCCACAAATTATCGTCATAAATTTTACCTTTGAATTTGTTTCTGAAATTTTGCACTAGGTGGCGCATACATTCCCTATGCTCCACTCCAGGGAATACAATTCCTACTGCACTTTCTAACCCCTTGCAAGCATCAGTGTGTATAGCTAAACCTGGGGGTGTACCTATAACATTGCGCAAATTCTGCAGAAACCAGACCCAACTTTCTTCGCACTCTACCTCCACCACACCAAATGCAACTGGGAATAGCCAGTTGTTTCCATTAACAGCACAAGCTGCCACTAGCTGTCCTCTCCATCTTCCATTCAAAGTTGTTGCATCAATAGCCAAATAGGGCCTACAACCATCCAGAAATCCCTGCCAGCAAGCCTTGAAACAAACAAATGCCCTCCTGAAGCACTCCTTCTCAAATGTCTTCCCTCTTATTTTGTATGGAACTGTATGCTTATCAATTTTTACAACACTCCCTGGACTGGCAGTTTCCACTTCAGCTTTAAATGTGTAGAGCAATTGAAAGCTGTCATTCCAAGCACCATTAATCCTGTCAAGAGCCATCTCCTTGCCATAGAAAATCCTCATGTAAGGTATATCAATCTTGTACTTCTCAAATAACTTCCCATGGAGTGCTGTTGGACCAAGTGTTGGTGTTTCTCTCAACCAGTCCAAAACTGCATCTGCCACCCACCTAGTTTTTGCTAGCTTTGTTTTATTCTTTCCCCCTCCCCCTCCAGGTGGACAAGTGTGCTTGTGTTCGTTCTTTTTTATCTGAAACAAAATAAAAAAGAGAAACACAGTTAAGAAAAAATTACACAATGATCTGTATATAAAATGAATTAATATAAACTGAAATACACAAACAAACCTGAATCAAGTTGCTCCTCAACATTACTGATGCATGCAACCTCCATCTGCACCTAGGATATGGGCAATGAACAGTGAACCTTGTTGGCTCACTCCTATCAAGCACATATGTATTTTCAGAGATAATGCAGTACGTAGTCACTGCATTACGACAGTCCACCATCGACTGAAAAACTGTGCCGACAGTAAGCTGAGGATCTTCCCTGTTCCACTCAATTGCTGGCATGTCATCACCATCATATTCATCGATAACTAAGCTGTCCATGTTCTCCCCCCTCTCTTCATCGTCAGTGTCATTAAATCTTGCACCGTTGATAGCTTCCTCCTGATATTCATCATCCATAGCTTGTTGACTAACTGTATCAACAAGATCAGGGTACATCCTCTCATCCTCATCATCAGCTCGAGGCACTTCATCGTCTGGCTCTGCATCTTGTTCTACATCGGTTGCAGCAGCCATAGGAGAAGCGGCAGAAGAAGTGGCACCAGACATATTGCTACTTGTTGAACCACTAGCTCTGCTTGGTCTCGACCTACATGGAGTGCCGGGGCGCTCGCTATTAGCAGAGGCAGAAGATGTTTGAACACCCTTCCCCTTGTCCCGATCAGTGCCTCGTGGCCTAAGCACCTCGACAAGAATTTTACCGAAGCGGCTTTCAGCACCCGTAGCGAAGAGCAATTCCAGATGCTCGTCGCAAGTGAGTGGGACAAATTGTTGTTCACTACTGCTGAAATATTTCAGCTCAACAGCATCGGCGTCAGTCCAACCATATGGAGGAGAACTTAATGCATTCCGCAAAGCTTTGAACGAAATGCTTGTTTCTACCACCTTCGGATAGCAAAAGCTAGACATCAAATGCGGTTTTCTACCGCGTAGCACACTAGCTTCCATTCTAACAGTCAGCCGGAAAGCAATCGCGGGATCAATCCTATTCGATTAGCAAATAAAGGTTTGAGTTAGGCCAGCAAAATTGGATAGATTCACGCGACCACCGGTCCAATACGGCCTACCTAACGAATCAGAACATCAATTAGAGAGGAAACAATGCTTACCCAGGGGTAATCCATGAATTATCCGCCGCCGATTCGACCCAATCCTCTCCTCGGTCGATGGGCCGGAGTGGGCGCTCCCCCGACATCGCTGCTTCCTCCAGATGGGGGTGGGGGTAGATGTGGCGGAGGGCAAGACAACGGCGGAGGTGGACTAGGGTTAGACGCTGCAGGACACGAGGGTGGCGGAGGCGGCATGACGGCGGCGGAGGTGCTCGAGCTCGAGCTCGATCTGATTCAGTACGCAAGGGAGGCCCCACGCGTCAATACACACTGGACAAGTTGGCCCACACGTCAGTACGCAACGGTTATGCCCCACACGTCAGTAACCAACGGTTAGGCCCCACATGTCAGTAAGCAACGACAGTTAGGACTGAGTTAACGGTCAAAGCTTGACCCGACGACAAACGTCTAGTTTGACATGTTGTGAGCACTTCAGACAAGCGAGTGGGGAAAAGTGAGCAAATGTTAAGCTCGTGGGGATGAATGAGTACAACTAAGGAACCAGGGGCACAGAAATAAAAATCCCATAATTAAATTGTAGTTATAAACATGTCATTAAGAGATGGCCTCTAATACGATGGAGAAACACATATCTTTAAGTGGTAAGAAATTATCATTTTGTTAGGAGAAGACAATTTTATTTTATCCTTTAGGTCAGCATGGTCCTACAAAGCTATATTGGTATTTCCTATTGTGGTACCTCTTTAGGGGTGCCCTCTTGACGAAAGTCAACTCTACAAAACGACACCAGAGTGACAACAAAGCTTTGAGCCCATTGCAATAAAATAAGATACCATTCAAAATCAAGCTTTGTACCTATGCAATAAATAAGATACCATCCAACATCTCTTTCCTGACGACAAGTTTACATTTATGACTTTGTTCTATATCTTTTAATTCAACCATCGACTGATCAACCACTCATATGTTTGGCAATTAGCTAAATGGTATTTATCGGACACCCGATTCACGTATTTTTGTCGGGCGATGTTTGTTCCACTATCTATCTATTATATAATTAAAACACAGGACAACCAATGGCTCAGATTAGACAACAAATAAGAAACGGTTCAGATTGAAGTCAGTGAAAAAAAAACCTAAGTTGTCCCGATCGGAAAGTCAAACGTGATAGAAGCAAACTCTTATTTGACGGGAAATAAAAAATCTGGAATTCTATCCCTACGTGACCTAATATCTCGCCGCAATGCTTTTATCAACGAGGCGGAGCGCTACGATCTCTCGGTTTCCCGATCTCAACTAGACGAGACGACGATGATGGATGAGCAACATCGGAATACGGCCGGCGGCTGCGTGTGGAAAGCCTGGCTCAAAGCTGTACGCCTGTACGTATGCGTCAGGCCATGCATGTACTACTTGATCGATCCATCTCTTGCAATGCTACATGCGGACATGCATGCAAGCAGAAAGGATTGCTCAATCCATCGATCAATTTTCAGGCATGCATGCATGTTCGTTTATTGAGGCGCAACTAAAACTGATTGATTGCGGCGGAAGCGGCAGCATACATGAGGATTTTGGATTGAACTGCCTGGGCCAAATTGGTTTGCTTGATTGTGACTTTTGTTGTGCATAGGTCATGCATATCATTGGTGACTGAAGATGATGGATGAGACAATCTCTGGTATGCCCACGCGAGTCTCTCTGCTGCTGGACTTGGGGCAGGCATCAGAGATTTAGGGCGTGTTTGGTAGCCCGGTCCAACCCAGCAATTCTCAGCCCAACCGAGATTTCTAAAAATTCGGCTGTTTGGTAGCCCGGTTCTCCCGTGTGGGCATTGCCCAACTCACCCCGAAAAGAGCTCTCAGTCCTGCCCGGTAGAGAAGCTCGAATCGAGCTTCGCTGCTCGGCAGGGCTGAGCTCGCCCGAAAAATGCCCACCCGCGCCCCGCACCTGGGCCAAAACCAACAGGGGTCAACTGGCCTGGCCCTCATTTCCCCCCAATCCGCTCCTCTCTCTCGCTGTGCTCCGCACGCCGCCACCTCCTGCTGTCGCCCGCCGCCACTTCCTGGACGCCGGCCTCTGCCGCTTCCTCGTCGATGCCAGCCTCCACCGCATCCCCGTCGACCCCGGCCTCCACCGCATCCCCGTCGACCCCGACCTCTGCCGCCTCGAGGAGCACGGACGAGCACTGCCGCCTCCGCCGCCTCCTCATCGACGCTGGCACGGACGAGCACCGCCTCGAGGAGCACGGACGAGCACTGCATCCCCGTCGCCAGGACCGTGTGCAGCGCCGCCCCGGCGCCCAGCGCCGCTCCGCTCCGCCCCGAGGACTCGTCGAGCACCGGCGCCTCCTCGTCGCGCACGGACGAGCACAGCGCGCTGAGCAGCAGAGGACCTCGACGTCCTGGAGAACCTCCTC
Organism: Poa pratensis; assembly: GCA_947311845.1. Lineage (NCBI taxonomy): Eukaryota > Viridiplantae > Streptophyta > Magnoliopsida > Poales > Poaceae > Poa > Poa pratensis. Next base: position 70,610,076 of record CAMZMU010000035.1, on the reverse strand, counting down.
CGTCTCCTGGAGCAGCCGCAGCAGAGGATTCCGCCGCCTCCGTCTCGACGCCGGCCTCCACGGACGAGCACATCACCACGGCCTCCACGGACGAGCAACCAGCTCCGCCGCGGGCGACCAATCAGCTCCGCCACGGGCGACCAACCAGCTCCGCCGCCGACGACCTCCCAGCTCCGCCACGGACGACCACCTAGAGGCGTCGCCGGAGCCGGGACGAGCAGCTCCCCTCGCGGTGGTGTGGTGAGCCGGACTTGATTGCTTTTTTTCTTTCTATCCAGGGACCTGTGTGCAAGAATTTGGATCTGTGTGTAATTTCGACTTTAGGATTATAGTCTCAGCCTGGTCCAAGCCATACGACCTACCAAACATCGTCTCACCCCAGCATATCTCAACACATGCGGGATACCAAACAAGCGAAATATCTCAGCCCAACCTGGCCCAGTTGAGCTTGTATCAGTTGGGAGACGCAGGCTGGGGTGATGCAACCTACCAAACACACCCTTAGAGATTAGGCCATCGGCATGGAGCAATGGACATGGCAATGTATACAGGCCACAAAGGCACGAGTGATCAGCTGCTTGCTTGGGTAGCGGGCGGACGCAACGAAGGCGTCTGTTCCAGGGCTCTATTAATTAAAGGTAGTGGTGCTCAAGATGTTTGAATTCGTTGTATAATTTTTTGATGGATTGAAACTTCAACGTATTTATCTTTCACGTTCTACCTTGTGTTGTTCAGATCTTTTGTCTTTATTTCCATCGTATGAAATTAATTTGACAAATGTATACACATACGAGCAGCAGGTATTGAGGCTCAGGACAAAGCTCCACACAGTTATTATTGCGGAGTGATCATGAGGCAATATTTGGACCATGAAGAAAAGGATCGCGGTATTTTTTTTCTTCTTCTTTTGAACTGTACATAAAAGATTGAAGTGTCAGCCATGGACATACTACGTATTAGTTTTGTGACAAATAAGTATGAAGCAACGTTGATTGGAAGTATATCTTTAGTTCAGATTTTAGGTAAATGTGAGCTTACAAGCAAGTATTTTTTTCGGTGCATTGACACTATGATTAACTGGATTTATTCTTTAAATTGGTTTTTCAGGCCACAATAAGCTAGGGAGGTGCTTGGCCACACAGGTTGGAACAAAAAATTGAATTATTAATTTTGTTCCAAATATGTTAAGTATAACATCAGTCTAGGATATAGGAAAAATAATGGGCTTTCCAAAATCTTTAAATCAATGCACTCACATAAAATTATTTCCTGGAGTAGTGAATGCTAAGGCCATCATTCATATCGCTTGGTTAATATTAGCCCCGTACGTGACCACAGGACTAAAAGACCAGACGACTGGACACCAGCAAATCGAAACACAACCCTGAACACCAGCACATCGAAAATCGATCAATACAAGTCGCATCGGCAAATCGAAGGCACGTCAACAACATCGCAGAACAAGGCAGCAGGAGGTCAGCGGATCAAAGGCACGCCAGCAACTTTGAGTGATAGCTCCAACTTTCAGGTAAGAGCTGCAATCTTCAAGTGGATTCGATCTTTCCCTTCCAACATGCAATTTTTTTAACAAAAAACTGCCTTCATATAAATTTAATGATTAGTTAGAACACTTATTTCTTATAAATAAATCATAAGTAGCATGCTTGCTACAGAAGTTCAGTTCGTAAGACAGGTTTAACTGTGTTTCTATGCGTCATGGCGATTGGCCTCACAAGATGGAAGTGCCGTTCTCACGCTAATTGATGCTACAAGCTGCACCACCGTCGCATGCATGCATAGTCTTTTTTGTTGTCCAGTCCGAATTTGTTGCCATTAATGATTGGACTCAGTATATATGGATGTTGCGGATCTTCAAGCTACAGTATGTTTATTAGTGGATCAGTTAATCTTCATCCGATATATACTGTGCTACACCTTTAATTGAAGTGCACAATGCACGAGGAAACATCAAAGCGAGGTAATAAATCTCTTTTCTCATGTCTAAATTTACACTGATAATTAAGTATATGGAGAAATATTGGTAGACAAACTATGAACACACAATCGTTAATGAGCTTTTTGTTGCAAATGAGCTTTTCTGTTCTATAGAAATATATGTAAGCTGGAAACTAACATGGACATGTAAAAATGAACAATAGCTTAGTGATTGAGTTGGAGAAATTCGTTTACTATTTTTCACACACACAAAAACAAATAAAATTTTGTCTTAGTTTTTCTTTCAAAAGAAAAAGTTTGTCTTATTTTTTCTCTAACTGATACATTAATGCTAATGTAGAGTTAAATAAGATCAAACATCAATTAGTCACCGTGCAAACAAATAAATTAATATAATTGCATAGTAAATCTAGGCACAAATGCGCATGTCGAATAGGAAACCAAGATACAACTTGACATATGAAGCGAAAAGAAGAGACATACGGTGCTTAAAAAAATATAGTGTCTCACGAATGCTGCTCCTTCGTGATATGATCGAACACTGCAAGCTGCATGTATGTGGAGCATTGACATAACCTCCTGCTCCTCCATGATCGCCATCCCTGTGCTGGGGGCGACGCCTTTTTGTAGCATGGTTGGACAGCTGCAACAGCCTCCGCGAGACACTACATTTTTTCCAACAGAATATGTGTTCTCTTATAGGAGGGTCCATATCACTCCGCAATTAGGAGGCACGACACTGACGGCGACGGTCAAAGCCACGCAGAGTCGTTCAACAAATAAAAGGAACAAAAAATACTACCGTGAGCTTCTGGTAATATCAATGGGCACTTGCTAGCTCTTCATATATTTAGCATATTTGATCAGTTTTTTTTAAGATCTTGCAGGTGAGAGAATGTTTTGTCAGGTTTATAGGAATATTATCTCAAGAACATTACAGAAGGTGGCACAACATTGGTAATCAGCACAGACGTATTGTTTCATTTTTGAGATTCAAGTAACAGTCTACTTTGTGTGGACAACACATTGATTGTAAAGAGTCACACCTCTTCATTGCTCTCTTGCAGAACTGCCAATGCAAAATTAATATGACATCTACAAGGATTTTTTAGACCATCTAACCGTCGGATCATGCTCGCAGAAGGTGACACCCACGCACATGGAATGGCTGATTGATCCAGATTATGTTGATGCTTCACTTGGATGCAATTTCCAGGGTTCGGCCATCTCACGAAGCTGCTATTTATCTTGCTCATAAAGGTAGAAGACACTATCATAGATAAATATATGATCTTCAGGTTCACAGGAATGGTATATTATGTAACATGTATTGTTTTCCACACAGATTATCTTCACTCAAAGTCATTATCCTCTCTAGATTAGCTAGGCTAAACTTTTGGATTGTCTATAATTTCTTATGGTTAGGTCAGTAATGATTTAGCTGCATAAGACCAGAAATAATTGACAGAGAAAAATAAACCTAAGACCATTTATTTCATTCAGTTGCGGGAGAAAAACACGATTTTTTTGCTCATGCCAAGATCCCACGGCTTAGACAATGTTTGTTTGGTTCATGGGAATATTAATTAGTATCTCTAGAATATTACAGAAGGCGAGACAACATTTGTAATTAGCACATACTGTATCACTTTTAAGATCCAAATAATCGTCCACTTTGTGTACCGAACACATTGGTTATAAAGAGTTAGACAATTATTCATTGTTCTCTTGCAGAACTGTCATTGCAGAATTAATCTGATACCTACAATGGTTTTTTACACCAAAAGAATGAAGTGTGTTGATTCATATAATATAAATTACATCTCCTTACTTAAAGCTTAAGAATCAGAGTACTCACGTTATCTTTTGGCCAAATTTTTTATTGGGCCTTTTGCAGGTTTAGTCAAACTAGGTGTTCTGTTACCAATTTTGAATCATGTGTAGTTGACAAATGGGTTGAGGAAAAGCTCACAATTATATACACATGTAATAAGTTGTTCAATTTTTATAATAGGTGCAAAAATAGCAGATATTTTGTTTTGCCAAAATAGACATCATTAGAGGAGAAAAGGTAGATACATTTGGTCATCGTGAACCAATAAAGGTCTTTGGCAACTACATGTAGATAGTATGATACTTTATATAGTCTGAATGACATGTATGTGTTAATGTACCTAAAGTTTTCAAACTGAAAAACATTTCGCCACGGCACTCATGAGACACTATATTTTTTGTAAAGTGATGAAGAAAACTCTACCAAATGATTTTTTTAATAAATCTAGCCGCGCAAATGCGCGGGCCACACCGTATATGTCTAATTGATTGATAGACGAAGTTGTATACGCACGTGTAAATATTAAAATTGATAGGGAGTTGTATACGTACATGTGTGTTTCGATCTGGAATTATAAGATCGGTCTGATAAGCATGTGTTGTTTTTTGTGTTATGATGTACAAATCTTTAATTGTAGAGACGTGTTTTGCTATGTTTGTTGCTTCACATCTGTCGTGGATGAAAAAGTTTCTTTGTTCGATTATCATGGAATTTTGAAGATTGCTCATGATTTTTTACGATTTATGAGCAGAGCGCATTTCTAGCCGCGCAATTGCGCGGGCCACCCAGCTAGTTTATAGAAAGAGATACACCAAGCGAAATGTGAAATCACCCACTCGCATTTTGGACTCGTGTTTGGCGTAGTTAGGCAAGATATCATGTTTTAGGAGGTAATGCACTTTGTACATGACCTTTTTTACATCAGGAAAAAACCTTGTTAGTTAACAAGTGGATTGTAAGTCAACAATTGTGAAAGGGGAGGGCCTCAGCCAGCCATGGATTTGATCTTGACCGATCCTGATCCACCCACTACCACCTCATCTGCAGCCGGATCGCGACCAGCACTCCAAAATTAAGCCCTGGAAAATAAGAAAACCTAATTATATCTTGCTGGAAAAATAGAGGAGAAAGGAAAGACCAAAACCAAAACCCCAACCGGAAGGCCGAAAGGGAAAGCCATTAACAAAGGCAAGCAAAGTATCCGATCCCGATTAATCAAATCGCCCCCTCCAAATCCCGTCCGCAGATTAATTCCCCACCCCCAGCCCCCGCCGGCCATGCTCCGGCCATTCCCCTCCCACCACCACCACCGCCCCTCCTCCACCGCCGCCGCCGCAGCATCCATGGCGCCCTCCTCCTCCCGCTCCTCCGGCGGCGGGGGCCACGTCTCCCTCTCCCTCTCGCCCTCCTCCTGCAGGCACACCCCGTCCTCGGCCACGCTCGATCTCCTCATCCTCCTTCTCGTCCTCTTCTCCCTCGCCTTCCTCCTCGCATCCTCGCTCGCCCACGTCTCACGCTCGCTCTCCCCGCTCCTCGCCTCGCCCCCCGCCGCCGCGGCCCTCGCCTCCGCGTCCGCCGCCATGCCCTACCTCGCCGCCGGCCTCCCCTACGTCGCCGCGGGCGCCGTGCTCGCCGCCGCCGCCGCCGCCTTCCTCTCCTGCCGCCGCCTCCCGCGCCGCCGCTGCCGCAACCCGCGGTGCCGCGGCCTCCGTAAGGCGCTCGAGTTCGACGTCCAGCTCCAGAGCGAGGACGCCGTGCGGGCCGGCGCGGGCAGCACCGTCGGCGGCGCCGACGCCGCCATGTGGCGCGAGATCGAGACATTGCCGTGGAAAGGCGGACAGAGCGGGAACAACCCGGACTACGAGTGCCTTCGCGCCGAGCTCCGCCGGATGGCCCCGCCCAACGGCCGCGCTGTCCTGCTCTTCCGCAACCGGTGTGGATGCCCTGTGGCTAAGCTCGAGGGATGGGGCACCCCCAAAAGCAAGCGGCGGAATAAGAAGTGAGGCCTCGTTGACCATTTATCCTTTCATTGCAGCTTCATCATGAAATAAGTTCAGTTTTATGATCTGACCTCCTAGAGCTTAACATTTGATCTGTTTCATTGGGGTTAAACAGGAGCTATGCACTGTTTCTGTGTCTATGTCAATATAATTCTATGTGATTTAGGAAGTATGCTGGCTAGAAAAGTTTTAAGCTGGTCAACATTTATTCAGCAAATCTAGCGAATTATGTTATGTCACTTTGTGTATTTTTGTGGTACAGTTCTTCTGCCATAGGAAGTTCGTACACAAGTTAAACTACCTAACTACGATTCTCATTTACAGGGATCTAACTGCATATAACCCCTTCTATTATCTAGAGTACTACACCCTCCGATCCGATTAAAGTGTCACTGGAAATGAACTGAAAACGTAGAGGTTGTACTTACGGCACATTTTTGGGATCAGTTGGAGTATATTTTTGCTTGTGCTGGTGAACTTTTGTCATAAGATAAATTTTACAACGGTAACATTCTGGGCCCTTGGACCCGTGGTTAGCTAGGTTGTGTGTGTTGTAAGCCGAAAGGCGTCAGACATCGTCTGTATGGTTTTTGGGTCCGGTTTCCCTTATAAACTGGACCAATCTTCTATCTATTCATTGAATTTAGCAGTGATCCTGCTAACATTCAAAAAAACATTCTGGGCCCTTGTTTGGAGATGTGTTTGGATAAGTTAAGGAAAGGTTGAAGAAAGGCATCAATTGTTAATTTAAATTCGATGATCTTTCGTGACATCCAGATTTCAATTTTTTTCATGTTAATACACATCTTTGGACTTTGGTGGCAGCTATGCTACGTTGTTGTTTATGGATAATATTAAAAAAGAGATTAAATTATCACCGGATTCTACATTTCTTTGGGAGGTTGGTTGTAGATACTTAAGCCCTACTTGTAACTAGATAAACTTAAGCTTTAGTTTAGGGGCTTGTGGGGCTTAAACAGGTTAATGATTGTATGCTTTTCACTTACCAAGTCAGAAGTAGTTGGCCACTCAACCAGGTTATCTGTATTGTTAGGAGGTACTCTTCAAATATATAGTTTCGGGGCCAGTTCTCACTGAATTCACTAATCAGAAGTGCCTCTTGGGATTGTAGCAAACTGGCAATTGGTTCTGCTAGGCCCAAAAAGTTCTACCACTGCATGTCATGATACTAGTCTTTATGTAATTATGTCATCCACCATTTGACTACAAGTCAGTACTGATGGTAACCAAATTGTGTCTACCCTTTTGCCATAAATTCACTCGCTATATTGATGTTTGCTGTTGCCAACACCATGTGTCATATTCTTACTATTGCTAAGCAAATAATTCCTCTCCATTTCTCATGTTGGACACACGTCATTAATGAAAATGGAATAGTTAAAGAATGTCATGTGACTTGTTTTCGCTATTCTTATAGATGTAAGTTGTAATTACAAAAAACGTAGAAATAAGTGTTCTTTATGGAGCGGCTTTGTGATAATGGAACCCAACCAGCAAAAAGCATTAACGCTGCGAGCATTAATGCACCAATTGCACTACAATACTTCCTCTGTCCTAATTTGTAAGGCATAATTTGCAAATCTCTTTGCCCAAGGTGCTACCTAATTGGGGCTAAAAACTTACATGCATTGGTGGGAGAGGCAACTAGCCAATTATAGAGAGGAAATTAAATACAATTGTGCCTAAGAGGCGGAGGGGTTTTGGGACAAATTGTTTTTGGAATTGTGCCTAATACACAGGACGGAGGAGTAGAGTTGTAATTCAGTAGTTATTCCAGATGAGAAGAGCAACTACTTATTGATTGATCGCCATTCTTTGATATGTGTTCAGTTTAGTACAATACAAACTACATTAGATCAAAGCGGTAGGGCCACTCACTATAGAGGCTATAACTAGCCTAGCCCTAGCCCCTATCTAACAAGTATGCTGCTCTCGCCTTTTTGTAATCTTATCTTTCAAAAATGTGCTGCTAATTTTTACATCCTCCATAGTCACCCTATCCACTCTCGTCAAAGGGCAAATTATCTTATCTAATACGGATCCCATACTACCCTCTTTAGACTTTTTAAGGGTCAGGGCTCTCCTATGGAGGCATCCAATTAAGTCCTCTCTGTCCAACATAGTCATAGACCTTCCAGAGCAAACTTCACCAATTGAGTGAAGGGAAATTGCGAATGCATGGACAAGGTTATAAAAGCGCGCTGCGCAGAGGCAAAATACTTATCGTTTGACTGCGCTTAGCGCTTAATCCTTCAGAAACCGCTCAATCAGCGCCTAGCGCTTAATAAAACCTTGCATATGGATGAAGAAAAATTAAATACAACATGGAATAAATGAACTCCCTGCCTGGAACGGCGACATTCAATAAATGAACTCTCTGTCAACTCCCATGTATCTCGATGTAATGATGGGTGGATGAACTCTACATAATGAACTGGCAACCAAGAAGAGAGTCTTTTAAGAAAGGCAATGGCGGTAGGCGGTAGTGAATATATGAGAGAAGTTGAACATAGAAATGAGTAGCGTGTGGGAAGAAGTAAATAATAGTTCAACCACTTATACTGCATAATGGTAGACCACATTAGCACAACCAGTGGACTCACAATACGGTTTAAGACGTAGAAGCGGACCATAAGTATATTGTATAAGGTACCAGATAAAAGACACGTTGAACCACAATTATTATGTACAATTGTTACTTATATCCACTGTCGATGGAGGTCCACTATCACCAATCGCTATGTCTCCATTTGTCCCACCATTATCTTGCATTGCAGTAAGCATGGTCCGTCTAGTGAGCTTTGCTTTCTAAAGGAACACATGATCTGTCCTGGAAATACACCGTAGCTTCTGAAACGAGTTCGAGCCAAAACCGTGATAATAGTTGCATATTGTCAATGTTTTTTGAAATCACCGTTAGCTAGATTTTCTCTTTGAAATGGGTACTTATTTGTTAATTTGCATCCAATTGCTTGTTCATTTATCTTGTTTGTGCTACACCTGTGACGAGGGAAATTTGATATGCAAATATTTTTAGCTAAATCAGATGTTACGAACTGAGCCATGTTAGTTTTTCTGGAATTGATTGCTCAACTAGTGTTACTTTTCAGCAATAAGAAGTACCGTGTCCTGTGAAGGTGCATGCATTTCTGGCTTGAATGCTTAAGTTTTTTTTTTTGTTAATGTGTTGTTCGTGTTGTCTTTTGGTTGATGTATTTAGGGTCAGTTTGCTTGCTAACTAGTTAGCTCGAGAACTTTTCTTGCATTCCAGTTATATTTTCTGTTAACTTTAATGTAGATGCCAGAATATGTACAAGTGTTTGCCAAAAGCTACCTTGATTCCTTACAGGACATAATTACACATGCACTTCAGCTTTGCTTTCCCATGAGACTAACCAATTTTCTGTTTCGCCTTTGATCTTTGATGGTTTCAGGGGCACGCAAGGTTCTTCCCTGGACGGAGGGATGCGATGAGGAGAAGCATGTTAAACATTGCTGCTTTAGGCCGCCATGGAATATTTGTTGAATAATACTTCCAATGAAAGATGCATCAATTACAAGTGGTTGCACCATAATTGTAATGTTAGACTGGGGTTCTCCATATCTCAACAGAAATACTGATATGACACAAACGTTGCAATAATAATAGACTTTTAAAGAAAAAATACAGAACGTTCGAGATGTATCAGTATTTGTCGCTTTGCCCTTTCGCCACTTTAATTGTTCCACGCCGTGTGGTGTTCCGCAGATTGTTTGTGGGGTTCTGTGATACCAGTGTCGAAGAGAAAATAAACACAAAGTTAAGATGTCGTCATGCTCATGTCAGTGGTCGTGGAATGTTGCTGGATTGTGCTCGGCAGGTGGAGATGGTTTGATGGTCAATTTGTTTGATCCCTCACCATGTAATTTCTGGTAACTGTGTATTGTGCTGAATATTGTGTATGTCGGGCTAGAGCGCACTGTAGCTTCGCTATGCTGTATTTCAAAAAAAAACTTTGCTATGCTGAATACGTGGGTCCATTTGTCAACGGCGACCCCACAATCTTTCTGATACACAATTATATATTTAGTTTGTGAAGTGTCAGAATTTAAAGTTAAAGGCAGTGTGCATTATCTTGCTGGTAGCATTGGCCTATAAAAAGCATATGTATCCCTGCATTCAAAGGTAAGCAAGAAACATAAAGGGTAGTCTTATAGGCTCATCTTGTAGGCTCAAGACCATCAGACACAAGGGCTCCCCCTTTACGTAGTGTAAATGTAGCTCCGGATGCGTGTCTTATGTTTGTATTGTCAAGAGTATGTTGTACTGGGTTGTTCTTAGATAAGTTCTTAGGATTTGGGTGCGTCAGGAATACAATAATACCTCCGAGGTTGTGAACTTGTGATTCCCAAGCTACAACGGGAATTTCTGAACGAGAAAGTCCATGGGAACCTCTGATGTATATGCTTGGGGATCAATCTGACAATATGCCACTGCCTTCCCTGCATTGCATATAGTTTCAACACGCATATATTTTTCGTGTCGCCAAATGGAGCTCGTACACCTCGCGCTTGAAGATCTAACCGTCTAGGATCGAACTCCAGTTGACTAGATGACTTTCGAACTTGACGGAGAAAGGCTTATTTGAAGACGCATAATCTACTAGCGAGCATCAACTCCATGTTGTGCTGCTAACCAAAGTTCTGCCCCTGTCCATATCATATGAACAACTCATTGATGCCTGAGATTAAAATTAGCATGAGTTAAACATTATTATCACCTCTGAAGCTCTACGGACCTCCTTTGATTCATTAAAAAAAGTGGAGGTAAAAACTTTTGAATGCAAAAGTTTCTTTTATCGACTCTAGTTATACATTTGATCAAGGAGTGGGATATAGGAAACATGCAGGAAAGTCCCATTCATCCCAGTTTAATGGAATTTATACATTTGATCAAGGAGTGGGGTATAGGAAAAATGCAGGAAAGTCCCTTTCATCCCAGTTTAAAGGGAAAAAAATGGTAGAATACATACCAAAAACTTGGACCTCTCTGTAGAACTGTTACACGTGAAGCGTGTGAGTTTTCAGTGGCATAATAACATCATAATTCAGCTTTCCTCCTTCTTTGACTTTGACTTGACCATGCGCCTACTCTTCTTCTTCTGTTTCGTGTGAAGAAAACATTCTATAATAAATAAATGAATTATAGAACATATTTCTTAGTGAACTGCGGAGGGAACCATGAGTTCTCCAATTTATCTTATCAGAAGTAGAGGATGTTGGGCATCCGAGTAATATAAAATAGTTATTTTCATAATCTTGGGGCGGAATTACCTTGAAATGCCCACAATTACTTAGGGTCTAGGTGGAATCTACCCTCAAAGGAGTCAAGCCTATTTAACTGACTTCCAATAAAGTAGCAAATGTAAGGTATAAAAACACATCTGATCTCTCTTTTAGAGTACCAAAGCAAGCTGATTAGAAAGACATGTCTGTGACGTGGATACTGCCATACTGGAGTCCGAAAGTAGTCCGAATAGCCCTTAAATTGTGGGCATTAGGAAATCCGTTCAATTCGATTCCACCTTGGGTACTGCAATGCCTTACCAATTTTACTACTCAAGTATCAACAGCCAGTGAAACATTAATTTTTGTAATATTGATTATTACTTTTTTATTTCTATTGGTTTCCGTATGATAAATCAAATTAACATACACCTTCCTACGCAGCCTTTAGAAATCGTTAATACTGACATAGCTCTTGTATAACTTGTTAAGCTAGCAACTTATCCAGTTCAGATTTAAAAATATTTAGTGTTAAGTTAGGTTATAGACCGACTTCTATAGCCTATTCTCTGTGACTTGTTTTAACCGGATCTATCCTAGAAATGCTGTAGCACTGGAACTTGTAAATTCTAAATTATGTGTTCTTTGTTCACATACACCATAGTTTATGAAAAGAGTTCAAGCCGATACCATGCTAATAGTTCCATATTTTCATTTTTTTTGAAATCACTGTTTGCTAGGTTTCTCTTTGAAAAGAGTAATTTTATTTTGGATGCACTTGCTTGTTCATTTTTCTTGTACTAGATGACCGGTTGCGCCCCTGGCGCAGGTGCCGGAAGTAACATTGTATTGTAGCCTTAAGTTTTAATAATTTGTGTATATTATTGTCCGTGTTTGAAATTCATGTGGCCATCATACGGGTACCATGTATATTGTTGTCTGTGTTTGAGACTTACTCTCATGCCAATAACATCGATACCTACTTCTCTATGGAGTCTGCCCGTTAGGGTTTCAATGATTGCTCTTGTTATACCCAGCATCGGGTTCTTCCACTAAACAAAAAGACTTACCATATTCAAACCGACTGAAAGTGAGTACATGGAAAACTATTTTGATATGTACAGCTCATTGACATGCATAGGCATGTGCTTGTTGCATGAACTCTCTATTGGGAATGTGCATTAGTCCAAATGATATGCTTGGAAAATGCCATACCCGAGAATCATAAAAGCTTACATAATTGATCTTCATTACAACATAGATATATATTTATTTTTGTGAAATCCAAAACAAATAACTAAAGAAATATCCATAGTTAGACGATCAGGTATACACAACACGATATCATGTTTCCAACGAACTCCTCGAAATGAGGGAGCAAACACACAAATTCTCAATTTAAAATATTGTTGTGGAGGAAATAAATCAAGTTCTTGCTGATTTCCACAGTAGGAAGTTAGCCTAGTCTCATTTGCGGCATTCATCTGATAACAAAACCTGAAAATTACCAATGGCGCAGGTGGCAAAATCAAGACAGTATTTAAGTCCCAATTTTTTCTTATTTTAGTGTGGAGGGCCGGATGGACTCATGATATTGATAACATATATTGCACTTGATTTAAACAATAAATCTTCCATGAGACCGTGGAAGGTCTTAGACAGAATCACAATAGTACTTCAAGTGTTGCTACAATTCAAAAAAGGCAAAATATAATTCAAAGCGGGGCACCCATGGAACATTTAGATTCAGAAACAAACAAATAGAACACACTGAGATCATATCAAATGTTAGCAACTTAAAACTTCACTATTGCACACTCTTCAGATGGTCACACGAAGATAACAATTCCAATGTAGAAGTCGATATCCATCTTTGATTCTCCGCATGCAAGCTCCCGATGTACAATTCATTTGTCCTTATTGCATCTCTTGAATTGCCAGCTATCTGATATGTCCAATTAATTGGCAGTGGATCCTTCAAAACTTCAAAACCTTAACTAAGCGTCACCAAAATGTCTCATTTTCCCTAAGATTGCAACCCTGATCTGACAACGAAATTCTATTATCATAGGATTCCATAGATCATGAGCTACACAAATAGTAAACATAGACAAACTAATGTTCTACCAAGCCAATATTAAGATAAGGTTTCATATGTTGACCCAAAGGTATTTATAACCATCTAAGCTCTACATTAATTAATTGCAGGTACAGTATTTGTGCATGTCGTAATACACACTACATCTACTATATAACACCCGAAATGAATGTCAAAGGTAAATTCAAGGGACATTTTGTATGAACGTATGTCTCAGCTGTATAAATATTTCCAGAATTGCAGAACCAGTTCCTGGCACTATGACATCTCCCAAATTTACTACCTTACTGCAAGCATGTGAGTGTAAATTTCGAATATTTCTAAACAATCGATGGGCTATGCATAGAGAGCTAAATATATAAGGTCTACAATACTAAATAACAAAAGCTAACTCGCAAACAAACTTCCATGCATGCTACTGGGCTTAGGAAGCTCAGCAGAAGAAATAAACCTGTAGGTAAAGCTGGAAAGGTAACCTCCATATAGTGAACTTCATTAGTTCAATCATCTCCAACACCTCAATAGGCCTAAAGATTTAATTGGATCAAGAAGAACTACCTGCAACATACATCTGGCCCCTGCATAACCTGGCTGATCCAACATGAGTATGTGCATGACTGGGTATATGGGATCCTCTGCAGAAATAAATATATGCGTGAGACAATCACTCACCTCCAGCTATTGTATTCATACATGATGTTCCGTTAAACTCTATATTTCCGCTAGCATCATAAAGTCGTCCTAACAAGCAAGCACACACTACCTTTAAATTCACAGCAAAATGTAGATAAGGAAACATATGAACAAAAGAACACCCTATTTTAAACATGTGCATACATAACTCTTCTGTCGAAAAGAGACCCCAAAAGAAAATAAGGATTGAGAACCTGACCATCTTATTAGTTTGCCTATTTTACGCAAGAACCAACATTGAAATCATGAAGCATTTCGAAATACTCTGCTATTCAGAGATATGAAAACTGCAAGATACGAAGGCATGCCAAAATTTGTAGCAAAAGGGGCCACGGCTCGAGTGTCCTCGCGAACCTTGATTTACATGTGGTTTCGACATCCTAGTGTCTTTTAGAACATTGTTTATCTATGACTATTTTGACATCCCACACTTTTAAGACTGGAGGGGCACAAAACTCTCGGCTTATCCTTCTAAGCATATGCACATTATGCAGATGGAGTGTATCATAAAGAAAGCAAAGTGCGTTATGAAACGACAACAAATCCTTATATTCACCAGCGTGCAAGCTCGATCAAACCGAGAAAAAAATAGGTGAGTCCAAAAGAATTTAAGCTCAACTAATTGCATGGAAACACATAAAACAGAGAAGGAACATGTGTAATTTAGTTTACAAGAAAGAACTAAATAAAGCAGAAGCAAATACGATTGAGACGATCAATGATGATATGATTAAGAACATTAGTCTATCTCGCCGCAACATACTCAATTATGATTAATGATTTTTCAAGTGAGAACATATGGAGCCATGTTCAGCACACTTTCCAGTCACAGCCTTTAGAACAAAGAGCACAATTTTTGAGCTTATTTGAACAAACAGCGTTCACGGAGTTTATTTGAGCTTCATGCTCTTGTCTGAGCGACGACAACCTCTAAATTGTTGTCAAGATTTCATTAGTAACAACACTCAGTATGAAGCTTCATTCCCACAGTCCTTGCTCTGATGATGGTGAGCAACAAGAGCAATATAGCGGAAACCACTATGCCATAACCAAAAGGACGTCCAGTACAACAACCAAAAGCATCGTTGTGACCAAAACCAAAACTGAAACCGATGTACAATAACCAAAATTTTACAACCTATCTAACAAAAGAGTAAAACAAGATGAAGAAGATCAAAACCCACTTTAAATAAGCGCAGTAACTTTGGAAGGTTAAAAACAAATAAATTATAGGGATTACTGACCCAAGAAATAGTTGAGCCGTTGTCCTAAATGCAGTAATTGCTTGGTCACCCTCACCCTCCTCTTGAGCAGCATAAGATGGTTGGTTGCAAACAATCAGTCTAAAATACTGTACGAAAATGCATAAATACACTGTATAATAATGTCATCAGATCTCTCGAACTGTTCAATGCACAAACGAAATTATGATGGCAAGAACATCCAGAAACATCGACAATACATACACGATGATAGGTAAAATACCTTGGTTGATGACTTCTTCACATGATGTGCCATATATGTCACATAACTGTCATGGCAAAACTAATCATCATGGATTATATGCACTTGCAAAGCCACCTGGATACAAAAAGTGCTCCTGATATTAGCAGCAGCTCATCAGTGTTACTGAATGGTAGTATGGCGTGAAAGCAATATTGCTGAAACTTATGCAGTAAAAGAAATGGCTTTCGAATGTTACGGAAATGTGGTTCAGATGCAACCTGCTGCCCTCGTCGGTAAAAGAAAGTACATCCACAAGATAGTATCCAACTATCCATAGCCTACAGAAAAGAAAACAGTACAAATTCTCCTGAAGAAGCTAGGATGCACATAAAAAGTTGGGATGCATTGTTTTTTTCATTCAGTAGTCATTTACCATTATGCAAGCAATGATATCTTATACCAACAGAAAAACCTACCCAAGTATGTAAATAACTGAAGCTACAACCGAACAGAAGCTATGAGCAATATAACCTAATGATGTGTGCAACAAAACAAATGCACACATTGATGACAGGCTGAAAATCCCTTTTTTGGGTAGATCAACATAGCCATACATGCATCATGCATGAGGTCAATGTTGCTTGCTGTAATAAAACAGGAGATCCTAGGATAAAATGCAAACAAGGATCCTAGAAAAAGTGTTCTTATGTTTCATAAGTGCGACACTCCTGAAGCAAGCTTAGAAAAACTGAAAGATGTGATGCCAAATAACCATTTCTGCTTTGTAGTTCTGCAGCAACCCAAAGAACAAAACTAAACTAAAAGCAGCCAATAATACCGATAAGCTTTGAGCAAAGCAGCCTGAAAGACAAAAGAAACATCATGTTATGATAAGTACGAGAGACCAACAGGGTGCATTATAGACCATGGAGAGGGCGTATGTATCAGGGTGCTTTCCTAAAGTAGCAGAGAACAACTCCCATGCTTGATGGCACTACCGAGAGTAGGAAATAGCAATACAACTATATTGACCCTAGCAACATATTTACATATACTATGGGAAAGACAACCTTTGAGAGAGAAGTAACCCAGACACATTCCATAATTGGTATTACAATAGGGAGATGAAAAATACCCATGAGAAGACAGATAGGTGAAAGAGAGGTGAGTAGTCCCGACAGGTGCGTTGTGCACTAAGCTCACTATCAGCCGCCGTTGCTTGAGCCGCTGGCTGCACGCTTTGTCATGACAGGTGCGCTGCATGCTCTGAAACAGCACCTACAGAAACAGGTAGTAGTACTGCAATCAAGAAGAAAGGAGGGTTATTCCTTTGGATTCAATTTTGGAACGACATCATAAGAGATCATGCGACCCAAAGACAAAGCAGCCAAGGCAATCACAGTTGAAACATGTGAGTTTGGACCCAAAAGACAATGATAAAATCTTACTCCATCCTTATTGTAATATATATCTCATATGTGACAAATTCCACAAGCAGTTCATTTTTCACCTAAAATCAAGTATGACAAATGGGAGTGGCATGGTGTCAATAAAATTGTGAAGGGAACATGTCCATATTTATATTGAATAAAACAACTGTCATGCAGAAAAAAAAGGTAGCAATAACAACCCACATACATTATAAAATAATATAGTTTATTTCATATAAAATTTGAGATGGTATCCTATTTGTTCCTTCATTTTTTCTACTGAACAAGCCACAAAAAGCATTGGATTGCATCGACAAGCCACAAAAGCCATATATATTAAATGCCTGATGCGTCTATTAAAGGTACTGTTGGCAATAAGAAACATGAATGAGCACCTCCAATAAGATTATTAAAGGCAGAGATGCTTGTTGACCTGGGAGTTCAGAAATACAATAAGATTAGCTCACCTTGGCACCGGACTGCCATGGAGATGAAACTGAATACAAAAATTGCATTATCGGCAGTCAAACTAAACCCTTTCATATGCTTTAGAGTAATTGTCAAATTCATGTCAAAACTATTCATATGCTTTAGAGTAATGGTCAAACTAAATCCTCCAATGCAGCAGTTTTACAATATTAGTCAAATTAATGTCAAAGCTGCAAAAAAAAATCACCTACCTCCAAATTATATTCATCTTACTCTTATCTTTGCTCACATTGCCAATGCTCTGCAATCACAGCTCTTAAAAGTCAGATCTGTGTCTTCTCGTCAGCACTGCAAGGGAACCAGTGTGTTAGTTTGATCCCAAAACAGCCTGAAAATTCAGAAAAAGCAAATATAGCTCACCCATATGCAAACCAAAGATAAAGTCAGAAATAAATAGATAGAAAAAAGAAACTGAAAATTAAAAGACAAAAAACAGAAAAAATCTCACCATGAGCAAGCACTGATTGTCGTGTGAGAATTGTTAATACAATAGCTTTAAAAGCTTTTCAAGAAAACTTTAAAAGTAAATGAATGGAGTATTTCTAAAAGCATGGCCATCATCTGACTATTCTTATACATCCAAGGTGTTTACCAAAGGAACATACCAGATTAATTAACATGTTTCATAAACACGGGGCAATGGAAATACATGAGGCAAGAAAGAATTGTAGATGCAGGTGTTTACCAAAGTGACATACCAGATTAGATCCAATTAAATCTCGAACAGATCCATGCTTCTTCCACACACAAAATATGCACAGAGAAAACCGAGACAACGGGTTTAAAGCTTGAACAGATCCATGCTTATTTCACACATAAAATTTGCACAGATGAAAACGAGAAGGGAGAGAGTCATCGTCGACTGCAAGTTAATTTCAGAAGAAATGAATTACTGAGAAGATGAATTAATCTGTACCTGCAGCCTACTTGGATTTTCCTCAAACACCTGCACTAACAAAAACATCTGCACAAACAAAGAGGAGAAATTATGGAGAGTGGAAGAGAGAGGGGAGGAGGCAAATCAAGAGGAAGAGAGGGGTGCTTACCTTGAATCGGCAGCGGCATGGAGGTGCAAAGATGGGGCCGGAGTAGACCGAACCCTCTCTACCTCCCGCAGACGACCGTCTCGGCGGCGTGCCTCTCCTTCTCAGCTCCGTCGAGCTGGGCCTTGCTGCCAAGCCATGTCGCCTCCTCCTGCAGTACGCCACCGCCTGCGTTGTCGGCTGCCTGCTCCGACGAGGGAAACGTCCTGCCGCCGCTGCAGGCCGACGACCGGCTGAGACCGCCGCAGTTCTCCTTCTTCTCCGCGGCAGCTAGGTCCGGCGGCGGGAGCGGGAGAGAGGAGGCGGCGGGAGCACGGAGCTCGGCGGCGGCGTGAGACGAGCTAGAGGACGAGAAGCGGGATTGGGCTAGGGTTTCCGTGAGCGGGGATTGGGCATGGGAGAGAGACGCGCCTTTTCGCGGCGTGAAGGGACGCGCGCGGGCGTCGCTGTCTACCCCACAGTAAAACACGGAAAAGAGAGGCCGACGCGGGCGACGTGCTGCAGGTGGGCCCTCCCCGATGCACACCCCACATGTCATGGACCTTCCGTGTCTGGCAGTTAGTAAAAAACGAAAAAATCTACCATCCGACGGCCAGGGTGAAAAGGACGGTGACAATGGAGGGTCAAGATAGTGTGCCTTGGCTGGGTTGAGGACACGCCATGGTTGTGTTGGACATTTATAGGTTTAATGTGCTACACCTTGTGATGAGCCAAATTTGATATGCAAATATTGTTTTAGACAAATCAGATGTTACTTCTCAGCAATCAGCAATACCGTGACCTGTGAAAGTGCATGCATTCCTGTCTTGAATTCTTATGTTTTTTTTGGTTAATGCGTTGTTCATCTTGTCCTACTCCGGTTGATGCATTTAAGGCCAATTTGCTTGCTATCTGGTTATTTCAGGAACTTTTCGTGGATTCCAGTTATATTTGCTGTTATCAAAGTAGATGCAAAACTAGGTGCACGTGTTTTCGAAAAGCTACCTTAATTCCTAACATGACACAAGCATATACTTGCACTTCAGTTTTGCTGTCCCAGGATGCTAACCAGTTTCCTGTTTCGCTTTTGACATTTGATGGTTTCAGGGGACACACAACTACACAAGGTTCTTCCCTGCACGGAGGGGTGCGATGAGCACAAGCCTGTTACATATTGATGCTTTAGGAAGATACATCAATTACAAAGTGATTGCACCATAGTTGTAATGTTAGACGGGGTTCTCTGAATCTCAACAGATATGCTGATACGAGACAAACGTTGCAATAATATTAGACTTTTGGTGTCTCGAACTGAACACTATCGCCATCACTAATCTCTGCTTTCACACTTTCCTCATAAACATCGGGTTTGTTTTGTTGGAGCGCACTCTGGCTTCGCTGAGTTCAATCCATGGGGTCAGATTTACCAACGACGACCCCACTTTCTGGTACACAAGTATACATATATATATTTTTCTGTAGAATATTGGAAATTTTACAAAGCGTCAGATTTCAAAGTTGAAGGCAGTGGGTTACCGTGCTTGCAGCATTGTCATATAAAAGCATCTTTCAGGCTCAAGACCCATCCAAAACCATTACAAGAATTCTCCCTTTACCTAATGGACATTATGTAGGTCGTGTGTCTTATATTTTTGTTGACAACAGTATATTGTCTTGGGTTGGGTTCTTCTTAGATATGTTCTTAGGATTTGGATGTGTCAGGAATTCAATAATACCTCAGAGGTTGTCATTCCCAAGTTTCAACATGAAGTTATGACCTATGAGGTCCAGCGGAACCTCATAGGTCTATGCTTGGGATCAATGGGAATGATTCATCTGCCCTTGCATATAGTTCCAACACTCTTCTTTTTCTGTATCGCCAACTAGAGGACCGTACAAGTCCAGCCCGAAGGTCCAGCAAGGTACTCCCTCCGTTTTTTATTACATGGCGTCCTAGATATTTTGGAAGTCAAGCTCTTGTAACTTTGACCAACTATACACAAAAAAGTACCAATATCTACAATTTCGAATGTATATAATATGAAAGTATATTCTACGACGATTCTAATAGCATTAAAATTATTGTACATATGTTGATATTTGGTTAAATATTACTAACTTTGACTTTGACTATATCTAGGACGCCATGTAATAAAAAAAGGAGGGAGTACGATCAAGCTCGCGTTGACGAGACAAATAAAGGGCTTCAAATTACACGAAGAAAGTGCTTAAAATTAGGCCATCCTAAAATTCAATCAAGCTATAATATTATTCCAAAAAAAATCACCTTGACATGAGCCAAAGGTTCAACATGAAGGACGTACTCCACTTTTGTAGGAAGGAGGAAGGACTCATTGACGTGAGAATTTCACCATTACCTTAGTCTAATGACCTGGTTTGGAACAAGCTCTGTTGTGCATCCACACTTGGGCACCCAGCCTTGTTTGTGCATGTATATTGTACATCGATCGACGTGTTACTAGTTTGACAACTATTTTTTGTAACCAAAACTTCAGACCCTTGGTCTCATTGGTGATCTACTGAGACGGTGGAAGCTTTATTACTACCAGTCGATGCATCATAATTCAACAAACAAATCGGCACGAGTAAACATGCTTTTTTGAAGACGCTTAATGACCTAGCATATGCTCCATGTTATGCTGCTAAGCAAAGTATAGACCATGTTTATGCTGTATGAACAAATGATCCATATATGAGATTAGTTTTGTCAAGCTTCATCCACTAACCACTATTGTATAAGACCGATCTGATAGAAAGGGAGGGCAATCCATTTATACACTCAACACCCCTCCTCACATGTGACGGTCACAGACATGTCAACATGTGTAAACTCAGAGGTAGGCGCATGAAGAGAAGGGGTCTTGTACATCAGCAATTTTAGAAAATTGCGCCCCACACAGGGCTCGAACTCGAGACCTTGTCTCTGATACCATGTCAAGCTTCATGCACTAACCACTATTGCATAAGACCGATCTGATGAAAAGGGAGGGCAATCCACTTATACACTCAACAAGTTTTAGCATGAGTTAAAAGCGGTTATCATCTCTAGTGCAATGGTTTTAGAAACAAGGGATGCCTTGGATAAATGAACACTCTCGCCCACTCCTTTTGATTCATTAGAGAAGAAGTGATCAACAAATATTGGATTTTTTCTTTACATGACTACTAATATATTTGATCAAGGAGTGGAGCAAAGGTACTAAAGTTCCTTTCACATCAATTTAACAAAAAAAATGCTAGAATTACCATTTGCTTACACCTCTTTGTAGAACCCTTATGCATCAAGGTGTGTGTGAAAAAGCAGTCACGCAGACCTTCATGCATAAGGGTTCTACAAAGAGGTGTAAGCATATGGTAATTCTAGCATCTTTTCATTAAACTGATGTGAAAGGAACTTTAGTCGCGTAATAACATCATAATTCACCTTTGCTCCTGTTTTCACTATGATTTTACCATGTGCATATTGGTGTTCTTCTTATTCATGCGAATCTTACAAAACATTTAACTTATAAACCTTAGTTTTACATTTCTATCATATTAGTGTATTCTCTCTTTTGTCATGCTTTAGAGTCTTTTTTTTAAACACCAAATAGGGACAAAACTATTTCTGATTAGTTGGTGTACAAGGACACATTCACATCATCATACACACATGCCCTTATGTTTTTTTCCTAAGTAAATTGTTTCTCTCCATGTGCGTTTCCTATTGAGGGCCTATTGGCGGCCCTGTGATATCGAAGCTGAAGAAAAAGAACCACAAAGTTGAGATTTTGTCATCCTCATGGTAACATGAGTTTTGATTCTTTGCCCTGGGGATTAATAGTTCCACCATTATGATTCTGTTGGTCTCGACAACTGGAGAGGCAAGAAAATGATCAAATAAGGGGCTACAAATCATATAACTTACCATTTCCAAACACAATTAAACCACAATAATACAAATAACATACAAAGTATTTAAATTGACATCAACGATAAGCTCAACATGAAGGCATACTCCAACGTTGTACGACAGACTCTTTGTCATAAAAATTATAGTATCAAGTAAGTCTAGGCCTGGTTTAGAACAAAATTTATCATTCACAGTGCAAGTATGCACATCATTTGACATATAACTAGCTAGGAAAACTATGCACTTTATTGCATTCAAATTTGGACCATGCTACGAAGGGCACGTGCCCCAGATTAGCTTTCCGTGGGCATGGATGTGATATGGTAATTGCCCATGCATGCATGCATGTACCAACGTAGATTCCTTTTGTTTTCAAACTTTAAAAAGTTTTATCTCTTGAATCGCAAATCAAAATTCAGATCCGTTTTCACAACTGGCTTTGTCGTGACGAGATCTTCAAAACTAGATCCCATCTTATGTTTTGACAACTTTTTTTCCATCCATAGTTACCAGATTATAGTCACTTGATCACCAGATATCGTCAATTTGTTTACCAGGTTAAAATCAAGTGGTTGCCTCTTTTTGTGAATTTCACTCTTACCTAATGTAGTCTTTTTATGATGGTAATTTCATATTTAACGTGTTTATAGTGGATCAAATACTCACTTCTAAATATCTAGATCATGACAATGACAAAAGAATGTGGAAAAAGTATACGGTAACTATGTATTATTTGGATGGCAATTGTTAGCTAGTAAGATGGTTACTAAAGCATTATAAACTGGCAACTAGCGACAAAAAAAAAAACTTCGTCAAAACATATTAAAATGTGATCTGGTTTTAAAGTAGTTGTCGAGACGAGTCCAAAGACGGAACCGGATCATCAATTGGATTAACGGTCTAAAAGATAACTCATTTTGAATTTTTGAATCACAAAAAGATTCCTTGCACAGCGTACGTGACGTGCATGGTGCATGGTGCATGCGTTGGTGTTGGTCTGACAATTTTGCATACGCCGGATGGAGCTCGTTGGTAGGACACGTCTTCATAATAGATTAACCAAATCCTTGGATGTCTCCACATTATAGTTGCACAAACAAATCACCATTAGTAAATACAATATTTTGAAGACATGCAATCAATTAGCATTAAACTGTATATCGTGTTGTTAACCAGAGTGTTAACCATGTTCATGTTTTATGACCATCAATCGTTACTCGTCAAGATTGAATCAGCATGATTAGCACTATATTATAAGCTTTGAAATGCAATGGCTTAAAAACGATGAGTATTCTTTGAGAGACAAATACTTATTTAGGTGTGGCTCCGCTGATCGAGTTGCTAAAAATGGAGAAAACGTGGGAGTATTTATTTTATTTGCTATGGACGATGAGATTCCGACCAAATTCCACCGACCACCGACTTGTATATAAAAGTAGATGTACCCTTTGGATTGGAAGGTAAGAAAGAAACATAAAGAGCAGTCTCTCCACCTTGCCTTCCTCTTCTGCGTCCATCTTTCAGGCCTTCAGAACTGTCGAAACCAATTCACAGAGACTCTCCCATTATGCAATTGAGTACATATATACTAGTTGAAATTAGCGTGGCGTCACGCCACGCCTTGGTGAATTTTTGTGTACAACATATATTTTATTTGTTCACAAAAAATGTTGGCCAAATTGGAATGTTAAAACATGTTTTTATGTTGTTACGGATAGGTAGCATTTTTGTGTGTGAGTAGTTTTTGAAATATTGTGTAGTTTTTTCTATTTTTTTGGATTGAAATGTTCAAACATGTTTGTATTTCGATGTCAATATTTAATTGAAGTCAGAGAAATTCATTTGAATTTGTTTCGACATGTGGGGAAAGTTTATTTGTTTGCTGTAGAAATATTGGCTGAATTGAAATGTTCACATATATTTGTATTTTTTGTGTGACTTTTTTTAAGTATTTTGTAGAATTTTAAAATATTTAGTGGGTTAGCGCGACAATGTCGCGCCCGTTTGATGAATTTGAAATATTTTTTGTTTTTTGGAAAATCTGGTGGAGCACGAATATTATTTGAATTCGAAGAAGTCTGCGACGAAAAGAATGTTGAGATTTTGGAAAATTGCCCGTGTTGGAATACTTCAAAATTTGTATTATTTTAATTTGAACAAAAATGATGGGTTGAAATTATCAAATAGGTTTAAAAAACTGTACATTTTGGAATTTATTCAAATTTTAATTCTTCTAGTGTTCACCAGATGATCAAGTTTGGAAGTCATATAAAATTTTGAAATGTACAAATTTGTAATTTGTGTTGAAGTGATCGAATATGATAGTTTAGGGTTTAGCTTAAATTTTGAAACGTATGCATTTGAAAGCTGCTTAGATTTGAATATGCCTATTTTTTTGTTGGGAATAAAATTTACAGTTGTAGGGTGTTCAGATTCATTTTTTTTTTCGTTTACTGAATGCTCGGTTTTGAAATGCATGCAAAAATTAAATCATTAAATTTAAATTTTGGTCATATGTTATAAATAGGCGGTGTTTATTTCTGTAGTAATATTTTTTTCCTGTCATATTTGTAAATAATGCGGTGTAAAGAATCTAAATTTGGAACTATTCACATTCGTAAGATTTTCGGTTGTGATTCTATTGAAATTTAAAAGTATTTTGTGTTCGTAAGTTTGTTAGAATTTTGAAGGTTGGAGATGTATTTAAATTTCTGGAACATTTAAACTAGGAATTTCTTTATATGCCATAAATAGCAAGGTTTTTTTTTCGTGTTCATGTTGTCATGTTGAATGCTTTTAACGTTTACGAATTGTATTTGATTCGAAGGGGATTTAACAATTTGAAATTTGGGAATGCGAATTTTGGATTATCGGTTTGGAAAGGAATTCAAAATTTTAATTCTCAAATTTTAATTGTGGTCGTATGACATAAATAGGAAGTGTTTATTTTTGTAGTAATGTTTTTTTTTCTGTTGTATTTGTGAATAACGCGTTGTGAAGAATTTAAATTTGGACATATTCACATGCGAAAGTTTTTTGGGTTTTAATATATTGGAAGTTTAAAATATTTTGTGTTTGTAAGTTTATCAGTGATTTGTAGATGTAAAATGTATGTAAATTTCTCAAATATTCAAACTGGGTATTTATTTATATGCCATGAATAGCAATGTTTATTTTTTTCATGTTCATGTTGTTATGTTTAATGCTTTTAATGTTTACGGAATGGTTTGATTTGAAGGGGATTTTAAAATTTAGAATATGTAAATTTGAATTTCGGGAATATGGCATAAATATGCAGTATTTATTTATGTGTGTATTTCGTTATTTTTTTTTGATATTTTCGTTGTTGAATATTTTTGGAACTATTCGGTTTTGCAGAATTTAGCAATTTTCAGAAAATTGTTTGAATAAGATGGGCACACCAGTCTGTCTTTTTTTTTTGATTCTATAAAAGGACAAAAACCTGACAGGTGGGGCCACTGTGACGTCGACATGACGTCACAGTGGCCGAAGATCGCGCAGCGGAAGCGAGCACGCCGGCGGCGCGGCAGCGCGTTTCGGGACGCGCGGGAGGGCGCGGCGGGTGCGCCTGACCGCGAGCTGGCCGAAGGTGGCGGCGGCGCTCCTGTTTGGCCACCGGAGCGGCTCCGGCGTGCGCGAAACGCGGCGGTGGAGGCCGAGCGCTGCGGCGTCGATTCCGCCGCCGTCGCGGCGTTCTGGCACGCGACCGCCGGCCAGGAGGGAGAGGACGGGGTGACGGAGCAGGCCGTGGCTGGCGATCTGACCGGGGAAGCGCGGAGCGGCGTGGCGGCGTGCGGCGGCGCCGCCAGCGACTGCGCCGTCACGAGAAAGGAAAAGGGGGAGTGTGGATCTTTTTGCAGAAAACTCTTTGAATTTTACCGAAATTACATTTAAGTCCTTTGCGGGCGTTTTTTTGTAAAAATGTTAGGGTCGCTGTGTAATTGTTCGGCTTCGTTGTCGGTTTTTGCAAAATGACGGCGCGATGTTAGGCTGACAGGTGGGGCCCACCCGGGACTGTAGATGAACAGTACCTACTGTTGCTAACTACAGTGCACGGGCGCGGAGAGGCCGCGGATTTGGCCGGCTTTCATATACTTAGTAATTTCGTTCAAGTATGTCACTTTGGTTCTTACTAGATGTGTTCTTAGGAGTTAGGACTTAGATGCGTCAGAATTCCAATGGTACCTTCGAGGTTGTGATTCCGGGTTTACAGCATGAAGCTATCAACCACGAAATCCACTTGAACCTATTTGGTCTACTCTTCAGGATCATTAATTGTGCTGCCTTTGCTGCATTGCATATGGTACTGGCACTCTTATTTTGATATTGCCATCGTCAATTGAAGCTCGTGCAACTAGGATCTGAATGTCATGTGGTGTACGAGATGGTAGGTGAACTTTGAGCTTTTAAGTATGAAAAAATATATAATAAAGGGCTGTAAATTAGATCGGTCCATTTATAACATTGTTCATCGGAAACAAGTTTCGGTGGCTGATGTTCTCTACCAGACGCCCCCTCCAAACATAAGTTTCAGGAGAGTGTTGTCGGGGGATAAGTGGATAAATTGGCTGCAGTTGGTAGAACGTCTTATGCAAGTTAATCTTACAGATCAGAATGATGTCTTCAAGTGGGGACTAACTGATTCTGGTATTTTTACGGTCAAATCTCTGTATCTAGATTTCATGAGTGATTATACAAGATTTCTTCGTAAATATATATGGAAAATGAAAGTACCTCTAAAAATGAAGATTTTTATGTGGTTCCTTTATCGTAAGGCAATTCTCACAAAAGACAATCTAGCTAAACGTAATTGGGATGGATGCAAAAAATGTTGTTTTTGTGATCAAGATGAAACAATGCAACATTTATTCTTTTCTTGTCCACTTGCAAAAATGACTTGGCGCATTGTGTTTATGGCTTTCAATATTAAACCACCAAATGATATAAGAAATTTATTTGGCAATTGGTTACAGGGTGTATCTAAAAAAGACAAGGTTCAAATCTGAGTTGGTGTTTGTGCCTTGCTTTGGGCCTTGTGGAATGTTCGCAATTACTATATTTTTAACAGAGTAAAGAAAACTTCATTTATGCAGGTTATCCCGATGGCTACTCATTAGATCCATACGTGGTCCTTCCTACAGTCAATCGAGAAGCGAGGCGCAATGGATTTTGGGTGCAGCCGCCTGGAATCGGTCGCGTCGGATCTATATTTCCAGTGCAGCTGGCGTTCTGAGTTGAGGATAAATTGTTGATGCAGAGTCATTTCTTGTTGTCCTTTTTAAAGTGGCTGATTCATGTTGCCACTCTATGCGATCATTGATGTAATTCCGATGTAAGGATATCTGAACCTGAAATAATAAAATAAAAGCCGTATGCATCATATCGATGCAGAGGCTGGGGCGCCCTTTTCTATAAAAAAAATCAACATCATGAAATGCGATTAAAAAATAATGATGCACGTAAGAATTCAGCTTCACATGAGCGATAATAATTCCACAGAAAATCCAGTACATGTCACATTGCACTTTGGCCTCTTTTAACTAAAGAGTAATTTCCAGCTTTTACCCTCTAGTTTGACATCTGTGACATCATTCACCTCATTTAGCAGCAATTCGTCCATTTTCTCCCATTTAGTATGACAACTTTGATCCTTCTTTTAAAAGAAAAATATAATGCACCCTTGCATCCAAAGGTTAGCGAGAAACATAAATAGTAGCCGATCAACCTTGCCGTTCTCTTCTGCACCCATCTTGGATCAAGACTCATCCAAAACCACTATAAAGATGTAACACCCCGTTGCCTCGGTGATGATCGAGACGTGAGGATAGGATGCCGCTTGTGGAGAGCGGCCACCGTCGGAGACTGCCGCTTGTGGAGAGCGGCCACCGGAGAGGTAGGGGATGGGAGAGAACTGGAGCACCCGATTTCTGTTTCTGTTCTTCGATGCGTCACCTCGCAGCCGCGACTCCTTCTTATCGTCATCACGCGAAATAGGAAGCCCAGAATAACCAGCCCACAGCCCACGTCCGCTGAGCCCAGTGCATCGTTATGCACAGGCGTGACATTACCACCCCCAAGAAACATTGCTTGACCCCAAGCAATGGCTCGGTGAGGTCGATACAATCTGAAGGCAACACATATGTATATTCTGAGAAACCCTGAAACCCGGCAGTGAGTATTTGTTGATATTGCTTCACTAAGCATTCAAAGTCCTTCCGGCCAATACCAGGATCCCATTGCTTGCACTCGAGGTTCTTTGACACACCAAAGAATGAACATAAATTCCTGCAGTTGCATGGTTCTTCTTGTACGTGTAGATACCAGAATATGTTGTTTTTCTCAATGCTAGTGCTTCCAAGAGGCCAGCAATGATAGACAGTGGAAAACACCATTTGATTCCAAGTTTGGCGTGTGTCCATGTTTAGAGTAGCATGCATCTCAAGCTTCAAACAGAGAGGAAGTTGAACTGCACTGCTCCAGTATGTAACTCCATTGTTTGTAATTTTCCATACACCTCCTAATTCTGCTACGAGCCCATGACCTCCAAGCCATACAATTGAATCCATTAGCAGGTTGTGCATGGAGTAACCTGTGTTGTTTCCAGCAATGGTGTAGTCACATAGTTGATCACTGGAATGTAAAGCACAGGCAGATCAACCGATTTCTGGGCCAACTGAACAAACATTGCAACCATAAGAACATTTTCTATAAGGCCTGGAGTCCCCCACATGGTATTGCCCAACCATGGATTGAAAGCACTTCTATCCCAAGGAGGTATCCTGTCAAGCACTAGCCGATCACCCTCTGTCAAAAAAATCCCAGGGTGACAGAAGATTGTTTCTGCTTGAGAAACAATTATATTTGCAGCAAAATGTTTGTTATGTGGCATCCAACATGGGAATCTTGAACCTCCAGGATCCCAAGTCCTACTCAATGAGGTGACCAAGAGGTTATCCACATCAAACAAAAAAACAGCTTTCATTGTACGCACTAGTTGAAGTGGTGACTTGTGAGTAAACTGGAATAAGCTTTGGCATGAACAGACTCTAGCTTTCATCTGCCTGATCGTGTGACTTAGGATGTCTGGCCTTGAGCTGCAAACTGATATTGCACCTTGTGTGCACCCTGTGGACGGCAGCAGCTTGCTGACACTAAATCCTTGATCAAATCGTTTGTCTATCCCAATATTTCCTTGGAACTGCAAGTCAGTAGCCACTTCATGTTCTATGAACAATGACCAACCACCCACATGAGTGAGCATGATGTCTGCAAGTTCCTCATCAGATGCCATGTCTTTGGAATGCCTTCCAAAAAACATCTCATGTGCAGATCTCAAATCAGCTTCCAGAAAGAGTGACATGCCACCGATATGAGTATTCACACCTTCCCCGTGATCAAACACATCGAGGACCTTGTGAGAAGCGCACACCGCGAGGTCATGTGGTAGCAGCACAGTGCCAACAAGGTTCCGTCCACCTGTAATGACACCACTTGGTAGTGGTGATGAGGAAGTTCCCTCCACCACCATGTTCTCTTTGCTGATCACTACTTTTTCACCCATTGCCTTCATGTTGCACGTCGGCGAGGGCATGGCCCAGCTGCCCACCTGGCTGGATGTGGTCATACCAGCCCCGCCCATACCTTGGAGTGTGCAGCTCCCGACACCAAACGAGTTTGTATCAGGGAGATGTGCAGTGTCACTGGCTGGGAACACGAGTTTGACACGGCCGTTATCGCTGTAGTGGCCGGAAACTTGTGTCGAACACCTGGTGGGCGTGGCGGCGGTGAACACAGCGTCCACGTGTGGAGCGCCAGCACCCACGACCTGAATCGCTGAGGAGAGCGAGGATGACGAGGGCTTGGTCGTCTGCTCCCCTACTCGACTCGACACGAACCTCGGTGTGGTTGTGGTGGTGGGCACCAGCGCCGCCGTCCTCTTCTTCCAGTCCACAAGCATCTGGTCCTTTTCTTCCAGTCCACAAGCATCTGATCCAGCGTCGCGCTGAGCTGCAACAAGCTCTCCTGGATGGCGCTAATGGTCGCCTCCGTCGTCGTCGCTGGCACTCCCATCTGCTCCAGAAATCAAATCGGTCGGAATTTTTTTTTTGTGGGGAAATTTCCGGTGGAGGATTTGCTAGCTCTGATACCACTATAACACCCCGTTGCATCGGTGATGATCGAGACGTGAGGATAGGATACCGCCGCTTGGAGAGCGGCCACCGTCGGAGACTGCCGCTTGTGGAGAGCGGCCACCGGAGAGGTAGGGGACGGGAGAGAACGGGAGCACCCGATTTCTGTTTCTGTTCTTCGATGCGTCACCTCGCAGCCGCGACTCCTTATCGTCATCACGCCAAATAGGAAGCCCAGAATAACCAGCCCACAGCCCACGTCCGCTGAGCCCAGTGCATCGTTATGCACAGGCGTGACATTACCACTGTAACACCCCGTTGCCTCGGTGATGATCGAGACGTGAGGATAGGATATCGCCGCTTGTGGAGAGCGGCCACCGTCGGAGACTGCCGCTTGTGGAGAGCGGCCACCGAGAGGTAGGGGACGGGAGAGAACGGGAGCACCTGATTTCTGTTTCTGTTCTTCGATGCGTCACCTCGCAGCCCGACTCCTTCTTATCGTCATCACGCCAAATAGGAAGCCCAGAATAACCAGCCCACAGCCCACGTCCGCTGAGCCCAATGCATCGTTATGCACAGGAGTGACAAAAGACTCTCCCTTTAAGTTGTCCAGCTTATGTAGCTCTGGACGTGTGTCCTATGTTTGTGTTGGCAAGAACATGTTGTCATGGGTTGTTCTTAGGATTCACACATATATTCTTAGGACTTGGATGCGTCAGAAATCCAATAATATCTTAGATGTTGTGATTCCCAAGATTGAAGGTGAAGTTTTGAATAATGACGTCTAGCGGAACCTCCGAGGTCTACACTTGAGGATCCATGGGAACGCCTCCTCTGCATCGCATATAGTTTTGACACACTCATTTTTCTCATGCCGTCGACTTGAGCTTGTACATCTCCAGTCTGAAGTCCGCGCTCAGTACGAAAAAGCTCGTGTTGACGAGATAAATAAAGGGCTTCAAATTAGACAAAGAAAGTGTAGGCCATCCTAAAATTCAATCAAGCGTTGCACAAACAAACCACCACGAGTAATAATAAAGACAATATTTTGAAGACGTTTAATCAACTAGCACCAACTACATGTTTTGTTGCTAGCCAAACTGCTGACCATGTTCATCTTTTATGGCAACCGATCACCGATCGATACTCGATATTGAATTCCATGATCAACACTATATTATAAGTTTTGAAGTGCAATAGACTAAAAACATTGAAATTTCTTTGAGACACAAACACTTTATCTGGGTGTGGCACAGCTGAGTTGTCGAAAAAGTAGAGAAAAAAATGTGGGAGCATAACAATTTTGCTCGATGAATCTTCTGACAGTTAATCAAGCACTGGATCATACGAAAACTACAAGAATGTTTATTTCATCTCAATTTAAATGAAAAAAATACTGAAATTCTTACCATAAAGTTAGACCTTTTGTAGAACTTTCGCGCACAAAAGAACTAAATGTATAACTTAAGTGGCATAATAACATAGTTTTTTTTTTCACCTCTTACACTTGGATTTGCTTTTGTTCATACTCGTGTTCTTCTGGTTCTTGTGAATCTAAAAAAAGTTGTCCATGTCTTTTAATTCTTAATTTTATATTTGTTATCATACTCCATCCGTTACAAACTAGATGACTTCCATTCGTCCACATGTGGATGTATCTAGACATGTTATAAGTATTGATACATCTACATTTGGCCAAATGCAAGTCATCTAATTTAGAACGGAGTGAGTATTTATGTATTGTCTTTGTTAAAAGGCCCAATGGTATTTCTGGTTCGTAGGTGTAAATTCAATAATACACACCATTGCACACACACTGTCATGCATGGTCTACTGATGAAGACTAGAGTCGCGGAGCATCAACTTGAATACACTAGTTGATATGATTTTAGTTGCTATTTTATGGATAATTGGATATGCATGTTAAAGTATCTAACGAAAACAAGGTAGTCAGGAACGATATTCTTAATCGGATTGAACCTAGTGGGCACCGCAAATCGAAGGAGCATAACTAGTAGAATCATAAAATTGTGGATTAAATCCAGGCGATGAATTGGACAGGAATCCTAGCTGGTGTATTTAAATTGTGTGGTACCACATATCAGCGCAAGCATAAGTTAGAATACAAAAAAATTACGGCGTGATTTGTGCAAAATAACCATATGAATAAGGCACATGCCTAGGGTTCCCGTTTCTACTATAGACCTCCATTAGATACTTTCTTTTGTATGTACAACATACTTTCACCCCGTGAGATGATTATACATGTGTGGTCCTCTTGAATTTGTACGTCAAGCACACACAATCAGAAAATATATTGCAGTCACACATAACCTCCTAAGTGTGCAATAAGTATAACATATCAATGTATTTTTGTCATTGTTAAAGTCCCTAACACCGTTTTAAAACTTGGTTATTAGACGAGCACTACTGCTGTGAACATCAGTGCATTCTTTTTAACTCGAGTTCATCCATAAAAATCCGCCCTAACCACGACCGTGTGCCCATCAGCGAAGCTCTTGATCCCTTTGTTCTAAAATAGATCGAACTAGCAAGATGCATTGCACATCTTTAGTGACCTGCTATGTATTTTTACTCCTATTTGGAGGATCATATCCATATCAAGCGGTTCCACTCCTACACCTGAACCGGCCATCGATCGCACTCATCAGTCATCTCTTTTTGCACTTTTTTCTTAAATACTACTTACTCCAAATACTACTTACTCCTACACCTGAACCGGCCGAGATTATTTTTACTCCTATCTGGAGTAGATCTAGAGCGCGCGCAAGTTTGATTGACTGCATTAAAGGGGTTGATTTACGGCAACTTCGTAGGTGCACCACTACATTTTTTCGGGTGAAAACTCTAGATTTGTGAGGAATCCGAATTTAATGTTGAAGGCCGTGTGCATTACCTTGCTTGTATCCTTCGTATATAAAAGATCACCTTGCATATCAAGTTATGTAAAGTAGCTCTCTCCACCTTTTGCCTTCCTCCCGTACTCCCATCTCTCACTCCCTATTGATGCAGTAAGATATCATGTATTGTGTTGGCACAAAAGTTTATTATCTTTAGTTGTTACGAGGTATGTTCTTAGGACTTGGATGTGTCAGAAACGCGACCAACCTGGGCTAGACTAGCCTGTTGGCATTTTTATAGAAGAAAACTCCGTGAGCACCAAGCGCTCGAGCCGAGACTCGAACACTGGTGGGCTGGCTGCGAACTCCCGCGCCTTGCCAACTAAGCTATGCTCCGTTCTCGACTTGGATGTGTCAGGAATACGATAATAGCTGGCAAATATTCATCTTGAGATTAGAAGGCAAAGTCGTCAACAGAAAAATCCAGATGAGGTAGATTGCTACAAGAGCTTTGCTGCACTGCGTATAGTTTTACCACTAGCTAGTTTTCTTACTCAACCTGACCTCGTACAACTCTGCCCGAAAGTGAGAAAGGAGGCTCGGAAGAGCCCAGCTTTAAATTAACGAAGCCACAAACGGCAAAGGATACAATGGTGCTGGAAACAGCAAACAAAAACAGAAACAAACAAGAAAGATTACAGATCGCCGCACGAGCAAACTACACAAGAACACCAAGTCCGAATAGCAGCGGCTAGCACCAGGAGGAAGCAGAGGCCCCTACCCCTACTGAAGCACTCCAATGTGCACACTGCATCTTGACACCAGGAGCTTGGGATGAGAGCCGATCAAGAGCACGAACTGAACGAAGAAAGACGCTTGTTTCTGGAGGGACGAACTGGAGTGCCCAAGACAACCACATACACCCGGAGGAAGGGACAACCAGCGTCGCCGGGTAAATCCACGCTAAGGCGCCACTCCCGAAAGCGCTACTGCCGGAGGGGACCCCTATCCCCTCGCCAGGCTCGACGACGCCGAACCGCCGGCAAGCAACGCCCGCAAAGAGATAAGCGCCATCGCCGCAAGAAAAAGCCTGCAGACAACTAGGTTGAAGAACTTCATCTGGGGCCATGGCAGAGGTACCGCCTGCGCCGCTGCACGTCCGCAGACCACTTCACCAACCGCTGGAGCACCTCATCCCAAGGCAATGTCTCCAAGGAGACCACGACACCAAGGCGCCGCCATTGCCCAGTCCGAAGGACTTAGGGTTTTCACCCGGGACAGAGAAAAAGGGGGGGGGAGACCTCCAAGACGCCTCCAAGGAGGGCTACGGCGCCCGTAGGCGTCGCCGTCGCTGGGCTAGCAAGCACCAGCACGAGCTTTCGCTCGGTCTCTCACCACCCCCCACTCACAACGTCGCGCCACTCCGCCTTCTCTGATGGCAGCAAGGGGCTGGCCCTCGGATCCGGCGACAGGAGAACCAAGGCGAGGTGGAGAAGGACTGCAGCCTCCAGATCTGACGGCCGGTCGAAGACCAGCCATCACCCCCGCTCACCCCGCCGCC
Source organism: Poa pratensis (assembly GCA_947311845.1). Taxonomy (NCBI): domain Eukaryota; kingdom Viridiplantae; phylum Streptophyta; class Magnoliopsida; order Poales; family Poaceae; genus Poa; species Poa pratensis. Next base: position 70,575,337 of record CAMZMU010000035.1, on the reverse strand, counting down.
CTAGCGGTCCGAGGAGAGCGGACAGCACCCGCGTGCGCCGCCCGCCGCAGAGCCGACGCCGCATCCGCCTCCCAGGGCCGCGGCCCCAGCGTCCGAGCTCCCCTGCGAGGCAGCACTGGTAGAGAACCACCAGGACGACCCACGACAGGAGAGGAGCGAGCCTCCCCGTCGCCACCGTCAACCGCGTGGGTCGAGGCCGCCAGCATCCTCCGGCGGCGGCGGGGGGAGGGGAGGAGGCGGGGAAGGAGAGGCTTTTTGGGGCTAGGGTTTCGCCTCCCGTGTCGCCCCAAGCGGAGCGACGCGGGGGCAGGGGTCTGTCCAGTCTCTTCTCTCCCTCTGCCCGAAAGTCATGTAGTGGCTGAATGGTGAAACCGAAATTTCATGTGTGACAGATGTTCTAGAATTTGTTTATCATTCATCAAACACACCAGGAGAACTGAAGCACAATAACCCATATCGCACTGTTTTATTTCCGTACTCTCGTATCTTATATCTTATATATATATATTTATGGGGTCATATTTTCTTTGAAAAACATGCTAAATTGTGGAAAAGAAAACTAGTAGCCAGTCAAACAGAGTTAGACAAAAGACAAGCATTGTTGGAGATGCGTTTTGGCTCCCGGACGCATATACAACCTTTATTTGAAATACCTTTTGGACACATTTTGAAATGTTAAAAAAATTATAAAAAAATGTTCGCACATAGATTTTAACATCCTCTGTGTTCATAGAGTCGTTTCACAAAAAATCAATAATTTGTGTGGCATGCGTAAAAAATACAATGTTTTGTGGTAAAATAAGCCTTTTCACGAGACTTTTATTTGTTTCTTTTACACATGCTACACAAATCGTTGCCCTTAAAATGACTTCGTGAAAACATGGATGTGAAGATGTATCTGCGAAATTTTATTTCAGAATTTTCGACATCTAAAATATATTTTTAAATACCGGATACATATATGACTCCCGGGATCCAAAATCCAAAGTGGATTTCACAGCATTGCTTGCTTTCTTGGTCGGCTCGGGTTCATCCGCAAAATCTCCCCAAAACCCCAACCGCACGCTCACCACTCACCAGCGAAGCTTCAAGCTCGTGACTCCTCCGCGCGATGGCCGCCGCGGCGCCCGCTCTCCCGACCTTCCTCCGGCCGCGGCCGCCCCAGCCTTTCCCCTCCTCCACCCCGCCTCTCCACCGCCGCGGCCCTCTTCCGTCTCGTCTCCGCCCTGTCCAGCCCGCCGTGCCCCTCTCCACCATCTCAGGTACGAGAACCCGAATAATCTCGGCCCGCCTCTTCTGCGAACCTCGCTTTAGCTTTCTGCGACTTCCCCCTGCAGCTGTGCAGAATACGAACGGTGCCGCTGCTGCGGCAGCCGACGAGGTCGAGCTGGAGGGGATGCCGTCGGAGTTCTACGACGAGGTATGGGGCGCGTGCGTCTGGGTTGGGTGGATAGCTAGTTCTCAGAGGCATTTCGCCGAGCAGGTTCCGTGCAAGCATAAGCTGCTCCCAACGCACTGCACTGCTGCAGTAAGTATGTAATGAGCCAGGAAATGTTGCACGGAGCATTTGTGTTTATAACTCTGCCCATTTGGTGGGTCAATAGGATTTGGTCGTTTTATACATTCAGCCATATTAACCTTTTGCTTGAGCCATTAGTTACATTTACAACTCGACATTGATAATCCTTCTACGACCACTTGGATGTCCTGTTATTAGTCCCTTCCCCAAAGAGGTCATGAGCTAGAACTGTAGCACATATGTCTGTCTTGTGGAGTGGGCAGCGGTGATTTCTGTCGCGGAATAATTGTTTTATCAAGTCCTAGGATCTCTGGTTGTTCATTTGCAATAACTAGAAGCCAAACTGGCATCAACTGGCGTACTAAATACGAAAAGATATATTGTTCATGGTTCTTTCATTTCGTATCCTGATCATACTTTGGTGCTATTTTCTGGCTTATGTACAATAATAATGGTTCTCAGTGCTCACTCCACACTGAGCTGGCATGAAATTAACACATGCCATCTGTACTGGCGCCACTCAACTCTATTCACCCCAAAGTGACAAGTTAAACTCATGAACACCTTACCATGTTTAGTTGCAAAACTGTTGTGAGCTTAGAAGTGATCTGTTATGAGCATGATTTATATTGTTAATTTATTCTGCTACTTTACATACCTTTGGAATGATGTCCGGAAGCATATTTTTGTGAGCATGCCTATTTGTATGATGCACATATCTTTTTAGGCATCACCAGCGTTAATCCGATTCCTAGCTCCTTTTCTGTACTTAATTGATTTTCTGGCCGGAAATTATACTTTTATGAGTTGACCTGTGGCAGCAGTGTTTTTACCTAACTGCAGCAGCAAATATTATCTAATAACCATAACCACATGTGCTTTCACATTCAGGAGTGGCAAGCAAATCAGAGAGAGAGGACTAAGGAATGGCATGCATATCGTCAGAAAGAGGAAGCTGAGGAGGAAGTTAAATCAAATGAATACCGGGAGATTGGGATGCGTATGAAAGCATACCCACAGGAAGAAGTCTGTAAATCTAGGGTTTTAGTTTCAAGTTTCATAAGAGCTGGTGAAGATATTGAGAAGGTAACTGAATGACTGATTGCACACTTAAAAATTTGAACCATATTGCTACGCTGTGTTCCTCTCCCTTCCTTTCTCAGAACAACAGTGAACTGTGATTTTGGGGAACCACACAAGATGCATGAACAGATGATGGAAAACTGCGACACAGCAGTTGCAAGAATTATGATTTTGTGGATTTCTTAATCAAGTGTTACAGGGTTCACATTACTTCATAACTGGCAAGTTTGGTAGGAAAATTCATATATGTGGATTATTTAAATCCTAAAGGATGAAGCACTCGCTCTTGAGTCTGCACTTTTGACTAAGTTCAGTGACTTAGGAAACATTTGGGTACAGATCATAACATGGGTACCCTAGCTGTGTCGTATTTAACACATTGAGGATTTACCTGCTGCTACTTTCACCTGTCTCTGTGAAGCACTAGCATGTGCATCCTACGGCATGCTCCAGGCTCAATCTACTTACTGCTTTTGACAGACTCATTGGCAATGTCTGTCACCCAGTTGTGAACACATCCAAGTTTTATTATGGACGGATTTTCTTAGACGAAAACTTGAACACAGTAAAAACAAAATCATGGAAAAGGAAGTTGAAAGTTTGTGTTCCCTAAAATTGAGTATATGTGTCGAAGACAAAGTTTCATAACTCATTCATGAAGTATTTGATTTACTCAACGCAGTGTACTTTTAAATGCAGGTAATTGAGAAGGCTGCTGAAAGAGGAGAGCTTACTGAACTTGTTCTCATGGTCATTTGGAATCGACTTGATGTTGCTCGTCGTGATGTATGTGAAGCTCTGTTCTGGGTCATAGGTCCTATTGATTGTGTTAAATTTATGTACAGTTCAAGTTCTGTCTGTTCAGTATTATATATATTCTGTGATGTAGCTTCGTGTTATAATTTGTTACTTAAACTTCTCTCTTCTAATTTGCTATGGATCTTTATGTTTTTAATTTCTCTGTGTAGCAGAAATGTATCTGAGAAATTCCCTTGCCTCTAAATTGTAAAGTTAGTATAGATTTGACCTTCTTTTCTAACTGCAGGATGAGAAGGATGCCATCAGAAGTCTTGATCTCTTGTACAGAAGGGTAGAGGTAAGTGGAATATCAGAATTTGTATCCTTTTCTGAGTCGTATCTACATGAGAAGTTTCTACCCGCAAGTGTTTATTATGTAATTCATCATGTTTTACTGTCTTCGTACCTTTTAATGGGCTAATATGTAAATGAAATCTGGATGCAGACAGAGATTTTAAGAAGTGAAGCAACTCCTGCCATGAGATTACTGGATGAACTCTTGAATATTCATGATGGGTCTGACGATGACAAATGGCTAAAGGCATGCAGAAAGCACATGATTGAAGTATTTCCAAGAGAAGACCCGTTTACCATGGTCTTTCCTGCTGGGTTCAACATGGAGAAAGTATGTTTGTTCAATTCAGGTCCCCCTTTCTTGGTGAAACTGGTACTATTTGAATAAGATACTTGGGTTTGTGAAATGTATGAAATAGAATAAAAAAGAACAGCTTTGCACTAACATGGTACCCTTGTTTGATAGTGCTAATGCATTTATATCTCCTCCTAGTCAGTCACTGCTAAAAGATATTGTCATATCTTAACGTACAAGCCATCCCATTAATAGTATTTAACATAACTTTGTGAAGCTCTTATACATTTACAAGACATTGACACCTAAAGGAAGCAATTTCCCTTAAAGAAATTTTCCATGAAAAATAAACAAAAAAAGTTCATATTACAATTTTACAAGCGTATCATTCCCTTTTGGATTCTTGATTTCCTGATCAAATTTAGTTCTCTATACCATCATGGTTCTTACATGCCACAGACAGATTCTGAAATTTTAGTTTTCGGCATTTGTTTTCTTGTTCTTGTCAGCATGAAGGGCAGATCAAGCTGCCTCCTCAGGGTGAGGATGTTCTTCTGAGAGTTGACTTTGTCAGAGAAGTCGATGAGCTGCTGAAAGAAGTTCAAGCTGAACAAGAAAAGAATAAGTTACAAACCGGAAATGACCCAGGATCTGTTGCGACAATGTTGAAACAGCAAGAGAAGCTGCGGACTATACGTCAAGTGGAATCCCTCTTGGAGTTGGCTGCCACCCTGAAATGGTGACGACTGACGAGCAACATTTTGCTCTCTGCGTAGACCCTAGAAGCCTGGATGACTCCACTGGAGCAGCGACTTCAAGCTGATTCTCTGGTTTCTGCTAGCTAGAGCTTAGAAACAGTTCACTAGGAGTAGAGAATGTCATCCTTCTTCCTCCAAAAATGTACGTTTATATGTGTGGAGCTATAGAGTGATGTAGTACATCTGGAACACTGATAGTGATTTCTGTGCAACTAGACGCTCCTAGTCCAATTATGTTTCTACTGTTGGCTGCTGAACTCAATGTGGCAAAGACAGGGGGACCTTCTGGTGCAAGTTAGGCAAAACTGCAGAGCCAGCAAGCTTTGTCTCCGGATATAATATAAGTATACTAGTAATCGTGCACGTGCAATGCACGTTTTAAATTTATTTCTCATCCCTTTCCGGCTCGTTTTTTCTGCATTTTTTACTCCGCGGTCATGAGCGACTAATGCAAACATCGCAGAAACATATTTCAAACATAGGAAATTTGTAGTTTACACATTCAATTTGTCTAATCTCAATGGTATCATTGAGGTTCACTCCAATAAAAATCACTCAGCTGATTATTTTAAATAATATAAATACATAATCTTATAGTACATTTATTGAGAAAATCTATCACACAAAATAAATGAGGTTTCACACGACGCACTGAAAGTGTTATAATTTTTTACTGACCACTCAACTTATTATTTATTCCAGACCTGCCTTCTAATCAAGTTCGTCCATCTTGTTAACATGCTCTCGCGGGGGAGTTTCATATATCATCTCCGCCCTACGGGGTGTACTATGCATCAGGTAGTTGAAAAAATGTTTTCGTGAAAAATCTTGGGGAGAAATTGAGCCATCTGCGGTCTTGAGTTTTTTTGGAGCAGGTAGTTCAGCAATTTTGTACTCGGTGCCCGACATGTTAGACATATCTGTTCATGTAAGCACACATGATTAATTAAAGACTGGAAGTACAGGTAGTCTATGTATAACAATTCATGGTTTACCTTGGCGAAAATAGAGGTGCTGGCACGACGGCGCTGCGACAGCCCCAGGTGCGAAAGAAGGGTCCTCTGTTAATACTTTGATCTCTCGGCGGCTAGCAGAACAGAGAAGTGGAAGGGAACTGATCGATGGGAATGAAACGCTAGGGTCTAGGCCTTTTTATATTCTCTCTTTGTTCTATTTTTAGCGGTGAACGAATGGTTCCCATAGCGTGTTGGATGAATGGTTTAAAAATCGTGGGATGAATGGTCCCTATTGAGTCTTTATTTGTACTGCCGGAAGAATAGTTCTTTACTACTCTCTGGCATAGTTTCCATCAGCCACACAGCCATGGACGCAATTAGTTGCGTGACCAATTTTGATTCAGAGTCTACACATTTAAATTTACTCCCATTTCCCATGATGACCGAATCAGACAACACCATTTTTTTGAAGAAACGAAATTGTCAAAAGATGGCTCCATGTTAGGACCCAAAAATGGAAGTCACAACAATTTTCTAAAACGGAATAAAGTGAATATATGAAATTGGCAAATAATGGAAGATACATAGTTGAAGCTTTCCAGATCTAATATCATAGTGGAAGATACATAGTACAAAGAATAGAGTAGGATGCAAATTACAGAAATATTAACATGTCTGTACACCAAGCGGTTTATCAAACAAGAAATAGCGCCTTGCATCATTATTATTGGGAGCAAAGCAAGGCGCGACATGAACAACTAAATCATAAATGGACATCGCTCTAGGCCATCTATCAAGCATGCAGACAGTGGAACAGCTCCCTGGTCCAAGAGGTAGACTACTTCTGCATCTTGTAGATCTTGTGCAAGTAGGACTTCAGAATATTCTGAACAGCGACGCTTGGCTGAGCTTCAATTTCGGCGATCAGTTTCTTGTAACTCTCGCTCTCGAGTACTCATGGAATACCGTCTGCCATCAACAATATTGATGATAGTGAATTTGACATGCCATATTTTGCATATCTATAGGAATTCAGTTGCAATACTGGAATAACCAGAATATAACATGTATGAAATTCAGCTGCATCTCTTGTTATGTCGATTTGAAGCAGTGTATAAACACATCTGTACAAAACTCCGAAACGAATATTTCCTTTACTGTCTAATATGCTGTAGCACTGTTTATTCCAGCTAATGATGCTCCCTACATATTCTTCTCTCGTGGCAAGGAAAAAGGGAAAAGAGACAAAGAAGAACAAAGCTATGTGTACTCGTGTACCTGATTTTTAGCGCACAGTCTGAATAACGAATTTGTATATAAAGTATTAGAACCGGCTTCACAGTACTGCTAAGAACCAAGCATCATGATTCCACAATTTTCTAGCCCAAATTAGGAGTGGCTTGGCAATCACCAAGAGTTATCAGGCTAAATAGTAGGAATCTATTCGACAAAACAAATTCCTTAATATGTCACAGAGAAATCTAAGGTAAACGATGAGTCTCTGTCAAACTTCGCATTCAGAGAAAGTAAAGGTCAATAAGATTACCTTCATTATAATACCTTAAACAACCGTGTGCATCCATGGCAACAAAGCAGAATACAAAGCCAAAAAAGAAAGTAGCATCTTTTCCTGCGCAGCAAAACACCCTGTACACAAATACAGTTAGGATACAGGCTTGCAATACTCTTAGTATGATGAAAGAGATGGCACAAGTAATTTCGAACCTGTAACATAAGACTAACAATGAAGAGTGAAGTCTTAAGATCACAACCATGAACTGACCTACTACAGGGCAATACAAGCCCAATGATACTACTAACAAAAAAAATGTATCAAGCGAGCACAAGGTCTAGTCAGGTAGATTTGCCACTGTAAATGACTGATTGTAAAGTATCAAGTAGTTCTGCTAACACAACTGGGAAAATTTGGAAGCTGATTCATTGCCAAAAAAAAAGGCAAGTACATCCGAATGATACGATCACATGGTATAGTCAGGTAGATATGCCACACTGTAAATGTCTGATTAAATATAACAAGAAATGACTGATTTAATATAAAAGAGAGACCACTCCATTTTACCGATTATAATCTCATTAACCTCTAGATCTTATCTTTTTGCTTTACAACATCACAAGAATTAATAGTTCAGCAATCATGAAGATAGTAATATAACAGATTAAGACATACCCGCATGAAGGAATAATAATAAACCCGTTTCATCCCTGCAACACATCCCTGTACACAATGTTCTTTGTGCTTTTTCCCGTTTGATCAATGTCTTTATTTGGCTTCGCCAAAATCCGAGTGGTTTGCCTTGACACACCCCTGGACAGCGCAACATAAAGCTGGCCATGAGAGAATACTGGCTCCGGGAGGTAAATACCAACATTTGGAATCGTTTGACCCTGGGCTTTGTTGATGGTCATGGCAAAACTCAACCGGATCGGGAACTGTTTCCTCTTGAACTTGAAAGGAAGTGAAATGTCCTCCGAGGGCGACAAAGGGATCCTCGGTATGAACACTCTACATCCAGCATGTTGTCCACCAACAATCTCGGCATCGATTACATTATGTTGGAATGCTCTAATCATCAATCTTGTTCCATTGCACAACCCGTTGTGAGGGTCGAGATTTCGGAGAAGAATGACAGGACAATTAACTTTGAGTTTCAAGACATGCGGGGGCAAACCATTTGGAGTGATGGAGTTTAGATAGTCAATTGTGTAGTTCTTGTGTGCATCATCCTCGACGGAGTCAAAGCTATAATAGATCTTTTCTCGTCCAGGAAACCTATGGATCATCTTTTTATTCAGATCGTCCACATATTCATTCTTGGTTGAAAGAATCGCACGTGAGCTCATGTAAGCTGCCGATGTGGCATTCTCATGAAGCAACGGGAAGATATCTTCGATAAGCTTGTTGACTGGTTCTTCAGTGGGAGCATAGGGAATAACAATGTCATCTGGAAGACGTACGTAATCGGCACCGATCGTCTCTTCTGTCCCTTCACCAATTCTCAAGAGGTAACTGGAGAACCACGGGTCGGTCTGTGCCCTCATATTACGCTTGAGGCGTATCTTCCTAACCTTCTCCCACAAATAAGATCTCTGTAGCGTGGCGTCAGTGATCTGCGCTCTCGTCCCACGGGTCACCACGGGAAGGACCTGTCTAAAATCTCCTCCAAACACCACGACCTTCCCACCAAATGGCAAATCACATTCCATGATGTCCTGTAGGGACCTGTCAAGTGTCTCCACTGTTTGACGCTTTGTCATGGCAACTTCGTCCCATATTATCAAAGATGCCCTAGCAAGCAGCTTTGCGGTACCACTCTCCTTGGTGAAATTGCACGTGCTGCTGTCGGTGAGCCTAATTGGAATTTTGAACCGGGAGTGGGCGGTGCGTCCACCAGGCATGATCGATGCTGCTATACCAGAAGTTGCAGTTGCAATAGCTATTTTGCCCAAGGAACGAACCTTAGCAAGGAGAGCCTTGTATAGGTACGTCTTTCCCGTGCCACCCGGACCATCAACAAAGAAAATCTGGCTCTTGTTGTTGACGACATGAGAGAGGATTTCATCAAAACCAGCACGCTGCTCTTTGTTAAGAGTTGTAAACAAATTTACGTCGGCTTTGTCGAAAATGACCGACAACTCCTCTTGAACCTCTCTATACTCACCGCTAGAACACTCGTCATCAACAGGATCCAAATCCGGGAGGCCATAACATTTTATATCCTTCCCCATGGAGTGCACCAGATCCCTAATGTCTCTAAGGACCATCTGCTCTACTGCAGCCAGGTTGGAGTGGTTACGACGGTAGTCCTCAGACATTGCCTCGAGGTGCTTCTCCCACAATGATCGGATTTGGGTCACCTCGCAAAACACCAGAATGGTTGCGAAAAGCCTTCTTAGAGCATATGGCATCTGGAAAGTAGCAGACTCGGTCAAGCAGTCATCAAGGGACTTGTCAGTCTCTATCAGACCTCTTTCCTCACACGATTCTCTGAAAGTCGAGCACCGCTGGCCATGCACAGTTCTCAAATCCTCAAATGATGTTGCACCTCTGACATGATGCATGAGCACTCTCAAAAAGTACCTCTCACCTTCAGCAGGATTCGCATACACAATTCTTCCAACCTGCCCCCGCCCCCTTAGTTTTCTTCGCTGCCACTTCTTGGTACCCTTAATCCACCTATAGAACTCCGGGAACTCTTTGTACAAGAAGTTCCTCGCGCAAGGGTCCACCTGGTTCATCTTGAAATATTCAGTGAGCATGGTCCTGGAAGAAGCGGGCCTGCTGACGACATCATGTAGACTATCGCCCTCTTTGAATGCAATAGTCTGCATATTTTCCAAATGGAGCTGAAGTTGGAGAACAGAAGGAGAGATACCGAACATTGGAAAAGCACAAATCCTGTAGACCGCCTCTTGTGGCCCCACAAATCTAGCATCTCTATACTGTTTAATCTCATTGATTACTCCACCATCTACATCAGCTGCTGGGTCGACTGAGAATGACGCACGATCATGTCCTTTATAGATATACTTGAATAAATACTTAACTGCCTTGATGCTAGAGCAAGCTTCAACATTGATGTGACAATTGTACCGCATAAGCAGACCAGGGTTGTATGGGACAACCCATCTATTATCCAGTTCAGCTCCTCTGACCTTCACTATAGGACCATCTCGTCTCCTCCTGTAGATAGGGTATGAGTCCTTTCCTTGCTGCGTAGCATCACAGAACTGCCGAGGATAACGAAATCGGCATTCACCATCTATCATGCAAGGACTGTGTTTCCGAAGAGCACCACAAGGACCGTGTAGCATATGCTTCACCACCAGAGCATGCAATACAGGGTACCTATCCATGTCAGGGATTTCTGCTGATATCACCTTGTCATACTCGTCTGGGTTTGTTAGCTTGCTGTCCGAGCGCATGATCAGAAGCATGTGTTCATGTGGCAGCCCCCTCTTTTGAAACTCAGTAACATGGACATATGAAGCAACCTCACCAAAGTACTTCTTCTGGATCAAAAGTTCTTTCATACTACGCAATTTGGCCCTATAAACTCTCGCCACAAGGTCTGGACGGTCTTGCGGTGTCTGCCCGGGTTCAAGCCTGGATGTAATCTCCTCCCAGTGCGGGTTGCAAGTCATGGTGATGAAATAATCAGGCTTCCCATACCGCTGGACTAACGCCATTGCATCAAGAAATCTCCGCTGCATGTCTCGGTCACCACCTGGAAAAGTCCGTGGTAGCACAATTCTCTTGCCAACCTGAGAACCACGTGTCTCGCCCGCATCCATGACGTCAACAACACCCTAACAAACAGATGAATCAAAACTTGAGTAGTTGGTAAACGGAAAAGGTTTCTTGTTGGAAGGCTAGCCGATGAACCTTTTTATTCAATGTAGAACGTTTTGATACCTGGTATAGATCGGCACGAATGAGTTTCTGATTCTCAGGCTTAGAGTAGAAATCAAGTCTCATGGTCTCCATCTTGATATACATGTCAACAGCCCATTGCTGGAAGCCGCGTGCACCAAATAATATAATGTTAAAAAGGTGTTTTCTGCATTGTAGTTTGAAACAGTAGTACTCCCTTGCGCTGACAAATTTTCTGGACTTTCCAGCATCGTCACCATCCTCCTGGTCCTCTTCACCATCTAGGACACGGTTCAAAAAAGAACTCATCAGTAATGATCAAGGAATAAAAACGTGAACACGTTAGAAGCATCAGGACAATTACCTGCTGCATCATCCGTGTTTGATTCATCATGTACATTTGAAGTACGATCTAGAACTGGGAAGTCCTCACCCTCGGTCCCATCCTCGTTGTTCTCTTCAACCACCGGAGCCTCTCCATCGTATGGCATCCAACGGTTCCATCCAGTTTCCCCTCCCGGAAAGAATAATGGATATGCCAAAGGATCATAGCAACCATAGTATGCTCTGATGTATATGGGACGATCACCTTTGCCATGCAAGACAACTTGCCTATCAAAAGTGTTTTGTGGATCGCTCCCTTCGACCCACATCGCAGCCACCTGGGAAGCTGTAGGAGCATTGTACCTTCGTTGGTCCAGCCTTATGTCCGTGTTCAATGAAATCTTATATTCTTCTGTATTTGGAAGAGAGCCCATGCTCTTAAAAACCTGCACATACGGGTTGTCTTTAAGTATGTCTAGAATCTTCCGTATGAGATTTATATCAAGATCCGGAGACCGCTTTGCTCTATGTTCCAAGGTTTCATCAGTATCATAGATGTAGAGCTGCAGATGTCTAGGACCTTGACCACCGGGCACCAGATCATCCGCCTTATAGTACAATGCCCCGTGTGCACAGAAGGTATATACACCGGTTTTCGCCGCGTTGCTGACCCGAGGATCGAGGGTGACCGCAAGGCTTGTGAAAGAAAAGTGGCTGTTGAAATACCTTATGTGCTTTCTAAAATATTTTGCATCATCATCAACCTGACTTGTAAACAACCGGCGCAACTCCGCAGGAACTTCAGGGGTAACTATCTTGACCTTTCCATTTCTGCAACAGAATGCGGGACCCTCAAATTGGATCCTACTTGCCCCACAGTGTTTGCAATCGGGTACTGCTCTCAAAACATGATGCTTGGTTGGTAGATTGTGGTACACGTAGTCATAAGGATCCACATTCTGGTTACTCGGAGCAACACCACTTGTCACTCTCCACGAATCAAACACATCTCCTGCCAAGATATAATAGATGAAGGTCAAAATTAGATACGCAAAATTTGTTTTCAGAATACATCCATCTTAATAACTGTATCCAAATAATTTACCTTGGCCACGATAAATCCTGGACTCATCATCATCATCATCAAATAATGAGTATTGTTCATGTAGCTCAAAGTTGCATGTAGTATCAGAATCTTCATCACCTGTTTGAACAATGACCAATCTGTATAGGTAAATGTGTATGAACCAAATGAAACGACAACCAATAACGTACTGCATCTTAGGGTCCAAAAAATAGGTACTCCATTTTACCTTCCGATGCAGCATAGTGTTCAGTTGGCTCAAAAATTTCAGTAACATTTGTAGCCGATCTGTGAGACCCCTCCACTGAAATAACACCCTTCTGTTTGTGATCAATATTAACCCTGCTTACAGCTGCAAAAAAATTATGTAGGCACACATGAAATAATTAAGGCAGCAAGCATAGTCTATTATTATAAACTGAATCAAATCGGTTGTTTGTACCATTTGTTGGTACAGAAGTCAGCGATATATGAGACTCTTCCACAGAATTAACACCGATATGATCTCGAGCCATTTTTTCGTCGCGGGCAATGCGTAGCATCTGTAAAGAAGTCGTCTTTTGTTGAGGCGTCAATGTAGTAGATGATATGATACTCTGTCGAAGCTGATTATAAGATGAGCCAGGACGGTTCTCCATGTTGGATATCCCTGCAGGAGTAAATGAGAAATTCCAAGAAGATGTCGAAGTTACTAAAAATCGATCCGCTCCAATCAGGAAAACAGATGAAATTCCAAGAAGATATATAGAATGAGTTTATTGTCGATCCATAATTGTTTTAAAAAATTGGCATCCATATTTAACATTCCTCTCAATTTTTACATGTGTGGTGTGCAAGCTTTAAGATGGTACTCCAGAAATCGGACAACAAAGAATGGTAGACAACTCACCCTCTGTTTCAGCTGCTGCCACAGTTTGCTCAAATATTCCATCCAGAAAACAGTAATTATTTATTTCAACAATACCTGATGAGTTGTTCTGTGATCGACTTTGCATGGCAGGAGTGCTTGGTGAGGGACCTATAATTGTTGCGGAGGACATATTCATGATCGACGAAGGAGAAGATGTTTCTGATATGAATTTTGCTTTCTTGTAATCACGGTTCCGTTGCAACACAATACCCCTCTTTTCGGCTGGCATATTTGAGTAGTGTTCCCTAGACCGCTGTCGTTTCTTCTCAGATGCAGTGCTCTCATCTAGCTCCACAAAGCTTTGTTCGGCTGGCATAATGGTACCAACCCATAATTGTCAGACAAAATTTGTTTGAGTTTACTGAAAACGTCCGAAAAAACACATTGTATAATATTACCTGACATTTGGGAGCAACTCGAGGTTTGAGTTTCAGTTGCATCGAGTCTGCTTATATGGTTTCGCATAGATGAGGCAGCAGCGATGACCGTCGGTATGTAGTTCTCCTTTGTCGTTGTTCGCTGATAAGTATCATTTCTATGAAGCCAGCTAATGTCGTCGTTTTCTTTGTGTTTCTGGCTTCCTGTGTAGATTGAGATAACAAAAACTGAGTACTGATGCATTCATATTAAGGGTGAAATAAAAAATGAGATTTGATGCATATAAAAAAATGTGTAGGTGAACTGCATACCTAGTGCATTTGGAGATCGCCTCTGCTGAGTAATGCACGACTGTCCTGACCCCATCTGCATCACCCCTACAGTGTTGGTAGAGACAAATGATTATACTGGTACTGCCTCTATATGAATGGCACATAGTAGAAAAAAAACATCTTTACCAGGTGAAACCCATTGTGAGGATTGTCCAGGCATTTCGACATTCTCGCTGCACCCGCTGACTGCAGCCATTTTCTTTTTTTGGCGTGATATGCGCTGCTTCTCGAGGTATTCAGCTCTCTCCTTTTCCGTCATTCTGGCATACCACCCTTGCCCACTCGCTTGACATGTAGTTGAATTTTCAGAGGCTTTTGCAGCCTTCTTTTGTTGTCTCCTCTCACGCTGCTTCTCCAGGTACTCGGCCCTTTTCTCAGGCGTCATCCGGGCATACCATCCATTACGACTTGGTGGTTTCTTTCCGAGAATATCACCATTCATGGCATTTGCATCTGTTCTTGTAGATGTGTTGGTTATGTCCTGAAAAGGAGTGCGGTTGGGTGACGACATTGTGTATATTTGCTCTCTACAGCCTGCGAAAGTAATTTGTAATAAGGAATACAAATATATCCACTCAAGTGATGCAGAACAACAGAAAATGAGATTAAATGTCATTTTCTCACAAACAATTACATTTAAGTTTAGATGATCAAAATATTGAGGAGATGCAACAGCAAAATTTTGAGGATCAATGGTGTGGTTGAAAAAACACAACCTATTTTTATAAGAACATTGCTTCCTTGCTGTATAAAAAATCTTTAAATGAGGTAAACCATACAGCCAGGAATTTACAGCACACAAATAGTAGGAAAACAGTAGTGGAAAGAATAATATGTGAAGATAAATAGAGGGTAGTATCAGTTTACAAATGATGGCAATCCTTAGTCAATGGCACAACTTGAAAAGAGTAATATTAACGATGCTGATCCTGGAATGAGAGCAGTACCACTATAAATGTATGAACATTGGATATTTGACTCTAAAAGTACCTTGTAGTCGCTGGAATAATTTGTCCCTATGCTTTAGTTGTTCTTTCGTATATTGATTTCGAAATATGCTATGTAGTATTCCCAAATACCACCTTGCTTTACCTATACAGATTCAAGAGAGCAAATTTAGTAATGCCAGGTTACTCCAGTAAGCCCCACTGTAAGAAATTTGTAGGTATTCAAATATATTTTCAGAAATTCGTAGGTATTCAAATACCACAGCCAGTTGCAAGATGATCTCTTCTCGATAGGCCTTAGTACTAATTTAGAACAGGAATGCAGTGAAATATTCTTTTTAGCAGTAACTAAATGTACAGAACGATATATTAAAGATGAATATTGATACCATTGTTGTATACACAGAAAAGTAGAATGACATGAATATCAGGAGATTGATAGCTAACTACAGAAAAAAATAACACGTTGATGACATTTCCAGAAAACCACAGCTATTTTGCAGATCAAGATTAAACGCAGCAAGAACACACCATGTAAATGATCAAGTTCATACCAAGTATAGAAAGATTGGTTCAAATGTAACAGGGACTGTTTAAGAACGTTTAGGTTCAGCAGCGCTGTGAGCTCCTGCATTGTAACAATGTAAATTATTAAATTTGTAACCATGAAAAATAGCAGGCGACAGATGAAAACCAACAATAGAGGAAATGATTGCCATCAAATATTTGGTAAGCTCTGTCACAAACCATCGATGGCACCAAACGTTGTGCACACTTCAGCATGTGCTTATGAGGATAGTAAAGTAGGTTCACGGCAGTATTAAAATGCACCACTCTCAGCGATGTATCAGCTCAAGCACACCAAATGATAGCGAAATTCAATTCATGAAAGTTTCGTTCTCAAATACAATTGGAGTAATTGTTGAATTATATTTCTTCATTACAGATTCTAGAAACGTATTCAATTGGAAGAGACACTATGTTGCATTCTATCAAACAGTTGGTGGGCATGATCGGTGACCTTAAATTATCCCAAAATCTGCATGTGAACATACGCTCAGATGAACGTACTGTTACTTGAAGTACCCGACGGCGGCGCGGTGAGAGGAGTACCCGACAGCGGCGCGGTGAGAGGAGAGCCCGGCTGCCGGCGAAGGAGGATTGAGGGGCGGCGACGCTCCCGGCGAAGGAGGATTGAGGCGGAGCAGGAGGGAGGGGAGGGGGAGCGGGCGGCCCTTGAGGCGGGACGGGAGGATGAGGCGGAGGTGGGAGGAGGGGGAGGGCGGCGCGGCGGCGGCGGTGGCGGTGGGGATGGGAGGGGGTTCGGGCGGCGGCGCGGAGGTGTGGGAGCGGCGGCGGAGGAGGAGGGCGGAGGCGAGGAGGAGGGGAGGGTGGGAGAGGAGCGGGAGGAAGGAGTGGAAGCGGCGGGTGGCGGCGGAGTAGTGGTCGCGGCGCAGGAGGGACTCGAGCTCCGCGGCCGAGAGCGGCGGCGGCGCCGGGAAGGCGGAGGTGGCGGTGGCGGAGAGAGGGCGAGGTGCGGTGAGGAGGACGCGGCGGTGCGCCCGCGCGAGGCGGAGAGTGGGGGTCGTGGGGAGCGTCGACCGGTTGCTTTTTTTTTTAGGTAAAAGCAGAAGCACATCATCCATCATTCGGACAATCTGAGGCGTTGATTCGGGTCTGATGGACGGTTCAGATCCTCCAGATCTGACAGTCTCTGTCTTTTAATATTAGTAGAGATAACCCTAAAAAAGGGGGTTAGCTTCTAGTTTGCTGGATTCCCAAGTGACTTTGTAACTTGTAAATATCATCTTCAAACTTAAAAATGAGGGGTCATCTTGAAAAAACCTGGAGTAAGACGCTGCACATTGCAAGAACTTATATGCATTAAACATGGTCTGTACACCATGTGCTTTTTTTCCGAAAAGGGGGTCCCAGCCTCTGCATCATGTTGATGCATACGGCCTTTATTGCTTTTATTAAAGAATATTCAAAAGTCTTACAATTCAAGGATCACAGAGGGTTGAGACATGAGTCAACCAGCGAAAAAGAAGAAGCAACATAAAACGCCTATGCATTAACATGTTAATCTATACGCACACCGCCATCCGAATTGGGTGAAGAAGTCCTGCGCGACCATCTCCAAACGGCTGCACCCAATATCCATGTCCTGCCGCCGGTCCTCCGACTGGAGAAAGGACCATGTACGGATTCAGTGTGTGGTCAAAGGAATAACCTGCAAGAAAGAAGTATTTTTGGCCTTGTTAAACACATAATCATTTCGAACATGCCATATTGCCCCAAGTAAAGCACAAACCCCCACTCTTATTTGGGTTTTGTCTTTCTTATTAACTCCATGCAACCAATTTCCAAACAAATTTGTGATATTAGTTGATGGGATAATATTGAATGCCATATGGACAATGCGCCAAATCACTCTAGCAAGTGGACAAGATATAAATAAATGTTGTATTGTTTCCTCTTGATTACAAAAACAACATTTAATACTGCCATTCCAGTTGCGCTTTATCAGATTATCTTTTGTAAGCAACACTCTCCTATGTAGAAACCACATAAAAATTCTAATTTTTAGTGGCACTTTTATTTTCCATATATATTTACGAAGATACTTTGTATGACCATTCATGAAGTCTAAATACATTGATTTGACGGTAAAAACTCCTGAGTTAGTTAACCCCCAAACAAATGTGCTTACTGTACTTGATTTTGCAATGCGTTTAGTTACTGCACATGCACACTCTCCTCCTGGCCTTGGAAGATAAAAGGCAACACCGTCAGGGTGCTGGCAGGCGATGCTGGTCAACTAATGCCGGAAGGAGTAGAGAGAGCTCCCACCATTGAGGCTAACTAGCTAGGCATGGGATACATCTGGAATACAAGATTGCTTGCAAGCAATCCAGTGTCTACTCTGCTTCTATGAAGTGTTTGGCCAACGTTGATGCAGCCTCCAGTGTCTGCTTGGCTGCCGCTGGCACCGGGCGGCTTAAAAGCCAACGTTCTTGCTGTTTGTGATGCTCTTAGCAGCCATGCCAGACTGGGTGTCGTGCTACGGTAATCTGACGGAGCTGTGCTGCTCTCGGCCTGGAGGCATGTTGCTGGTTGTCCAAGTGCAGAAAAAGCTGGAGTTATAACATGTCTGGAAGGCCTTCGGCACCGAGCTAAACACCTGCACTGGACTGCAATTTTATGATCTCGGGCGGTAACGGTCCTTCCTGTCAAGTCAAGCTGTTGATCGATCGCCATGTTGGAACCTGATCGCTGAAGCCAAGGCACTGATCACGACTATGATAGATATGACGACTTGTAAGATTGGGAGAGTGAGCAATGGAGTGGGATATGGTTTAGCCCAACTAGTGTAAGCGTGGTGTGTGGGTTGTTTTGCACGACTAAGTGCCTTCCTGCCTGTCGGAACTAGTCCAGCGAGAATGTACGTATGCTATTGCCTGATCGAAATGAGATTGCCTATCTTGTAATCTGTTCCTTTCATGCTTGCCTTGTCAATTCATGACGCTGCAGAGTGATGCCGATCGTATATGTGGTAAACTATCTGAATCAAAAGATAGTGGGGAATCTTCAGGGCGGGGACTATCTTCAGGGTTGTGTCTGGCAATGATTTTACTGAAGACATTGTTTCGAGAGTGGGGATTATCTTCAGTGAAAACCCAAGATCTGACATTAATTGGTTGTGTCTGACACTGTTCTTCTTGAAGGCGTTGCTTTTGAAGAATTGGACATCAGGTGTTGTCTTGGTGGTGGTTGTGCGGCTGCTGCAAGGACTGCTCTGTAGCGGGACTTCTCTTTTTATTTCTTCTTCTTATTATTTTTCGGCTGTGTGCATCCATAATAGATTTGGTTATTGTGTTGTTGCAGAGTCAGGATATAATTTGTATCTCCGCAATATCTAGGAACTAGAACATACAATGTTGTTTGTTAGGAGTGTCACCGAGACCTTGGTATCCTTGAAAAACAAGTCTGTCTTGTTTGTATGTTAGTGCAGAGTTTGAATGTTTTTTTTATAGAAATGGGGCAGTCCCGGCCTCTGCATCGATTGATGCACACAACCATTTATTAATAAAATTGTAGGTTCAGATTATTACAACTCAAGGATCACATAAGGTTGAGACATGAATCAACCAACGAAAAAACAACATAGTATCAACTACCGAAGTCGACTAATATGCTGCCACGTATTGCGGGAGAAAAACTCTTGTGCCACCAACAGGAGTCGCGCGCATCCAGAAACCATAAGCTCCTGCTGGTCCGAAGGAAGCAGTGCAGCCCATAGCTGGATCCAGTATGTAGCCATATTGATAACCTGTAAGACATGAAAATTGGTTTGCCTGTTAAACACAATATTATTCCTACAATTCTATATAGACCAACAAATAGCTGAAACGCCGATACGAATCCTAGCTTTTATCTTCTTATCTACCCCCATTCAACCAATTTCCAAACATATTGGAAACATTCGATGGTGGAGGTATATTATAGGTGCAGAAAACCACCCGCCATATTAATCTAGCAAACGGACATGTGATGAACAAATGTTCTATAAACTCCTCACATCCACAAAAAGAACATTTTGTGCAACCATGCCAATTTCTCCTGACTAGATTATCTTTGTGAGCAAGACTTTTCTATTGAGGAACCACATAATTTTTTTGATCTTCAACGGTATTTTTAACTTCCACAAGTATTTACGCAGAAATATAGTATGACCATTCATCAGGTCCTCGTACATCGATTTTACCGTAAATACACCATTTGTAGTAAGCTTCCAAATAAAAGTATCTGGAATATCAGTTAAGTTAATATCCATCAATCTTAGACACAGGTGAACCCAAGCGTCCCACCTATCTCCAATCAGAGCCCTCCTAAACGAAATATTTATATGTGGCGCCCCACTAAACACATCATGGACCAGCACATTCTTTTGCTGAACCAAGTTGTAAAGAGTTGGATATTGCTGTTGTAAAGGTGTATCTCCAAGCCAAGTGTCCTCCCAAAACCTAGTAGTTTTCCCATTATTAACTTTGAAAACGCCTTTATTAAAGAACTCCTCTTTAACCCTCATAAGGCCTTTCCAAAACGGAGAATCGGTTGGACACACCTCAACTTGTGCCAACGTCTTAGTAGACAAGTATTTGTTTTGTAACAACTCTTGCCATACACCCTCTTCATTCAACAGTTTAAACAACCATTTACTAAGTAGACACTTGTTCTTGAGTTCTAAAACCTCAATGCCAAGTCCGCCTTGATCTTTCGGACGACATATAATATTCCACTTAGTTAACCGATATTTCCGCTTATTCTCATCGCTTTGCCAAAAGAAACGCGGTCTATAGAAATCTAGTCTTTTGCGTACCCCTTTAGGTATCTCCAAAAAAGACAGTATAAACATCGGTAAACTAGTTAAAACAGAATTTATCAGGACAAGACGATCCCCATATGATAGTAACTTGCCCTTCCAGCATCCCAACTTGCCTTCGAAACGACATTCAACGGGATACCATTCTGAATTTCTTAGTTTCCTATAGTGGATTGGCACTCCAAGGTATTTGAAAGGCAAAGAACCAGACTCACATCCGAAAATATGCTTGTACTGTTCTTCAACCTCCTTAGCCTTACCAAAACAAAATATCTCGCTCTCGTGGAAGTTAATTTTTAGGCCTGAGAGTTCCTCGAAAATGCATAGAATTAGTTTCATATTTACTGCTTTGTCTAGATCGTGTTCCATAAAGAGGATAGTGTCATCAGCATACTGCAGAATAGAGACTCCCCTTCAACTAAATGAGGAATGAGACCTCCCACTTGACCGTCCTCCTTTGCCCTTGCAATAAGGACAGCCAACATATCCGCAACAATATTAAAGAGCATCGGAGACAACGGGTCTCCCTGTCTCAACCCTTTGTTCGTTTGAAAATAATGACCGATGTCATCATTCACCCGGATCCCGACACTTCCTCCTTTAACAAACTGCATAATCCAATCACACCACTTTTGTGCGAAACCCTTCATACGCAGCGCTTGCTGTAAGAAAGGCCATTTAACTTTATCGTATGCCTTTTCAAAGTCAGTTTTAAATAGAACCCCATCCATTTTCTTCCGCTGAAGCTCATGGATGGTCTCATGGAGGATCACAACCCCTTCAAGGATGTGTCGTCCAGGCATAAAGGCAGACTGTGTAGGCCTAATAACCTTATGGGCTATCCCAGTAATGCGATTAGTACCTACCTTTGTAAAAAAATTAAAACTGACATTTAGAAGACATATCGGTCTATATTGTTGTATTTGAACCGCATTTTCTTTCTTCGGTAATAAAGTAATGACTCCAAAATTCAGTTTGTAAAGGGGCAAATTCCCTTCCTGAAACTGAACAAACATGGCCATAAGATCATCCTTTATTACCGACCAGAAAGTTTTATAGAATTCCGCAGGGAAACCATCAGGGCCCGGCGCCTTGTTCGTCTCCATTTGGGAAATCGCCTCAAAGACCTCCTTCTCGGTGAAGTCGGCCGTGAGAATTTCATTTTCCTCGACGGAAAGATGCGGTATATCATGGTTAACATTCTCATCTAAAAGAACAGTACTTGGTGCCGATGCCCCCAAATAATTTCTTATAATACTCTGTAATATAAATTTTTAATTCTTCTTCACCGAAAATGGTTCCCTCATCTTGCTCTAACTGAAATATTTCTTTTTTCTATGTTTGCCATTAGCAATAAGGTGAAAGTATTTCGTATTATTCCCACCCTCTTGCACGTGTTTAATTTTTGCTCGTTGTGCCCATTTTGTCTCTTCATCTCTCCGAAGGCTACACATTCGATCATTTGCCTCGTTTAGCTGTCTCCTCTCCAACTCCGAGAGTGGTAAGGTTTCTGCTTTGATGTCTAGCTCATCGATTATTTTAAGTAGTCTTTCTTTTTCAATCCTATATTTTCCACTCATATTTTTGGCCCATCCTTTCAAAAAGCGACATAGGTGTCTTATTTTATTCTGCCAGATTTCTATTGGTGTATTTCCCTTAGTGAAAACAGCCCATTCGGCTGCCACCATATCATAAAAGCCTTCTGCTCTAAACCAAGAAAGCTCGAACGAGAAACGTGCTTTATTTCCCAGGTGAGCATGTGCTCCGGAATCCAAAAATAACGGAGTATGATCCGACCCATTACGTGTAAGAGCTTGAACCGTATATAGCGGGAATTTCTGTTCCCAATCCGAGGTGGACAAAATACGATCCAACTTTTCGAACGTTGGATTCTCCCTCCTATTTTCCCAGGTAAATTGACGTCCCGACAACTCAATCTCTTTTAGGCCGGTGCCTTGAATAATTGCATTAAAAATAAATGGCCATCGTGGGTTAAAATTGCTATTGTTTTTCTCAGTCGGTTTTCTAATTATGTTAAAATCACCTCCCGCCATCAACGGCAGAGGTTCATTTTCACACATCCGAACGAACTCTGAGAGAAACAGATTTTTCTTATCATCCTGGGCGGCTCCGTAGACCGAGACTAGGACCCACTCAAAACCATAAAATCTTGATTTTACATAGAGTTTGACACAAAAGTCACCGACATCTATGTTTGTTACCTGAATAGTGGCCATATTAATACCAATCAGCATCCCCCAGATCTCCCCTGGGGCGGTAAGCAAAACCATGAAAAATCCAACCCGATGGCTAGATGATTCAAAAAAGGCGTAGAAAAAATTTGATCTTCCCGTCTCCGATAAGGCGAGGAAATCTAAACGTTTTTCTCTAATCGCTTCTTGAACAAACAAATGTTTTCCGGGGTCCCGAAAACCCTCGCTGTTCCAAAAAATACCTTTTAAACTACTCATTTTACTTTTTGCTTTGTTTTTTCAGTCTAACACTCCGACGTTTAGTTGATGTCGAGTAATCTTTTCTCGGTCTACTTTTTTTAGTTTTTTCCAAAGGGACTATAGGATCCAACTGATCCTCCAAGTTCCTATTTAACTCATCTTCCTCTAAATCCTCAGATAAGCTAGCAGCTCTATTCAAGATCAGATTTTGTGAGTCATCCGTATCAACTACACTCACATTTTTTTGCAACAACAACATAGTTCTATTTAATTCTGAATCTTTTATATTCTTAGCCGCATTAATTTTTTCTAATTGAGAAGTACCCAAGCACACGCCTAACTTAGCAGCCCTATCAACAATCTGATCATCCGAAAAAGACATGATAGAAAAAAGTGGATTTAAATTTGTACCTTGTGTGACGCCCTCTCCATCTGGGTGGCATCCGCATTAGGCTGCGCTCGTATGCGATCACTAGAGCGCACCCGAGCGTTGCTCCGTCTTGAACTCCACCGAACTCCACCACCTTGCGCTTGATTGCCTCGCCGTCGAGACCACCCGAGTGGTTGATCAAGCTAGGCACCGCCGACTCCTGGTTGTGCCTTGCGTGATGGAGGTCCAGGCCGCGCCCACTCGATCCCATACCCCCACCTGGGGTACCCGGAGAGCAGGCAGCCGAAGCCGAGGACGCCGTGCTCCTCTCGATGATGTAGCTAGCCGAGCAGGCTGTGTGGAGGACCGATGCCCTCCCTCCACTAGCCGCGCCTCCAGGAGACATGTCCAGGGGAGCCATCGCCTCCAGGAGACATGTCCAGGGGAGCCATCGCCTCCACTGGATCAGCAAGCACACGCTGGTCTCTCAGCTCAACGTGAGCAGACCCGTGTACCTTCGCCGCACTCGCCGCTGCCCGCCTCGCCGGGCTGAGCAACGCCGTGTCACCTTGTACCTCAGCCACTGTAGCTTCCCTAGGAGCCACATCAGTTGCAGCCGCAGCCAACACTCCAGGGCAACGAGACGGCGACTCGACGTGACTAGTCCGCACCTCCTGAAGATCCACCTCACCGTGTGTCAAACTTGAGTACTCAAAACTCTCCCTCATTCTTAAAATCGCAATTTCTTCCTTTGCCTCTTTGATCGACTTGCGGACTGACGGTGAGAACACCACACCCGTCACCTTATTCTCCCCAACCGAATTCTGGCTGTTCGATCCCCCCTCTTGATGTGGGAGAGGGGTTTCCGACACCGAACCCGTTATATCCGTAGGCTTGTCCTCTTTTGTGTTTTCCTCTTTAGCCAAAGCATCTTGAAAATCATCTCCCAAGTACTCATCATCATCGTCGTCCTCCTTTGGATCATCCAGGTCCATCTCATCTATGTCCCCGTTATCTTCTCCATCAACAAAGAAACGAAGATTATAGAAACCATCCTTGATGTCGTGGTGGTGTCACGGCAGATGCCATGGGGATGGCTTAAGTGTGGGCTCGCTTGGGCGTTGGGGGAACCGGGGAGGGTTTGCGCGCTCACGTAGCACGCATGAAGAAGAAGCAAGAAGTCGCAAGAACCAACAAGAACAGAGCAAACCAAGAACAGCAAAGAACACCACGATGTACCCTGCTTCGGGGCCCTCTTGTGGAGGTAACACCCCTACTGCAGCTCTAGCCTACTCTCTTATATCTCAAGTGTTTACAAGTACAGAGTGCTCCCTGAGCTGTATAATGAACAATGGAGAGAGCTCCAGGTAGAAGATGAAGCTTGGGGGGGAAATGATGCTTACAATGGTCGATCCTCCTCACAGGAGAAGGTGGTGTCGCATATATACAGTAACCGAATTACCCTTTTGCCCCTGGCCGCAGAGGACAATGGCAAGGACAAGGAGAACAGGACAAACACTGGCCACTGTCACTCAGCCCAGCTCACCCTCTGTCCACCACAGGCTTATCTTTCCTCTTTGAGCTTAAGGCAGTGTAGACCACAGTAGCCTAGGCACTGCCCCTTTCCCGAATTGGCCGAGTCAGCGCCTAGGGGCTTGTGACCCGGAAAACCTGTGGCTGTTCCTTGCTGTCTTCTGAGCCCCGGTCAGTAACATTACAGTGCCCGTGACTTTTACTGACACTACTTGGCCCCTGTGCAACATCCGAGTTGCCCTACCCGGGTCCTTCCTGACGGATCCGGATAACTTAGCCGGTTCTTCTCCCTTGGATCCGGTTAAACCTCACCGGATCCCCTTTGGTCCTTCCTTTTACACCGGCTTGAAGTAGGACTGACCGAATCCCCTTGAGATCCGGCCCAAGTGACCCGGCTAACCTTGATCCGGTTAGACCTTAACTGTTCATAACACATCATCTTTGCCCTACCCGGGGGCAGCCCCCCGACAGTAGTCCCCGAAGCTGGTACGGTCCTACAGCCTCGGCTGAAGGGCCGTTCCAGATTCAAAACCAACATCACTAACCGGATCACTTCTAGCTGTCACCGAATTTTCCGGGACATTTGGCAGGAAAAGCCTGTGCAAAGCCGTATAACCCGGGTTGTCAGCTCGTTATCCGGATCCACCGGGTATTCGAGTGTGTTTGACCAGAAGACCACGTCTCCTCGTTTCCTCCGTTGACCAGCACATAGAATTCTATTGCCTCGTGTGTGCTTGGAATACACGGCCATACTGAAGGCCACAGAATTCCAGGGTGCAGTTATTGCACGATACTCCGAAAACCGCGCAGCAGTGGGGGCAGTTACCGCTGGAGGCTATAAATGTGGGCGAAGGAACCTCCTCTTCTTCTTCGCCTTATTCCCTTACTCGTCCGCTCCGCCGTCGCCGCCGCGATCTCGACCTCCAAACTCGCCGCGCCGGGGACGCACAGCGCACCAGAGCAAGACCGCCGGAGCCGCGCCTCGCGCCCATCTCCGCCATTTCTCCGTCGAACTCCTCCTTCGAGGAACCAGCACTGTAAGTTCTTCCTCCTCTCGCCATAGCCACCGTGACGAGTTCGTACTCTTGAAATACACACGCCTGTTCTTGCTAGATCGATGCATATCTAAGCCATGTTCATGCCGTAGCACACTCCGTATACTTTCTCTCCAAGTTTTACACCAGACTAGCCTAGATAGACTTGTCATCGTAGGAGCAGTTCAACCATGTTTTTACCCGTGATTTTCTTTCTTTTTTACCACCGCTGTAGATCTTCCAAACCCTAGAAACCCGCGGAAAGATGTTTGCGATTTCCAACCGCCTCACCTTCCCCACTGGACCCGGTTAACCCTACCCGGGATAAGATTAGCCGAGTTACCTTAGATCTGATTCGGTTTCAATGTTATCCGACTCTTCTTTGGTGTCATGGATTCCGAATCTCCTAATCCGGTTATCTGCCTTTTTACTGCAGAACTGAGTCAGTTATGGCCAAACTTCCTCCCGGCAGATGGGAGGGATCTGATGTTACCCGGAATGATTTGGAATGGCTACGAGCCACCCGGCGTATAACGCCGCAAGTTATATGCCGCAGACCCGGAAAAGAACTCGCACCGGCCCCCGAACCCGGTGAGCGCGTGGTATTCATAGCGCATTTCGAGCGCGGGCTCGGATTGCCTGCCAGTGACTTCTTCCGGGCCTTTCTGGACTTTTTCGGACTACAACTTCACCACCTCCCGGCGAACGCCTTCGTCTCTTTATCAGCTTTCACTTCCTTCTGCGAAGGCTATCTCGGTCTCTGGCCGAATGTAGATATATGGGCAAAGTACTTCCACCTTCGCAAGCACACCATTCCAGGTACCAAGCCGAAACAGCTGACTGCTTGCGGTTCGGTTAGCATCACCCCGAGGCAATGGTCCATCTTCCCCCGAGTCACCGGCCTAGACACGGTGAAGAAATGGCAAAGGACCTGGTTTTACGTAAAGAGCGCTGAGGGCCACGACGCTCTTAACCTGCCCGAATTCAGTATGGAGCCGCCCACAGCCGAACTGAACTTCGGTTATAATCCGGCTGAAACAATTGCTGAACTTCAGACAGTGCATACCACTCTGGAGGATTTTTTGAAGAAGGGTATGACCTCTGACGACCTCCTCCGGACCTTCATCTCTCGCCGAGTCAGCCCTCTTCAAAGGCGTGATCACAAGATATGCCACATGCGTGGCGCGCTAGATCCTACCCGGATCAGCAAGCACGAGCTTGACAAAGCTTCCGTCTTCAGACGTGTAAACGCCATTGCTGCCAATGAGATGTCGGATAAATGGCGGTGGGGTGTAAAGCCATTCTACCGGGAAAACCTTCCTCCACAGGTTAGCTCACCACTCTCCGAATCCAATCTTACTTCATCTGAATAACCCCGGCCTGATCCGGATTCGCATTATCTTTTTTGTAGCTGTTTGATCGTCAACTTACTGAAGACGGAGATCTCTCCACCAAGGCATGGACACCGGATCTTAGCCCGCCGCGCGAGGGCGAAGAGGATCCGGATACGGATGACTATTTGCCAATTCCCCGTGCCAAGCCAGTCCGCAAGGGTAAGCAATCAAACATTCACCACATTTCCGACGAAGAAGATGAAGATTGCTGCCTCTTAGAACCCATCGACGCTATTCCGATTTCATGGAAACCACCTCCTTGTGTTCCAGCCAAACAAGATGCTGAAGGGTCATCTCGGAAACGCACTGACGCGCCCGGATCTGATTCCCCTAAAGCCAAGAGAATCAAGAAGTCCGGCTCCAAGTCGAATCGTGTCAAGCCGATGCCTACCACCAAGGGGTAATACTGACTTAACTTTATTTGCTTTCTTCCTCTGTTAACCGAGTCATGTCTATCCGAGTTAACTGTTTGCTTTGCTTTATGCAGTGATGTCCTCATCACCGCGCAGACTCATTCATCCATCTCTTCTCCCATTCCTCCACTGGGTACGGCCATGGAAACCCAGTCTCCTGACCGAACTGCCACCTCGCCAACGCGTGTCACAACTGCCAATATTCCTCAGCCGACTCCCATTTCAGAGCCGGTTATTGACTTGGAGAGTGAGGAAACCTCGGCTCCAATCCGAGATTCGAGTTGGCCACGCCCTCTCAAGGAGCTGGAGAAGGAAAAGGCCAAGGCATCGGCTACATCCATGCCTAAGCCGGATCCTCGCCCTACTCCCGCAGCACAAACTCTGCTGAACCAAGAACAGCAGAAGAAGAAAAAGCAGAAGCAGCAACAACAACAACAAACTTCTGAGAACCCACAGAAACCGCAACATCAGAGACAGACCCCGGGTGCATCACCTCCACCCAAGCCGACTCAAGGTGTCGCTGGCACAACTTCCTCCACTTCGGATAAGCAAGTGGTTGCTGTCAAGCAAACCACCGCTGCCTCCTCTGCCGTTCAATCCGGCCAAGCCAAGCCTAAGCTCAGCACTGCCAATGACTTTATTGAAGCCTGGAACGCCGTGGACCTTGCACCAGGTTTCTCCGCTGCAACGCCACACCCTGCTGGTCCTAGCCGAATGATGCAATCTCTTCATTCTGTGAAGGTTGCGTTTACTGCATCGCACCAAGTCTTCGAGGTAAGTTTGCCGAATCTTGCTTTTAGTTCGTCATGATCAAATAGTATCTACCCAGTCCCCGAGATTCGGGTCGAACGACTGATACTCTTTGGAGTAAGAAAGTCATTCGGCTTGAATCTTTAAAAAATTCGATCATGACCTTTTTCTTAACTGAAAAAACTGTGGGACCCCCAGTCCCCGGGTTTCTTTTTAACCGATTCGGTCAGTCTCGGCCAGTCCCCGAGATTCGTTTTGGCTCCACCTTGTCTCGGGTATCAGTCCCCGAGTCTCTTTTGACGCTTCCTACTCTTTCAGGAAAGCACGGGCACTCGCAGCGATCTTTTAAGCAGCTCGCCAACCAGTACCACAAGCTCCAAAAATCATTTGATGCCTTGGTCCTCAAGATGAATAGCAAAGAGGAAGAGCAAAAGCGTGTTCTGGCGGAGGAGAAATCAGAGGTAGCGCGAGTCCAGCGGGAGCTTGACCGGGTCGAAAAAGTGAAGAACAAGGTGAAAGCAGAGCGGAATGCACTGCGGACGGAGAGAGACACGCTCCAAAAGGAGCGCGACACTTTGCACGCCGGGCTACAGAAGCGAGCCGAATTAGATAAGCAAATTCAAACGACCGTTGCCGAATCTGAAGCCGAATTGAAAGCGGCTAAAGAAGAACTGGCTGCTCATAAAGCGGCCAGTACGAAATGGCTGGCTCAACTTGCTAGCCTCAATGATGACATGGATCGTAAGTTCACCGAATCCCCTTTTTTCTTTCTGCTCTTAACCGACACATATGCTTGTGTTCCTTCTTGCTGAACTCAGTATTAGCTTATTTGTTTGTAGGAGAGTTTACCAGCATCCGGCTTCAAGCCGCCAAGGCTGTGCGAAACGCCCGAGCTGAGAGAGCTAAATTAACCGAGGCTCCCCTATCCGAGACATGGGACATCGAAGATCATATTACAGCACTTAAGGCTCGGATTGCTCCTCTGAAGGATTCCCATATTGGTCTGCTTAATGCAAGTCTCAAGGCTCACCGAATCTTGTTTCCTGAAGCGCGGCAAGTTGTGCCTGCGGAGGAGCTGATCAGAGACCTGGATCAAGCAATGACCCGGTTACAGCAGTGGAGGTCTTCGTCCGCCCGCGCTGGTGCTGACGCAGCTTTGCTATTCATCATGTCCTGGTATGAGCTAATTGATCTTGCCAAAGTACGCTCATTTCGCGAGGGTTCTCCGTGGGCTACAGACCCTACCCGGATCAAGATCCGTGAAGAAGCCGCCAACTTCATGGCCGAATTTGCACGCACCAAGCACCTTGATCTGGACGCTCCGGTCTATTCCGATGGGGAAGAGACTGAAGAAGAGGAATCGGACGATGCCTCCGCAGAAGATTATGCCGACTCTGAGGGCGAGTCTGATGAAGAAGAAGAATCCAGCAAGGTACCAGCCTCCGACTCGGCCAAGCTCACCGAACAAACTCCAACCGAGTCTCCTGTGATTCCAGCCACTAACTTGACTGTGATTACTAAACAGGCTTCACCTGATCCGGATATTTCCGAATCCGCCCATCCTTCAAGCTCTCCAGTCAAGATTACTTCCGAAGTGCCACCATCTTCTGAGTCTGCTCCAGCAACAGAACCTCCCGTAACCGCGTCCACTTCAACCGAAGCACCCGTAGCTGAAGCCCGTGCCCCCGAAGCTCCGCTAACCGAGGCTCCTACCACAGAAGTTCCCGCAACCGAAACTCCTATGACCGAGTCTGCCGCGACCGAGTCCGCTGCACCCTGAAGTACTTAACAAAAACATTAAATCCCCGGTATGCCGGGAGCAGATGTAATAGACTATTTTAAGTTCTTTCGAGACTATGCTTATCATGCTTAACGCGATCCGGACAAGGTTTATGTTGGATCATCTTAAACCGAGTCCCCGAGTCTGTTTTCTTGTTTACTACTTTTGCCAAATCTTTGCTCTTGTCTACCTCTTTGGGTGTTTTGACAGTCGAGTCACAAGATAGGAATCATAGCATACAATACTTGAAACATGCGAGTTGTGGTTTAGAATCATTCAACATAAACGAAAAAATAAATAACAGGGGTTAGTAAACGACATGTGCCGAATCGGTTTTGGACCGAGTCCCCGAGTCCATTTTCATGTTTCCCATATTCCTCATCTCTGCTCTTGACTACCATTTTGGTGTTTGTCAGTCGAGTCACGAGATCAACAACACAACATACATTACTTGAAACTTAGAACAAGGTTCAAAGCGATTCGGCACACGAACGGCAAAAAACAAAACAGTAATAAACAACACATGCATAAGGACGAAGCAGTCCCCGAGTCCAGACTCGGATTACTGCGATTTCATTCATGATAAATTGAAATACATACATTGCGCCCTTTAAGAGTAAAAGGGTCGAAGCAGAGCTACATTCCAAGGTCGCTTGGTTTCCTGTCCGGGTCTGTCCAGGCCATCCTTTCTTGTTCCTGTGCATCTATAAGATAGTACGAGTCATTGTGCATAGCCCTGCTCACAATGAATGGTCCCTCCCATGGAGGTGACAATTTGTGTCGGCCTTTGCTGCGCTGCACCAGCCTCAGCACTAGATCACCCTCATGAAACACCGAGGACTGATTTTTCGGCTATGATAACGCCTGAGATTTTGCTGGTATATTGCTGTCCGAGACAGGGCCAACTCTCTTGCTTCCTCTAGCAGATCCACTGCATCTTCCCGGGCCTCTTTTGCCTCGGTTTCAGTGTACATTGCCACCCTTGGTGCATCATATTCTATGTCAGTGGGTAGGACAGCTTCTGCCCCATAAACCAGAAAGAATGGCGTATAGCCTGTTGACCGATTCGGTGTAGTCCTTAGACCCCATAGAACTGATGGAATTTCATCTATCCAGCACCCCGGAGTTTTCAACAATGGTTCAATGAGACGAGCCTTGATGCCGGCTAACACTAGAGCATTTGATCTTTCCACTTGTCCATTGGACTCTGGATGTGCCACTGAGGCTATGTCTAACCGGATCCCCTTATCCATGCAGAATCGGGCAAACTCTCCGACAGCAAAGTTCGTGCCGTTATCCGAGATGATGCTATGAGGGTATCCGTATCTCAAAATGATTTCTTTCAAGAAGGTTACAGCCGAACGGCCATCCACTTTCCGGATTGGTTTCACCTCTATCCACTTGGTGAACTTATCCACCATCACCAGCATATGTGTCATGTTGCCCCTAGCCGGCTTGAAATCTCCCACCATATCCAAACACCACACAGCAAATGGCCAAGTAATAGGAATTGTCTTCAGTGCCGATGCGGGTAAGTGTGTTTGCTTAGCAAATCTCTGGCATCCTTCACATCTGCGGACTATGTCCTCCGCATCTGCATGAGCAGTGGGCCAATAAAATCCATGCCGGAACACTTTAGCCACCAGGGCTCTTGTACTGCAATGATGTCCACATTCACCTTGGTGTATCTCCAGGAGCATCTCCTTGCCCTCTGCTGGCTCCACGCAGCGCTGCAACACCTCGGTTACACTTCTTTTGTATAACTCCTTGTTGATGATGGTATAAGCCTTGGATCTCCTCTGGACACGCCTAGCCTTGGTTTCATCGCTTGGCAAGCTTCCTTCCTCGATGAATTTCATGATCTCTTCAGCCCACTCTGGTACTGGATGCAAAGGGAACAAGTGCTCATTTTCTTCCACAGGTTTGGCCGCCATTATTTCTTCTATCAGCTTCTGTCCATTCCCCACAATCCGGTTAGCATCATCTTCATCCTGCTCCTCTTTCCCAAGACTCGGTTAGCATTTTCCGAATCTGTGTGAGCAGTCCCCGAGTCCGGGCATGCAGTCCCCGGGTCTTCCTCGATATACTCAACATCAACATTCATAGGAATAGCTTCGGATTCTTGCTTGGGAATAAAGATCGACTCGGAATCAGGCGAAGGTTTGATTGAAGGGACCCTTAGATGATTCAAGGATATTCCGGGTGGGATTGCCTCCCTAGACGACCCGAGTTTTGACAGAACATCTGCAGCTTGGTTTTCCAGCCGAGGTATATGCTTGTACTCACAGCCTTCAAAAAATCCCGAAATTTTCTGAACATGAAACCGATACAGTGCCATATTGGCATCAAGAGCATCCCAATTTCCAGAAGATTGCTGCACGACCAAATCCGAATCACCGAAACATTCAATCCGGCGAACGCCGATGTCCCGAGCCACATTAAGCCCATGGATCAGTGCCTCATACTCGGCTACATTGTTTGACGCTGAGAAATGAATCTGCAATACATATCGCAATTGATCCTGTTTTGGTGATGTGAGCACCACCCCAGCACCTAGCCCGATTTTGCATTTGGAACCGTCAAAGTGCAACCTCCAGTAATTGTAATCCGGTTTAGGTGGCTCATATTGCATCTCAGCCCAGTCACAAAGGAAATCCGGCAAAGCCTGAGACTTGATAGCATCTCTTCTCTCATAATGCGGTGTGTAAGGAGACACTTCTATCGCCCATTTGGCAACTCGGCCAGTTGCATCTTTGCACCCAATGATCTCCGCAATTGGAGCTTCACACACCACTGTAATCGGGTGCTCTTGGAAGTAATGTTTCAACTTCTTGACCGCCAGGTACACACCATATGTCATCTTTTGGTAGTGAGGATAATTTTGCTTCGAAGTTGAGATCACCTCACTCAAATAGTACACCGGCCTCTGCACGGATTTGCCCTCTTCTTCTCTTTCTACCACAATAACCACACTTACGACCCGGTTAGTGGCCGCAATGTAAAGCAACATCGGTTCACTTGGCAAAGGTGATGCCAAAACTGGAGCAGTGGACAACATCTTTTTCAACTCATTGAAAGCTGAATCTGCCTGTGGGGTCCATGTGAATCCGGTGCTCTTTTTCATCAATTGATATAAGGGCAAGGCTTTCTCTCCTAACCGACTCACAAACCGGCTCAATGAGGCTAAGCACCCGGTGAATTTTTGCACATCTTTTAGACACTTAGGCAATTTCATGTTTTCTATGGCTCGGATCTTAGCCGGGTTAACTTCAATGCCTCGGCTTGATACAAGGAAGCCAAGCAACTTTCCAGCCGGGACACCAAAGGTGCACTTATCCGGATTCAATTTTAACCGATATTTTCTCAAGTTCACGAATGTTTCCTCGAGATCCTCGAGGAGAGTACGTTTCTCTTTAGTTTTGATGACGATGTCATCGACATACACCTGCACATTTTTGCCCATTTGGGAGTGTAAGCATTTCTGCATACATCTCTGATAAGTTGCACCGGCATTCTCAAACCAAAACACATGACACGATAGCAATACGCCCCGTACGGGGTAATAAAAGCAGTCTTTATTTGATCTTTAGGGTTCAGTGGTATCTGGTGAAAACCAGAGTACGCATCAATAAAAGACAACAACTCACACCCAGCAGTAGAATCGATCACTTGATCAATCCGAGGTAAAGGAAATGGATCCTTCGGGCACGCCTTGTTCAGATTGGTGAAGTCGATGCACATACGCCACACCTTGACCACAGCCGGTTCGTCTTTCTTCTTCTCCACCAGAACCGGATTGGATATCCAGTCTGGATGCAACACCTCCATGATAAACCCGGCTGCAAGTAGCTTAGCCAGTTCATCGAGCACCACTTTTCTTCTATCCTCCGAGAGACGCCGAGTCGGTTGCTTAACCGGCTTTACTTCTGGCCTGACAAACAAAGAGTGCTCTGCCAACTCCCTCGGAACACCAGGCAGGTCCTTAGCCGACCATGCAAAGATATCCCGATTCTCACGGAGGAAGTGGCAAAGCGCGCTTTCCTATTTCTCGCCCAAACCGGCTCCAATGATGGCCATGCGCTCCGGGTTCTCCGGGTCAATGGGGATCTTCTTTGTCTCCTTGGGCACTTCAAAGGTTGCGCCGCCATCCGGGTTGGTCATGGCCAGCACGCCTAACTGAGCCGACTTCGCCATTGCCACCACCTCGTGCATCTTGCTCTTTTCAGCTTGTATCACCAGTGATTCGGCTAAGTTGGAACCAACTGTAGCACACTGTATGGCCTTCTTGTAGTCTCCCGCAACGGTGATAACACCATTCGGTCCAGGCATTTTCATCTTGAGGTAGGCCACATGAGTAGATATCATGAACTTGGCTAATGCTGGCCTGCCAAGCAGAGCATGGTATGGGCTTTCCAAATCCACCACCTCGAACTCGAGACTCTCAAGTCTGTGATTGTCCCTGGTACCAAACAACACATCCACCCAGATCTTACCCATGGGGGAACAAGACACCCCGGGTACTATGCCATGGAAAGTACAACTGCTCTGTTGCAACTGATTCGGCGAAATACCCAACTTGACCATTGTATCCCGATACATGATGTTTATGGCACTGCCATTGTCAACCAAGACTCGGCTAAACTTCACATTCAGCTTGGGCCCAACCAGAGTCGGATCCACGACTAGCGCATAGGTTCCTGGACTTGGCATGATTCGGGGATTATCCGCCCTGCTCCACGTGATTTCCTGCTCAGACCAGTTCAAGTACTTTGGAACTGCTGGCATCACTGCATTCACCTCCTTTGCTCTTCTCAACTGACTTTTCTTGTCAGTTGGCTCGGTCACGAAAACCACATAACTCTGATGTGCTTCCTTGTAATCATTCCCAGGGTATCCACCTTGCCTACTTGGGCCAACATCATTGTCATTGCCTCCCATGTTCACCAGGTTAACCGGCTTCGTTGCTGCTGGCCTCGGAGCTCCAGCGTTCACCGGGGTTGCATTGGCTCCGGTTAGCGGCATGTTTGGCCTGAAATTCGGTCTAGGAGCACCTCTCTGAGGTGGTCCTCTTTGACCTTCCGCCTGAATGCGGTGATGCCAACTACAGTTCCGGGTCGAATGATTAGCCGGTTTGCGCGGATCAGTGGTGTGATAACAGCAAGGCCCATCTAATCTGGACTCAAAAGTCAGAGGTGGACTTGGCCCCTCCCACACTTTCTTCGGCCAAGCACCGTGATTCGGCCTCCAAGCCGGACCATCAGTTTTTTGCCTCTGGCTATCTCCCGCTCCGGGTTGGTCCATGTTTACCGCAGCAACTTGATCAGAACCGTATCTGTAATCCGGATCTCTCCTCTTGTAACCGAATTCATGTCGGTCACTGGGCCTTAATGGTCCAACTCGGTTATTAACCGGTTGCCTCCTGTTTGCTCCCACTGCATCCAATGCGGGCTGTGTTGGATCACCCAGTGCATACGTGTCTGCTATCCGGATCATATCTGCCAGGGTTTTTGGCATATCTCTTTGGAGTTTCTGCCAAAGTGGGGTACCATGCCTGCATCCCTGCGCAAACCATGAAATGGCCTGCTCCTCTACTACACCTTCGCAAGAATTGCGCATGTTGCTCCACCGAGTCAAATACTCTCGGTCTGTCTCCCTCTCTTCCTGCTTGCACGCAGCCAGGAGCTGAGGTCGGTTTGGCCTCTTGTAGGTGCTGGAGAAGTTGCTGTTAAACGCCTGTTCCAAATCCATCCAACAATTGATACTACCCGGCGGCAAGTTATTCAACCAGATCCGGGCTGGACCTTCTAACATATGCGGGAGATACCGGACCGCCCATCGGCGATTGCCCCCGCAATGTGCACTGATGATACATAGTCCGTCAGCCAATCCTGTGGCTTGGTGCTGCCATTATACGGCTTCGTGTTGCGGCCGAGCTGGAACAACGGCACACTTGGCTCATTCATTATCCGAGGTCCAAAACATGGTGGACCCGGTGGGCCTTGCTCTTCCAGCTTCTCGGACTGGTAGATTCTGTCCAACTTGAGACGCTGATCATCCGGATCCAACATCCGAGGCCCCAGTCTCGACGCCAGTGCATTGTCATACGTCTGGTATCCGGCTCGCGCCATAGCCGAATTGCCATCGTCATAGCGGTAGCCCACCTGGCCACCACTTTGCTGCTGCACCTGTGCCATCACTTGCTGTCCGGGATGGCGTGGTGGTTGACCTCGGCCAGCCGAATTTCCCCTTCCAGCACCCAGATTGCCTTGACCACCACTGTTTCTGCTTTGTCCGCCTCTTCCTTGAGCTGCTAGCTGCTTGCCCGCATATACGGCATCATAGGTTTGCAGCTGCTTGCTCTTACCCGAGTTCACACTTGGGGATCGGTCAACTACAACATGCGGAGATGACGCCTGGCCCTTAGACTTCTGGCTAGCAGCCTTAACCGACACCACTACACGGGAACCACCAGCATCCGGATTAGCTTTCCGGTAGGCTTCATTCTGCCTGTTGCACACATCTACAAGCTCATTCACTCTCTCCGCTTGCTTGCGCCAAGCATCCCCGGTCAGGTTACTTAATTCGGCTCTGCTGCTGCTGCAGCCCTAAGATTCTTAGCCGGGGAGCTATACACTGGCTTGCCTGTTCCGGATCTATGACTAGTGGCTTTACTTGAGCTCGAACCTGCAGCTCTAGCCAACTCGTCGTTGAGATCCTTGCCTCTGTTACGCAACTCGGCTTTCTTGCGCGAGCGGTGCACTACAGGAGTAAAGCCATCTGTGATACCATTGGCAGCATTGTATTCTCTCAGGTCTCTATCAAACTCTTGCCTAGACTCAATCACTAATCGAGCCTCTCTTTGCAACCTCAGGCGTTCTGCCTCTAGCTGAGCTACAGTAAGATCTACATTTGCTCCAGGAGCCACTGGCCGAGCTAGCTTTTCCAAGACACCCTCTAAGGAAGCACCCCTGCTTGACATGCCAAGGGGACCGACCGGATCGGGTTTCTCCTTAGGGAACTTAGCTGTCCGGGTCGGCTTATCAGCTGGATCGACTGGCGTGGCCAGCTCCTCTGGCACGCTCGTGCTGGCACCTCCTTTGCCTGCAGCAGCGTTTGCTCCAGCCACCATGACCTCCACGCTGCTCCCGGGGCGAGCGCTACGCCCTCCGCGAGCTGCGCGGAAAGAGGGAGGATCCGCAGCCACGAGCACCTGCGCCGGGTACCGCGAACTGGCTCGGTGGCGACGTAGGTGACGAAGCTGCCCAGCGTCATGAGGAAGCCATTCTGGCTGTTCGATCCCCCCTCTTGATGTGGGAGAGGGGTTTCCGACACCGAACCCGTTATATCCGTAGGCTTGTCCTCTTTTGTGTTTTCCTCTTTAGCCAAAGCATCTTGAAAATCATCTCCCAAGTACTCATCATCATCGTCGTCCTCCTTTGGATCATCCAGGTCCATCTCATCTATGTCCCCGTTATCTTCTCCATCAACAAAGAAACGAAGATTATAGAAACCATCCTTGATGTTGTGGTGGTGTCACGGCAGATGCCATGGGGATGGCTTAAGTGTGGGCTCGCTTGGGCGTTGGGGGAACCGGGGAGGTTTGCGCGCTCACGTAGCACGCATGAAGAAGAAGCAAGAAGTCGCAAGAACCAACAAGAACAGAGCAAACCAAGAACAGCAAGAACACCACGATGTACCCTGCTTCGGGGCCCTCTTGTGGAGGTAACACCCCTACTGCAGCTCTAGCCTACTCTCTTATATCTCAAGTGTTTACAAGTACAGAGTGCTCCCTGAGCTGTATAATGAACAATGGAGAGAGCTCCAGGTAGAAGATGAAGCTTGGGGGGGAAATGATGCTTACAATGGTCGATCCTCCTCACAGGAGAAGGTGGTGTCGCATATATACAGTAACCGAATTACCCTTTTGCCCCTGGCCGCAGAGGACAATGGCAAGGACAAGGAGAACAGGACAAACACTGGCCACTGTCACTCAGCCCAGCTCACCCTCTGTCCACCACAGGCTTATCTTTCCTCTTTGAGCTTAAGGCAGTGTAGACCACAGTAGCCTAGGCACTGCCCCTTTCCCGAATTGGCCGAGTCAGCGCCTAGGGGCTTGTGACCCGGAAAACCTGTGGCTGTTCCTTGCTGTCTTCTGAGCCCCGGTCAGTAACATTACAGTGCTCGTGACTTTTACTGACACTACTTGGCCCCTGTGCAACATCCGAGTTGCCCTACCCGGGTCCTTCCTGATGGATCCGGATAACTTAGCCGGTTCTTCTCCCTTGGATCCGGTTAAACCTCACCGGATCCCCTTTGGTCCTTCCTTTTACACCGGCTTGAAGTAGGACTGACCGAATCCCCTTGAGATCCGGCCCAAGTGACCCGGCTAACCTTGATCCGGTTAGACCTTAACTGTTCATAACACATCATCTTTGCCCTACCCGGGGCAGCCCCCCGACACTTGATGTACATAGGGAAGTGCTTTGGAATTTTTGACCAATTGATGCAGCCAATCAAGATCCTTAGCACACCATGTTTCCGAGTGTATGCCATATCAATTTTCAAAGTCATGCCAAACAAATCTCCCACTGTCCAAAGTGCAAGAAAATCGCCTCTGTGGATCCATGGAATCCCCTTGACACGCACCCAAATCTTGGGCAGCGTCTCCATCGGCTGTGGAACGTGTGCCCAGCTATCGAAAGTGAGCATACATGGAGAATTGGGTACCTTACAAGCACCGAAAACCCGCAGCCTCTCCA
Source organism: Poa pratensis (assembly GCA_947311845.1). Taxonomy (NCBI): domain Eukaryota; kingdom Viridiplantae; phylum Streptophyta; class Magnoliopsida; order Poales; family Poaceae; genus Poa; species Poa pratensis. The sequence continues at coordinate 70,536,395 of CAMZMU010000035.1, read as the reverse complement.
AATCATTTCTATGCGGAAACTGAACTTTGAACACATCGCGTCCTACTTGCTCCACCTCCCAAACAAATTGGTCCGAGGGAACAAGTCGCTGTAGCTGCGCAACAATTTGAGGTATGCTCAGCTCTCCCTCCGATACCACAACCGAGGCCAGCCGGACGTTCTCCAATTTTGGTTTGTATGTTTCTGTTAACGACATCAAGAAAAAGATCAACTCCTCATGTGCATAACCATAAACCCGAACCTGGGGTTTTGGTGCAGACAAAAGTGGACATTCCACACCGACGTGTTTTGGAGCTTCACATATGTCGCAAACAGCCGCTGGACAATCGACGAGAAGGTGTCCGGTCAGTCCACATCGGAAACACTTCTTGCCCTTTTTTGCTTGGACGATCGCTAAAGCCGTCGCAAGTTGTTCCGGCGATATTCCAAGCGCAGCGGCATGAGACCCGGCCTCCGGCGCCGCCATCACATTGTCCGCTGGTTGTGGCACAGGAGCCGCATCCACCGGAGCGGGTGTAGGTGCAGGAACATGCACGGGTGCAGGTGCGGGGGAAGGCGCCGGCGCAGGTGCCGGCGCAATCGGAGCATAGACCTGCGCTTGAGGTTGCGGCACGGGCTGTACCGCCGGCAGCCCACCGCCCGCTGCCCCTGCCGCAGGGAAGCCCACTCCTCTCCCCGCCGCGAACGCCGGTCCGTGATCATAGCGTCCACGAACGCCGCGGTCACCGCGTCCCGCGTCGGCCCGCGCTGCATTCTCAGCTCCAATGCCACGGCCGACGCCTCCATAGCCACCGCCGTAGCCGCGGCCACCGCCGAAGCCAGCGCCCGGACCACCGCCGTAGCCCTGACTATGTCCTCCATATCCCTGACCACCACCATGGTTGTATCCAGCCCCTCCGTATCCGCCTCCGCGACGTCCACGGAAGGCAGCAGTGCCACGGTAAGCACCGCGACGTCCTTGGGCATGGAAGCCCGTTCCAGCGTGGAAACCTCCACGGTATCCCGCACCGCCATCGCCCTGGTTCCCACCATAGCCACTCGGGCCGCCCACCCCGAAGTGGGAGTTACGCCCGCCATGGAAAGGACCACGTCCGGGAGTAGCACCGCCTCTTCCACAGTCAGCTCCACCCCGTCCATCTCCGCGCGCCGCCATAGCTGCGCCCGTCGATCGGTTTCTCGCGACGTGGCGACGCGAGACCACGTATACCCTAAAAAGCGTCGGAGCCCAGCCCCAGCCCTGATTAGAGTCCGTGTCGAAATGGAATTCTGACATGAGCCCACTCGAACTGGGCTTCCATGCAGGCCGGTTTGGGCAGGGCCGATGCCCCCCCGAGCCCGGTTTTTGAAAATTTGGATCCGAGATCCGTTTTTTACGTGCTTGCTTACCGGCGATCGTCTCCGGCGAGAGGTTGCCTGCGTCCACCCGCCGATGTCGTCGTCCTCTTCAGTGAACACCGTCGGCTCCAGCACCGGGAGCTTTGGCACCCGGAAGCGCGGTCGTTGCGGCGGCGAGGCCGCCTTGAAACCTGCATCCAGAGAGAGAGAGGAAAAGGTTATCGCAGCTAACCTTTGATCCCGGCGTTTATCTATCCGTCGCTGCGCCCTGGTCGTCGTCGACGGCAGCGATCGGCCGGAGGACGAGACCGGAGTTGCACACTCTCGCATGTAACGGCCGACGCCGTTGTCCTCCTTCTCCGGCTCCTCCTCATCGTCACTCTCCCCGAGCACCCAAAAACGCCCGCCGCCCACCGGCGCATCTGCCACCACGCGAGAGTAGAACGTCGACAACTCCTTCCCCTCACGGCGATCGCCGTCGTTCGGAGTCAGCTCAGAGATTGCCTCCGCGATCGCCGTCCCCGGCTCCCCTAACGGCTCTTTCAACATTTATCATGCAGAGATTTTGTTCTTGCCGGGAAAATATTAGCTTTCTCTTTGCGGCAAATTCGCAGAAAGATGAGAGCGAAAATGGACACCTAATTGACATCTTTTATATATTAATATATTACCTTTGTCGAAGAATGTCTATCTTGCTTTACACGAGGCAGAAGCTTTGAGAACCGATCAACTGTAGGACCTTGAACAACAACACTCACGAGGAGAGAGCTAACTGTTGTTGACAGTTGACACTTACACCGCTCTTGTTCCAATGAGGCAATACAAACTAAAAATACGAACTTGAGTATTTTTTAGAAAATTGAAGACCGTATGCCGCACTGCTCCCGACATCTATATCATAGATACATACAACCTATAATTATTTGACAATGAAAATAAAAAGAGCCTATCTAAACAGTGCGATATGACACACGTTTAGCATGAAATCAATCTCTAAATGACCAATTATATGAATTTCAAACCGGGACATACACATCTTAGCACGTCACAAAAACAGAACTTGCTTCACCATACAATTGTTACCAAGATAGAGTCTAAGGCTATCTTTTTCAGAACTTCCATAAGCAAATCAGATATCCGTCATATTAGCTCAAGTGTAAATTTTAGTAAATTGTGCCTTGTGCTCATAAGTTGAAATTGTGTTTTACCTCGATCCGGAATTTTAAATACTCTAAACGGGTGCTCTGTGCTCCGCTCTAAAGTGCAGAGTGATGTTTTCTTGTAAAGATGCAGTGGTTGTAAGGAGAGCTGTAAGCCAGCAAACTCTATCTCCGTGTAACAATGAAAAACTTATCAATTTTCTGGTCTTCTAGAGTTCCCAGGTGGCTTGATAATCAGTAAATCTAAACTTCTACCTTGAAATTGAGGAGTCGTCATGGAAAGAAAAAAACAGAGTAAGACAATGCACATAGCAAGAATTTATAGAGTACGCGGTGTCATGCATGCTTTGAAAATTAATAACTGAGTACATTGTATAGGACAATATGCATCTACGCTCCATGTGCTTACTGGATCTGAATGCACAATTATTTACTTGATGCACATGCACATCATTCGGTTGGCCTTGGGAGTTAAAAAGGCAACATTGTGAAGTTGAAGGCCAACAATTCTGAGTTTGCTAAAGGAATCCAATGGTGCGGGAATGAGTAGAGAGAGCTCCACCTTTGAAGCTAACTTGCTAGACTAAGGTCTAGGAAACAACTAGTGGAGTTCAGAGATAAGTCATAATTAAGAAAATTTAGGTAGCCGGTGATTGCTCATAAGATGTAATTTTGGGCTTGGGACACATCTGAAATATCATATTGCCTGTGTGTGGATATATGACATGAGATATGTCAAAGAAACGTTAAAGATCCGGTCGGCGATGCCCTCAGCAGGGATGGTCCTTGTAGCCCATCGTGTCACTGATCTAGGCCCATGATCGATCCTCTGCGGGCGCAGGGAAGGAACGCTCCACCTTGATGCACCATAGCCTTCTCCGACGTCGTCGAGGCTGTGGACAGGCTATTTCCGAGTTATGCACCATGTCGGACACGGGCTAGAGAGCCGGGGGTGGGGGACCAGATGGGGCAGGAAGTGTGGAGGATGAGGTTAGACATGGTAGGCGTGTGTAGGGTTTATATTGGGGCTTGAGACAGATAAAAAGGGGCAAATGAGCAAATGCACAGTTTTATTGAGTCCTCATCCTAAAGATTTAAAATGTAAAACAAAAAGGAAACAAGATAACAGACACTCCTTAGTTGGGGGTCAGTAATATCTGGATCTCTGATTGCAGTGGAAGTCGTCGGTCAGTTTATACAATCCCACTAAAAATAGAGCTTCATGGTTCATCCAGGTGTCAACGTTCTATTGGATAAATAAGATAAATGTAGAAATCTCTCTAAAAATATAGCTCTATGGTTCATCCACGTGTCAATATTTTATTAGATACATAAGATAAATGTGGAAATAAATAATATTTTTATGTTTAGATGAATACACAAATCTAGGTGGCAACGTTCCATTGGATACATAAGATCATTATAGAAAAAATTATTACTTGTCCGTTTAGATTAATACAAACTTAGTTTTCGATATACGCACAAAATTAATGTTCTCCCCTTCTATTAAAGCATGTTAAATTGTTGCCCTATTTTAGGACATAACTTTTTCAAGGTAATTTGGAAAAAAAAACAAATCTTGCGCCATGAGCTATTAAATTTTGCCAAATAACATCAAGTTTGCAAATATAAAAAATTGGACTGCTGCCATATAAAAGAAAGACCAACACGCACATGCTAACTGCCAATCAGAAGTTTCATGTCGTCCTCGCAACTCTCCACCGGTGACTAGTGCTGTCTCTTCCCATCGATTTCGCGTAGAATCTGGCAAGTTCGACACCACTCTAATCGATTCGAGCGCGAATACACCACCACTGTTTTAAGATTTAAAGGTCTCCAAGCGCGGCATTGCCTGTCAAAATTTTCATGTCACTCTCACGTCTCTCCTCCGGTGACCACCACTGGCTCTTCTCTCATCGGTTCAGCCTCGATCCAACAGGTCCGCCACAACTCTGAACCGATATGGTCGTGAATCGGTGGAGATTGTCCTCGGGTGATGTGTTCGCTCTCCTTCCATGAGCGATTCCCGTTTGTAGCTCTGACCGATGAGCCACTCGAGCAGTCCTCCTCCCCTCCCCTTCCTCGTTGTGCCTTCGCCTTCCCGACCTGCAAGCACGAGCGACACACGGTAGCTCTGCCTCCACCTCGACTAGCCCTGCATCATACAAATCCTCGCTGTTTACACACCAGTTGTCGGGCCATCCCCGTTAAGAGATTAAAAAAAGTATTATACAGTTTATAGGGTCAATATTTCCTGAAAATGGTATGAACTTGTGTACCTAATCTTATATGAGATGCTAATTTTTAATCCGATCAGCACGTCATGTATTTATACTCGCAATAATACGTTCAGGCGCAGCAAAGCGCGCCAACCCCTTCTAGTAGGTACAATCGCTGGAAGTTGTCCCGGAACCTCCGGTTCACTTCCGGCCAGGTGCGGTTTTCATGTTTAGCATTCCTAGTAAGTTTTGTTCCCTAGTAGAAAATAAACCAATAAAGTGTTATAATACATTGTGGTAGTCAAATAATAATTCAGAAAATGAAGGCTTTGTATTTAAATTATACATATTTTACTCTTGCAATAATATTTGAATTCTAACGATAATATCTCACAATTATGGATGAGTAAACACCAACTATGGATATAGTCTCACATAATTTACATGGTATAGCTTGTGTTAATTAGAGTTGTGTAAGATCCTTCAAATATGAAGGTTTGTGTCTGACTGAAATATTGTTATATTTCCAAAAAAGAAATAAAAAACTTTTAAAACTTAGCTTTTAATTAACATGCTATGCAATATCTAAATTTTCCACTATAATTTAAATCACATATTTAAGTTATCTAAAAATATGAAGAATCTCTATATAGCCTTAAATAACAAATTAAATCTATAAAACAAAATCTTGATTATTTTAGGGTAAATACTACTGATCTGAGGCCGATGGGAAAGAAATATCCGGACCACTACAACACCGTTGATATCGTCTCCAGCCAACGGCCTCGATTTGCTCTCTTTTTTCCCATCGTTAATCCACGGAACAAAATCCTGGTGGACCCGGTCAGCTACCAAAAATTCCCCAAATCACTCCCCAGGAGCCGCACCGCAAGCGCAGACGATCCGCTCGAGCGCCCCCCCCCCCCCCCCTGCCGCTGCTCCAGTCTCCCCGTCGGCTCCGCGACCCGCTCGTCGATCTGCTCGCCTCCATCTGGTTCGGCGAGCTTCACCGGCACACACGCATGAAGCTCCGCCGCGGGGAGGCGTCGCCGGGGTTATAATGACCGGCCACCGTCGCTGTTCATGCCAGAGAGTCAGAGACTGATTTCCGGCAGGTGCGTCGTTCTCCTCCCCAAATCGATCTACTACTCGCTGCCTCTGCTCTCCACTGTCCTGCGCCGCCACTCCTGTCCTGTATCATGTGTCTCCATCTGTACATAACCCTTCCTGCGTGAGTTCTTCTCTAAAGTTGCCACACGATTTATAGTCCTTAAGTATTTTTTGTGATGTAACGTGATACAGAATTTTGTGCTAGAATTACTCCGTCCCTTTAGATTTAAAGATTAAATCTGAATGTTTGTATCAATTGGTATGCGAAATAGTTTATCTGACAGAAAGACACTGCTAGGCCGTAGATCTATGTGAATGGAATGGTTTTAGTGGCATGTATTTATCAAAAATATGAAGATTAAATCTTGACATACCTGCAATTGATTTGATGGATCTGGTAAAGGCACCAATGTTTCTTTTGTTGCTTCTTATTCATGTAGCTATGGTATAAAAGTTTGGGTGCAGACAATACGAGCCATGCTTCTTTGTTTCTTGTGGAAGCTCCAATGGCACAGAGTATTCGCTGCAACCACAGTCGACGATGCTTCTCCCTTTTTCTATGAGCAATGCTTCTTTGTTTCTTGTGGAAGCTCCAATGGTAGTATGGTACATAATATTCGTTGCAACCACAGTCAACCATGCTTCTTGATTTAGTTAGTGTATATGTTTTCAATACAGAACTATTTTTGGTCGAAACATGTCCTCCTGATTCCTGTATTTATCTATATATTTATCTATACAATGCATATGCAGAAGGCTTAGCCTTTGGCCGATCAGGCTACTCTCCTTGATGGCACACCGCTAGTCTGAATGCTGCTTCTAATGGTCCCTTCACCGTCTTGATCGCTTCATAGACAACACGAATAGGGAGAAGGTAATTGCAAGCAGCGACCTAGGTCCCAATCTGCTCATAATTTCTCCACTTTTGAAGTTTAAATTGATGCAATTAATCCTTTATTCATCTTATGAACTGACTACTTCACTATCAACTAAGCCTTGGGCTAACTATACTTCATCTGCAGCTGGGTCCATGCCACTCCAATCCACTGACCGTTGAGCGGCAGAAGGAAGCACAGCCACCATATGCAAGAAACATCACCACCATCGAAAGTAATCATGGCCACAATCGTCTGCTGACATGTAAATGAAGCACAGCCACCATCTGCAGGAAGCACGATCACCATCTGAATGAAACATGACTACCATCGGAAGGAAGCATATGGCCATAAGTGTCTGCTGCCACATGAAGGAAGCACGTACACTATCTACAAGAAGCATGACCACCATCTCAACGAAGCATGGCCACCATCGGAACGAAGCATGGCCATAACCCACAATCGTCCACGACATCTGAAGGAAGCACGTACACTCTTTGAAAAAAGCACAACCGAAGCATGGCTACCATTGCATGGTGCAGCTGCATAATGCCTAGACGGCCCAAAGCTTAACCCTATATGGCAAGTCTTGTCTTATGAAAGGAAACATGAAGCAAGCGCAGAATAGGCCTTGTCAACATTCTAGAAGTGATGTTGTTGTAGATAGATGGGAGCAATGGAAACAAATTTGTGATCTTATTGATCCAATGTTGATAGAAACAAATTTACCTTACATTGGAAGCGAACACTAATTATTTGTACATAAATTATGCTCACTGTTGGAAACAATGTAGAAACATATATTATTTGCTGCGCTGGAAATATAAGACTAGAAGTTGTCAATTTTTCATGGAAGCAATCTAATTTACTAACAGAAGCAGATTTTTCTTGGTAAGAAGCAAAATTAAGTTGCAATAGCAAAAATATTTTCTGAAAAAATATTGGAAGCAAAAAACTATTTTATTTGGAAGCAATAATATTTCTCTGTAGGAAGCAATGATTATATAAATAAATATCTACTTCATTCGAAACAAATACCATTTTACTTTTGTACGTAAATTATGGTCACTGTTGGAAACAATGCTGATACAAACAAATATTATTTGCTACGCTAGAAATAAAATACTTGAATGTTGTCAATTTTTCATGGAAGCAATCTAGTTGGCTAACAGAAGCAGGATTTTCTTGGTAAGAAGCAAAATTAAGTTGCATTAGCAAAAATATTTCCTGAAAAGGGCACCATTAGCAAAAACAGTGCTTCCGAGTCTCAAAGAAAAAACAGTGCTTCTGTGACGCGTGCTATGATTTGAAGCGCATGTACACTAATACGAACGACGGAAATCACGCAATCGTTTCTTAATGGGAGCATGCATCACGGACCAGCACCCGTGGTCAGCTAATTACGATGGGAGAGCACATGTGCGGGTCCAGTTGAAAATCGTACGTTCCACATGCATCCAATCCAACGGTAGACCCAAGGTCCGATGGGAAGCCAGAATCGGCGTCCGATTCTTTAGTAATGATGTCATTGTTGACTGGGCGGGTATAGGCGGCAGCCAGTAATTATGTTTGTCTTCTTATATTAAACCGTTCTTTGGTGTTGTAAATTCGGCTAACGTAATCTAAACCCGGCGCCCCAAACTCACAAACTACTAATTATTTGCACGGTGCCTCGTTGTTGCGCTTTATTGTTGCAAATGAGACTTGTCACCCAACACTAATTCTGTATAACTAGACAAAACATTTTTTTTTTTGGTCTTTTAGAGTTTCCAAGGGTACTTTAAATCCCATCCAAATTACAAAGGATAAGGAAGAAAGTGCCGGGTACCACACTACACATTGCAAGAACATCTAAAGGCATGTTTCAGAAAAGCCAAAACGGAAGACACTTTATACGCAAAAAACATTGTACGTAGTCCTATTTTCGAGTTCTGTAAGCCAAAACGAAAGCCATGATGCACCATTAACTTCTTCCACGTCGATCTTCGAGTTCTGCTCCATGTCGGACACCGAGCTAGGGAGCCGGGGGTGGGGTGACCAGGTGGGGCAGGAAGTCTGGAGGAGGAGGTTAGGCATGATATGTGTGCGTAGGATTTATATGGGAGTCAGGCAGACAGAAAGGGCCAAATGAGCGAAAAATGTGCCCGAGAAGGCGATAACATGTGATTTTCGTCCTAAAGACTTCAGCAAAGATAGACATTTGTATGTGTGAAGATATGTAGAAATATCCCTGAACACATAGTGCTCTCTACGAAACTGGATTGTCCAATTATATTTGCACCGTACCTCATTTTTGTTGCCCTTACTGTGGCTAATGTGACTTGCAACCCAAGACTAACTATGTATAATCAGACAAAACTTTAAGATTTTGGTCTTTTGTAGTTTCCAAGGGATACTATAAATCCCATCCAAATGAAGAAAATGCCGAGTAAGACACTACACATTGCAAGAATATCTAAAGCCATGTTTCAGAAAAGCCAAAACGAAAGACACTTTATAAGCAAAAAACATTGTACGTAGTCCTTGTATTTACTGGACTTGGTCGTTGCAATGCTTAAATTGTTGCACATGCACTACATTCTCTTCACCCCTCAAGTTAAAAACAGAGCAACCAAGTGAACTTGTGAAAGAAAGCCAACAATGGGGACTAGTGAGAGCTCCAACCTTTGTGGATAACCAGCTAGGAAAATAGCTAACTGGAGCCCGAGAGATATCATAAGTGAATCTAGAAACAGCCGATTATTCAGAGATGTTATTGGACTTAGGAGGCATCTGAAATATGCAATTACGTTGAGCAGTATTTGCTAGAATCTATTCCCAAAAATGGGTTGGCTATATCCCTCCCACTCTCCTATCAAAAAAAGATGGATTACTTCAAAAGCTGGATATCCCCGAGGGATGACGTCTGAACCAAACAAATGTTCACGTCTGCACTGCGTGCTCTTCAAGATACACTATGGCAAATAAAGACAGGTTGCAAATCAGCAAGTTATGTCTTCGTATAACACTAAATAAGGTTTTCAGTTTGGTTCAGTGGCGTTCTCATGTCACACATATCTCATCTTGAAACAGAAGAAATGAGGTGTCTTATGAAACGAATCTCTTATGAACAGGGCAATTGCAAATAGTTCGGTAGGAAGAGAAAATGTTTTTTTTCTTCTTCTTAGCGGCCATGCCGGAGTGAGTGCCGTGCTACGAAAATCTGATAGAGGTGTGCTGCTCTCGGCCTGGAGGCATGCTGCTAGTACTCCGAGTGCAGGAGAAGCTGAAGTTGACTGTATACTAGAACGCAATCAGAAAAAGACAGCGAGATCCCCCGCCCCTCGCGTCGTCCGCTCTGGGCGAATCGGGGGGAACCCTAGCGCGCCGCCGCCGCCGGCCCCCCCATCTACATCCCCGTCTCCGCCGCTGCCGCTGGCCTCGCAGCGGTGGCGGCGGCTCCCGCCCCCACAAAGGTGGAAGGGAGAGAGCCCGCGGTGGACGCGTCGCGCGAAGGCACCCCGATGGCGAGCAGGATCCGGCTTGGCTGGCCGCCCTGGTGGCCCTCCTCCCCCGCCGTCGCCGGAGGACGCCGTCAGGGTGGCGGCTGACGGTGGCGGCGGGGAGTCTCCCCTCGCGTGGGTGCGGGTGGTGGTGTGGTGTTGTGTGTGTGGTCTCGGCCCTGTTGGGCCGGACCTCCCCCTGCCTCTCCTCGTGTGCGTGCTGCTCCGGCGCCGCCTCCCGGCCGAGCCAGCTCGCCGAAGCTCGCAGGTCGAGCTGCCCTTGAACCCCCTGGGCTAGGGTGCTCCGATCTCCCAGATCCACGGCTGGATCTAGAGGGCGGCCAGGTCGTGAGCCTTTGGGCCCGACCTGAGCTCGGTCGTTGCTCGTGAGCGACGTCCCTGCGCCGCCTCCCGGCGGACGGCCCTGCTGGTGCCCGCCCCCATGGTGTTCGCCATGTGGCTTCCAGATCCTGAGCTTGGGCTCGATCTGAGCTAGGCTGGGCCGGGCCGACCCAAGTGGATCTGTCGGGCTTGCGCTCTGAGCTCTTCCGAGGTTGTAGGACGGGGGCTGCGACCGGTTCTTCTTCTCCGCGCCGTCATGACGGCGGCCGACGGCTGGTTTTGGGATGGGACTCGATGAAAATCGTGCAATGAATGTGTCCATTGTCGACGATGACAACACTTGCTTGTGTTGTTTCCTTGTTGAAGGCATCGTCGTGAAGCCCCCCATCTCTGGCTTGTTGGATCCCGTCTCTCCGTGCCATATTGCCTCCCAATGTGTTCATCCGGTGTTCTCCGGCTTGTGAATCACCCTATTTTAGGGGTAGTGCTTGGGACTTTGGCGAAAGCTATGCAGGATCTTCGTCTCTGTCGGCAACGACGACGTTTTTGCAGGCCGTGCACCTTCTTGGAGGCGTTGCTGCAAGGCCCCGTCTTTTGGATTCTCAAGTTCTTCCCTGATGGCGTTTCTCGGTGGTGGCGTTGAAGGTGTGGTGGAGGTCGGTTGGTGTGGACAACTCCGTCGTCTCTGTGCAACAGAAGACAAGGCGCCTTTTAGGGTTTAGCTTGTTTTCCATGTGTGGCTCTCTGCTGCTTTGGGGTGTGCGTGTGTTGCGTGTTGTAACTTGTAAACTGTTAGCCGGTTGTTGGCTTTGTTAATTCAAAACTGGGCTCAGCGAGCCTTCCGTCTAAAAGAAGCTGGAGTTATAGCATGCCTGGAAGGCCTTCAATATCAGCACTGGACTGCAATTATAATATCTGATAGTGCAGGGTTGTAACGGTCCAGTCCAATGAAGCTGTTGATCGATTGACATGTAGGAACCTGATCCCGGAAGCCACACTAATCACGTTTAGGATGGATGTGACAATTTGCAAGATTGGGAGAGTGAGCAATGGAGTGGAACTAATTCATGACCTACGGGCCATTATGGATATTTGATGCCCTCACAAGGAGTATGTCGGGGGCTACCCCGGGTAGGGTCATGGTATGGTGTAAAGTATATCCAAGTGTGGATCAAGGTACGGAAGTGATCGAGGTAAACAGGTCCGGAATGGCCAGTATGTATTAACTGATATAGTTGGTCCGACATAGTTGGTCCGACATAAGTTCATCCGGCATAACTTACCGACATAGTAATGTCGGTACTGCCAAGTTGTTCTTATATGCAGGCGAGGAGTCTACGCCGAGGCAAGGTATCCGGCATATCCATCCCGGGTTAGCTCAAGGAGAATATCCAGCATAGCCATGCCGGGTTAGAGGCAAGGAGAACCCGACATATCCATGCCGGGTTAAAGGAGCAGAGAAGCTTAGTGTCGGCTACGGAGTCAATGCTGCTGTCACGTCCCTTCTAGCACGGAAGCGCCTGACAAGGAGAATGTCAGGGGAGCGTGCTGCGTGAACGGCGGGAAAGGTTGTACCTGACCGCTGACTCCGGGGCTTCGGGGAAAAGGCTATGAGCTTAGGGATGGGCAGGCCACGTCTTGTCCCTACAGTAGGGTACATTCTAGCTGTACCGTTGGCTGCAGGGGATGGGCAGGCCATGTCCTGTCCCTGACAGGAGTGTCATCATGAGACATCGTTGGCGTGGCTACAGTGCACCCAGGGGCATAACCGTAACTCGGATAGCCTTTAAATAGAGCATCACCCCCTCCTGCGCGAGGGACGATGCCCGGAGACTCATTTTCCCCCGTAGCTTCATCTTCTTCCTTGAGTACTTCACCATTGTTGGATCATACAGCTCGAGGAGCACTTTGTACTTGTGAGACACCGAGATATACAGAGAGAGATAGGCAGGAGTAGGGTGTTACCTCCACATGAGGGCCCCGAACCTGGGTAGATCGGTGTGTTCTTGGTTCTGTGTGTTCATCTGTGCGTTCTTCTTAGCGCGCAAACCCTCCCCGGATCCACCAGCGTCCATCGGCCCCACAACTTAGCCATACCTATGGCATCTGCCGTGATACTACCACGACAGTTGGCGCCCACCGTGGGGCAGACAGAGGCGCTGGCTGGGGTAATCATCCGGACGGGCTCCATCATCGACTCCGGCGAGCGCGTCGTCTCCGGGCTCATCTGCAAGCTCGGCTCGCTGAACTTCATCAGTGACAACGCGGGCTGCTTTGGCAGCAAGCCATTCCGAGGAATGGCTGCCTCATGACCTTCGGCACCTTCATGACCTACGTCGCCACCGAGGTTGTCTTCAAGTACCCCGCGCAGGTGCTTGTGGCAGAAGATCCTCCTGCTGTGTGTGCGGCTCGCGGCCGGCGTGTCGATTGCCTCGGGAGCTGCGCCGAGGTAATGATGACCGGGCCTGCACCTGGTGCGGGCAAAGGTCATGTCGAGGAGACTGCCTCCAAGTCTGCCCGCACGGCGAAACCTCCGCTGGAAGGGGAGGAGCACCTCTGTACCGGCACTTCCAAAATGTCGGCCATGCCAGCTCCTCTGGAAGATATCATTGAGAAGCTGGTTGTCCCGGTAGCATCCGGGGCAGATGTTGCCCTGACCGCTGCCGAGTTAGAGGTGCAGCGCCAGAAGCTGCATCAGGAGGCCATCGAGGTGGCCGAGCTGCGAAGAGAGTTCGGCATATCCCTCCGTGAGTATAATGCAGCTCATGGTTTTACCCCGGTAGCGAATCATCCTAGTCGGTTAGAAGATGTGCACCAGAGAGGCAAAGGCCTCAATGCTGAGATTGCTAGAGATGGTAGATCTGCTTCTAGTAGAACTCCTAGTGGTATGTCGGCTGGAAAGCCGAAGTATAGCTCCCCTGCTAAGACTCTTAGAGCTGCCGAGGCAGCAATAGCCGAGTTACCTGGTTTAACCGGGGAAGCTCTCCGTAGGCAGCAGGACCGAGTTAATGAGTTGGTCGGTACTACTAACCGACAAACGAGGCCTTTCACAAGGCTAACCCGGGTGCTGGTGGGTCCCAAATAGTTCACTCGGCCAGAGGAGCCAGTGAGAAATGTAAGGGGCAAGCTTCATCTCCGCATGATGGTGGAGGTCGTGACCAGAGTGTAAACTCCAGTAAGAACAAGCAGCTGCAGACATATGATGTCGTGTATGCCGGAAAGCAGCTAGCTGGGCAGGCCAATGCTGGCCGAGGTAGAAGTAACCTCGGTCCGGGCAACCCGAATGTCAGGCCTGTTATCTCGGCAGGCCGAGGTAAACCACCTCGGAATCCGGTGTACCAGCAGGTGCAGCCGCGCCAAGAGGCTGAGTATGTTCAGCAGCCGCAATATGTTGGCCAAGCGGCCAACCGATATGATGATGGAAACTCGGCTATGGAGCGAGCTGGATATCAGAGGATTGAGAGTGCACTGGGAGCTCGGCTAGGATCTCTCCAATTAGCACCAAATGATGCACGTTACAAGTTGGACAGAATCTATCTGTCCGAAATGCTGGAAGAGCAAGGCCCACCTGGCCCTGCTTGCTTTGGATCTCGGATCATGAAGGAACCACCGGTGCCGGGCTTCCAATTGAGCTGAGGTACGAAGACTTATGGCAGCACCAAGCCAGAGGACTGGCTGATTGACTATGTGACGCAGTGCACATTGCGGGAAGTAACCGCAGATGGGCGGTGAGGTATATCCCGCAGATGTTGGAGGGGCCAGCCCGGATCTGGCTGAACAACTTGAGAGAGGGCAGTGTTGACTGCTGGCTGGACTTTGAAGAGGCTTTCGTTAGCAACTTCTCCAGCACTTACAAGAGGCCGAATAGACCTCAGCAGCTTGCAATGTGCAGGCAGAGGGATGACGAGACTGACCGAGATTACTTGACTCGGTGGAGTAACATCCGCAATTTTGTGAAGGAGTTGTGGAAGCAGGCCATTTCATGGTTTGCTCAGGGATGCCGACATGGCTCCATGCTTTGGCAGAAGCTGCAGAGGGAAATGCCGGTCACTTTGGCCGAGACAATCCGGATTGCGGATAGTTATGCACTCGGTGATCCGATGCAGCCTCTGCTGAACTCGGTTGAGCCGAGCAGAAGATACCCGTGAACAACAGACCCGGGCCAGCTAGGCAGAATGATCGCCAGGACTTCGGCAACAAGAGGAGAGAACCGGATTACCGGTATGGCTCGAACCAGGTTGCTGCGGTGAGCCAAGATCAACCAGATGCTGGTAGCAACCAGCGTCCGAAGAACAGCGGCCCAGCATGGGCCAGAATCAAGAAGGGAAGAAGCCCTGGAGTGATCCGAAGCAGGCCTTCACTTATGAGACTATGTTGGATGGACCTTACAGTTTCCACACCACCGACTTCCGAAGGCCGGCAAATCATACAACTCGCAGTGCAGCTGGTATACGCGGGCAAAAGGAGAAGGAGCAAGAGCCGCAGGAAATCCGGCGGGGGCACATCAGAGATTTCCGCCGAGGCAAAACTTGCCGCTCACTGGGGCCAATGCTACCCGGTAAATGCGCCTGCTCGAGGCAAGCCGCTCCGAAGCCTGTGAATCAGGTGAATGTCGGAGGAAACAACAGCAATGCTGGCACGAGTCATCAGAATGAGTATCCCCAGGGGATTACAGGAAGCTCACCAGAGCTATGTAGTCTTTGCGACCGAGCCAACTGACAAGAAAAGCTTGCATCGGCGTGCACTAGAGGTGAACGTTGTTATGCCGGCCGTGCCGAAGTATATGCACTGGTCCGAGCAAGAGATCACATGGAGCAGAAGGGATCATCCCGAGTTATGCCAACTCTGGGAGGTTATGCTCTGGTGGTGGATCTGACATTCATTTGACCCACCATCAATGTTCGGTTCACCCGGGTTCTATTTGACAATGGCAGTGCCATTAATATCATGTACCGAGACACCATGGTGAAGATGGGCATCTCGATGAACATGTTGTTGCCGAGTAGCACGACCTTCCATGGCATAGTGTCGGGTGTTTCTTGTGCTCCTATGGGCAAGATCTGGGTGGATGTGTTGTTCGGCACCAATGACAACTGCAGAACTGAAAGTCTCCAGTTCGAGGTAGTGGACCTCGAAAGTCCATACCATGCATTGCTTGGTAGGCCCGCGCTGTCCAAGTTCATGATCTCTACCCATGTGGGCTACCTCAAGATGAAAATGTCGGGTCCTAATGGCATCATCACCATCTCGGGTGATTACAAGCGTTCCATAGAGTGTGCCTCGGCTGGTTCTTGCCTAGCCGAGTCTTTGATCATTGCTGCTGAGAAGAAGAAGATCCATGAGGTGGTGGCGTTGGCTCAGTCCGCGCAGCTCGGTATGCCGGGTATGGCTAACCCGGAGATGAATGCATCGTTCCAGGTGCCGAAGGAGACGAAGAAGATCAATGTTGACCCGGAGTGCGCGGAGCGCAATGTCATCATTGGCACCGGGTTAACTGAGAAATAGGAAAGCGAGCTCAGTCACTTCCTCCGTGAGAATCGGGATATCTTCGCATGGTCGAATCAGGACCTGTCAGGTGTTCCGAGGGAGTTGGCTGAGCACTCTTTGTTCGTCAGGCCAGACATGAAGCCTGTGAAGCAACCGACACGTCGACTATCGGATGAGAGAAAAAGTGGTGGGAGATGAACTGGCCAAGCTACTTGCGGCTGGTTTCATCATGGAAGTACTGCACCCGGACTGGTTGTCTAACCCGGTCCTGGTAGAGAAGAAGAAAGATGAAACTCTGGTGGCCAAGGTGTGGCGCATGTGTATCAATTTCACGAACCTTAACAAGGCATGTCCTAAGGATCCATTCACGTTACCTCGGATTGATCAAGTGATCGATTCCACGGCCGGGTGTGAGCTGTTATCCTTTGTAGATGCTTATTCCGGTTTCATCAGATTCCTCTGAACCCGGCTGATCAATTGAAAACTGCTTTCATTACACTGTATGGGGCTTATTGCTATCGTGTCATGACTTTTGGTTTGAGAAATGCTGGTGCTACGTACCAGAGATGTATGCAGAAATGTCTGCATGATCAAATAGTCGGAATGTGCAAGTGTATGTCGACGATGTCGTCATAAAAACTAAAGAAAAGTCATCTCTGATTGATGATCTCAGAGAGACATTTTTAAACTTGAGAAAATACCGAATGAAACTTAACCCGGATATATGTACATTCGTGTTCCGGCAGGAAAACTACTCGGTTTCCTCGTGTCCAGCCGAGGTATCGAGGTTACCCACAAAAATCCGTGCTATTGAAAGCATGAGATTACCGACATGTCTCAAGGACGTGCAGAAATTCACTGGATGTTTGGCATCCTTGAGTCGGTTTGTCAGCAGGATGGGAGAAAAGGCATTGCCTTTGTATCAGCTCATGAAGAAAACCACTCACTTCGTGTGGACTCCGCAAGCAGATGCAGCGTTCACCGAGTTAAAAAAGATGCTGACAACTGCGCCAATATTGGCCTCACCACTACCCAAAGAGCCGATGTTGCTCTAGATTGCGGCCACAAACCGAGTTTGAGTGTCGTAGTGGTGGTGGAGCTCAAAGAGAGGAGAGATACATATGTTACTTCCACAAACCCATAGTCCAGAGGTGGACTACTCCCTCTTCAGATGGAGACGGTGGAGATGTCGATGGAGAGGGTGGAGACCACGCCGGCAGCGCCCCGCCGGAGTTTTCCCTCCAATCTGCAGCTCCAGATCTTCGTTTTCGTGTTTCTGTGATATGGCGGCGCTTTGTCGAGAACGCCGTGGACTTCTTTTATAGGCGTTTTTAGGTCAAGACGAAGGCGGTGGAAGAAAGATCGACGGCTGCGGAGCTCCGAGGCCCAATTGGTGGGCCCCACGTGGCCAGGTACTGGCCGCGTGGGCCACCCCCTTTTGCCTTGCGGCTCCGTTTGCTTGATTCCTTCGCTCCTACGTCTTCTCCTTCCAAAATAATGACCTCTGTATTTTTCCATATTTTTGACGACGTTTGGGTCCCTGAAACATAAAAGGAAAAAATAGGGTTTTCTGCCTCGCAGGGTTAATTCCATAAAAATAGGAAACAATTATTTTATTTCCTAAAATCATTAAATAACAGTGGTATAACCCTTATATGATGCAAATATGATTGGAATATGAGTGATATAGTGCAAAGTTCATGTATGCATTTTACATGCATCAACATCCCCAAGCTTAACCAATACTCGTCCTCGAGTATGAAGGTGATAAAACTAACATGGGCTTTGCAATATAGCACTAACAATGGATATCAAAGATGATTGCTACTGCTACATAGAGTCAAATGATTCATTCTTCAAAGGAGTAGCAATATGCAAATAGTTTATGAAGTGATATCAAGTATTCAATGCAAGGATGTTCAATGATAGTTCACAAAGTGTAACATAGAAGATAGTAATATGGACCACTGTATGCATAATGATAAGTAAGAACATCCTACATGGTCATAGAGTGTAGATGAAAATCTGAATATAAAAGGTGGACACTTTGGAAAGATGTATATGTGAGTAGAGGTAAAGCATGCATAAGTTTCATCTAACTTCCAAACTCTTCTACTTAAGTTAATGATTGCAATGTGGAATTCTTGGTGTCAAGCTCTCATTCCCCTATCATAGCATCTTGAATGATTAAGTTTAATGTGAAAGCAAATATGAGTAGTGTGCTTGATAAAGTAAAGGTTGGTGTCTCATGCCCCTTGAATACAAGTACCTACACCATGATTACTCAACTTAGGAAACAAAGCAAGTTCAAGTTATATCATTGTAAGTAATAATAGTATCATCAAGAGCGTCAACTGGGGTACCTCTTGTCCCAGGATATGGAACAAGCCCATATCAAAATGACAAGACAAACAAACAAGATGAACAACCTCAACACCCTTTTTATTTACCATTGGAATAGCTTTTTATATAAGGTGCATCATAGAGGTTCACCATAGCATGTAAGTAAATTTCCACCATGAATGATGCATGGCTTAGATTAGCGGCCCAGGCGTCTCTCTAACCATTTATACAAACTCATTTAAACTACTTCATTTCCACCTCATTTCACCATGATAGGCATCCATAAACAAAAGTACATGATATCAACTAAATGAGATGAAGGAGCATGTTGAAAGCTTTGCATGTGACAGCACATATGGGCTAACTCCCAACCTCGGACATTTATCAAGCCACTAGCATCATAATTAATCACAATGGGTCATGTTTTATTTATGCAATAAAAAAAATGTGCATCAAGTTCGTGAGAGCTATATAACCAACTTTTCCCATAACAATCAATAACATAAACATTTTCATTCAGAGGTATAGATAACACAAATATCATGATAATACTACTCGGAATAGCATAAAGCTAATAGGTAGATATGGTGGACTCACTGGAATAACTTTGGTTGAAGGTGTTGGAAACAAGTTTTTGCTTGTTGGAATTTTGGGCTAGCAAAGGGAGAAAGTTGACCATCTAGATGCATGCATGAGTGTCCATAGAACTAACTAATCCATGTTAAACAAGTAAAATAATCAGCATCAAAACATGAATAAGTGATAGCTCTTGATAAAGATTTGCAAATTATTACTCATAAACAAGCTCATGAATCATGCAACTATATGTATCATTAAAAATCAACTCAAACATCCCTTTTCCCAATATATAAAAGCATCCAACATATTTCAACCCATATTTCCAGTAGCTCTCTCATATAAATGATATGTGGTGGTCTCACAAAATAACAAACAAACCAAAAACAACAAAAAGACGCTCCAAGTTTATGCGATAAAGTGTTTCGATCGAAAAACAGAAGTTAGACGTGTGCAAACCGAGAGTGTGTAGGTCCAGTGGGGTTGTCTTCACATCCCCAAGCTTATGGTCTTCACCATCCTTGGATAGCTCTTGGTGCATCTCCTCCAATCCCTGTGAAAAAACTTCAAAACACCGTTTCTCCCATTCTTTTCTGTGGGGTGCATTAGTAGTGATAAACAAATAGGTTTCTTGCTGCATATAATCCTTAAACAAAAATCATATGAATGTCCAGAAAGTGTATAATGTTGTATGCCTACTCATAAACTCAATTGATCAAAAAGATTCAATAAAAGTTCAAAACATGCATAAAACAAAATGGGACAGAATCTGTCCAGAAAAACAGCAGCAGCAAAACGTATTTTTCTACCCTACCAAACTTTCCGAAAAATTCCGAAAAATTCATGCATACAGAGGATGAAAAGTTGCAACTACAGTTCAAATATGAGCTCATTCGGAGTTACAGAATAAGAATTAAAAATCATACCGTGCACAGATTCGTGCAGGAATAAAATCTCCGAACGCTATAAGCAACTTTTCAAACCAAAATGGGTAAAACTTGGCACTTTATTAAAAACTCCAGAACTAAACTAAAAACAAACTCTCTTGTACAGCAAGAGGACACAAAGAAAATCACACATAAAAATAACCGGGTTGCCTCCCGCAAAGCGCTTTCTTTATAGCCATATAGCTAGGCTTCTTACTTGTTGTTTATTGAAGATGAAGCTCATGAGGGAGCTTGAACTTTGATGTTCCCCTCTTCTTGGGAAGTGTTCCATGCACTTCTTGTGTGGAACTGAAACTTCACGTTCCCTCCTTTGAATCAATGATAGCACCTGTAGTACGAAGAAAAGGTCTTCCAAGAATAATAGGACTAGAGGTTTTATTCCCCATGTCCATGATTAGAAAATCCACAGGCACAAAAGTCATATGTAACTCTACCATAACATCACTTACTTTCCCTAAAGCATGTTTAATGGAATCATCAGCAAGTGCAAGTTCAATAGAGCATTTTTCAAGATTTTTCAATTCAAGCACTTCATATAGTTCTTTAGACATGACAGAGACACTAGATCCTAGATCAAGTATGGCATGATGTGTCTCTTTTCCAATAGTTACTAGTACCTTGGGAATCCATATATCCCCAAGCTTAGGTGGTATCATGCCTCTTGGTTGTACCTAGCAATTTTCTCTTTAAGACATGATTAGCAATATAGGAACCAAAGCCAGCTTGATTAGTGTTGATGGAAGGATCACTTGCAAACTTTTGTAAGATAGAGATTAATTCATGCAAGCTACAATTTTCTAAGTCAAGCAAAGGATCCTTGACTTCACTAAGCATTTTAACTTCCTCAACTTTCTTTTCTTTTTCACCCAAACTTGTTCCATGACAGGGGTGCTTCCCCACCTCTAGTCTCTTTCTTGACATTGATAGAATTGACCGGTTTATGTGCCCAAAAAATGGGATAATATTTTCTAAGGAATGCCTTTTCTAGTTTTCTCCAAGTTTTGACTATAGCAAGGGGTAGTGAATACATCCACTCTTTTGTCTCTCCTTTCAGCGAAAAAGGAATAATTTCGACATCACACAATCAGGTTCCTTAAAGTCTTGTGCAATACAAATGCCGGTAAAAATATTAAGATGCTCAAGACCATCTTCCCATCCTTTACCACCAAATTGTTTCCTAGTTATCGAGTGTAATAAACCATAACTCACTCTATAACTATCAGCTTTAATCTCAGGTGTGGCAATAGCTTTAGAGATGAATTGATCATTAAGAGTGTTTGTGCAGTCACACAATTTAGTTCTTTCTCCCATTTTAGCAAGTTTTTTTGTATTTTTTTTTTAATTTTATATGCAAAACTGAAAATAAAATGTGTCTCACAAATGCAAACCGAATACAAAAGCAAGACAATGCAATGACAATGACAAAACAAATAATTTTGCTTGAAGGTAAAGATGGATAAGATGATGCTCGCGTAGGTGCAACCTCCCCAAGCTTAGGTGTTAGCACAAGTTGGTGATGTTGACTTTGTTGTGATGAATCTGGCGCTGGAAAACAGGACTAGTGCAGGAGCTTCCTTGGATAAATCTTTTCAGCTATGATTCCCGGCAACGGCGCCAAAAAATAGTCTTGATGGTCCTTGAAGAGGTTAATCTACGGCGCCAGAAAACAGTCTTGATCTCCGGTGCGTAGTGATACGTCCAAAACGTATCTATAATTTTTATTGTTTCATGTTCATATTATGCCTTTGGCACTTGTTTTTATATTAAGTTTATGATTTATTTGGACTAACCTATTAATAGTTGCAAAAGTGCACAATGTTCTTGTTTTACACTTTGATGTGTAGGAATTATCAAGAATACAAGAGGAAACCTTGTTGGAGTCGAATTAGAACTTTGCTGAAATCTGTCCCAGAACTGTTTTCGGAATTTGCCAGTTTGACCCTCGAAGATGACGTCAAAAGGGTATCATTACCTTTGCAAAGTTGCAGATAATTTTCTGGTGGTAATCCTGGACTTAAAATTCGGCCCATTTGGAGTTCAGATGCTCCAGAAAAGCCCGTTTTCGTGAGACCTAAAACTGGGTGACGGAAATCCGAGAAGATATATAAAGGGAGGAAACCTAACTCGTGGAGGACTCCTCCACCCACGAATTTCAGCCACCAAAAGCCACGTTTTTGCCTCCCCCATGGATCCCATCTCCATGGGGGAGGGCTCCCAAGAAGCCATGAAGGAGGGAGGCTAAGGGGCGGCGCTCCCCAAGCTTGCGGCGGCGGGGAAAGGAGTTCCCCGCACCGCCGGGCCGCCGCCGCCCTGCGCCGCCGCGCTGCCCCTCTCCGCCTCTTCACCTCCATCTCCATCACCATCTCCTCCTTATATTCAGTGGTTCATCCTCCCACAAACCTCTGTACCGTCCTATGTAAACATGGTGTTTGATGCTATAATATTTATCCTATGATCTATGTCATGTTTATGTAGTTTATTTGTCTTTTGATTGCTTTGTTGAATGTCTTGGTTCATTAGAGTTGTATGTTGATATGGTACTGTCCTTTGGTGTCCATTATACTTGTGCGCGCATGGATCAACACCCTAGGGTTAGTAGTATGTGCAAAGGAAGGGAGTAGTTCTGCCGGAGTGACAGAAACCTAAGGACTCAAACCGGTTAGTTGCACGTATGGGAGTAAGAGGACCATAAACTTAAGGCTATGGTTGGGAAACCTTAATGCATTGTTAGTATTTACGGATGTTTGCTAACAATCCAATCATATAGTACTTGTAATCCCAAGTAGTGGAGTGCATGTATATTTAGCCTCTCCCACATTGAAAACTGCATCAAAGACAATGAACTAGATGTCTTCACTAATTAATCTTGGACAAAGCCACACAATTACCACCACTTTTCCACACTCATGGTACTGTTAGTATATGGTTACTTAGTGTACTTTATTGCTGCAGCACTAACTTTTACTTTCTTGTATTTATTATCCTGCAAAACTATCTCTCATACCCGTATTGCTACCGTAGTTTTATTTCCTAGATAATGCAAACGTTTAGTGTGCGTAGAGTTGTATCAGTGGTTGATAGAACTTGAGAGAATACTTATCCTACCTTTAGCTCCTCGTTGGGTTCGACACTCTTACTTATCGAAAAGGCTACACGCGATCCCCTATACTTGTGGGTTATCAAGACCTTTTCTGGCGCCGTTGCCGGGGAGCCATAGCGTAGGTGAATGTTCTTGTGTGCACTTGTTTGCTTTGTCTCTAAGTAATTTTTATTTTCAGTTTTAAGTTGTTCTCTATCTTAGTATGGGTAGGGAATGCGAATTACAAAAAAAAGTTGTATTGTTATCTAAAAAGTTTTCAAAAAGAAAAGTGATTGGAAAGATGAGTATGGTTAAGTGGGGGTCGACCTTGAACACTTGTGTTCATGCCTATGAAACCAAAACAAATCTTTCCATGGAAGCTTTTCATCAAAAACATGTAAATATTGTGTATATACCTCTGTACATAAAAATAAAATTGGTTATAACAATCTCTAGTAGAAAGTTGATGCTAGATTTGGATTTCTGCACAGGGACAGATTTTTGCTGTCCACCGTTTTGAGCTTTAAAATTCCAGAAAAATTGAAAAATTCTGAAAAATTCGTGCGTGATCCTCAGATATGTACGCAACTTTCATTAACTTTGACTTTTCTGATTTGAGGTACGTAGATAGGTCGAAAATTCGATCTTTACTGACTGTTCTGTTTAGACAGATTTTGTGCTTCTCTGTAAATAAAATCGTGATAAATCTCAGAATATTATTTTGACCTGAAATTTTTGTGCATAAACCTGAGATTATTATCTGTCTTTCATTAATTTTGAGTTTTGTCATTTGAGCTATATAACTATCTCGTTAAGTGTCATCTTTACAGACTATTCAGTTTTGACAGATTTCTATCGTGTTTATTCAATATTGTACTTAGGGTCTCTTGATTTCCTTAGTTTTTCGACGGACAACGGAAATAATAAGAACTTCGGTATATACAGTGGCTAATGTTAGATAAATATTATGTAATTTGTCAATGCTTGAACATGAGTGGATTTTATTTAATGAGTACTAACCCTACTAATGAGTTTTGTGAAGTTTTATGTGGATGTAGCTTATAAGATCCAATCGATATGGTGATATGAGATGAACAAGAAGACGCAAGAGCTCAAGCTTGGGGATGTGTAGGTGCATCCCAAGAACATATTCAAGAACATACAATCATCTAAGCTTGGGGATGCCCGAGTCATCCCCTATTCATCAACAAACATGAGGTTATCTCGTTCATACTCTATATTACCCGTCCACATGATATGAATTGTCTTAACGTGTATTATAATTGCTTTTATATGTCTTGGTTTACCTTCTTTAGTTTTCTTAGGCTCTTATTTGGTATTTATTGCTTCTTTGCTTTCACTTATAATTTAAAACAACAAAAATATTTTCTTTTGTTTTGCTTCTTTGTTAGGTTCTTTATTTGGTTGTTACTTTTGGTTTTCTTTTAGAGTTTTCCTTGCTGTAGCTAGCATGTTTAGGTCTTGTTTAGCCTCTGGTCTCTTAGTTTATCAAAAATAAAGTACCAAGTTTTACCCATTTAGCTTAGTTGATACAATTGTAAAAAGTGATTTTCTGTTTTCGGTATCTACTGCTCATTGCGCGATTTTTCATGTTTTACTGGAAACTCTAAAAATCACGAAAAATTACTGATTATGTATCACCTAATATATGCATGCAAAAAATTGGCTAAAATTTCGGACATGTTTAAGAGCACCTAAAAATTGCGTTTTCCAGCTGCTGTTTTTCTGGACAGATTCTGACTTTTGTTGCAAGAGTGGCCTCTTTTCGTTTTCATTTGATTTTAATGGTTCTTACCTTTCATTTATAAGTTGGCCATTTAAGCAACCTTTCTGTAACTAAAAACAAAATTTGATTTGGTTTAATAGCAGCACTTGGGAAATATTATTTATTGCACTAATGTCTAACCGCAGAAAAGAATGGGAAAGTTTTTGTGTTGAAGTTTTTTCACAGAGAATGAAGGAACACCAAATTGTGAAATGTTGAAGAATGGCCAAAGTCATAAGCTTGGGGATGTCCCCGCATCCCTCTTCATCAATAACCCCTCGGTTTGCAAACCTTCAAACTTTGTTTTTTGAGCAACATATGAACTTGACTAAACTTGAAGCGGCTGTATTTATTATCTATTTATCTTAGCATCAAACACCAGTTACATTAATAAGTGGATCCTCACATATTTTATTTATCTTCTGTTTTCAACATTTACTTGGTTAATGGATTATTTGATGAAACTTAAAAATGATGTGTGAATGATATTGTTTAGTGGTTATATTTTCTTATGGTTAGTCTCAACTAGCTAATAGTGTATATTATGATATTTTGATGTTAACATGCATTGTTGTTCATAAGATGGTATGGTATTGTGGTATCCTCCTCTGAATGATTCTTTTGAATTGACTTGGCACATGCTCACGCATGCTTATGACTGAAAAACAAAAAGTCAATTAAGCCTTGATGATTTATTTTGCCTCAGAGTTCTTGTATCACCTTTATGCCTCCGTTAATTTTGTTTTGTCGCAAGCATGATTATGACGGTTATTGCTCTCTTGATTGTCGCTTCCCAGTCTTTTGCTAGCCTCCACTTGTACTGAGCGGGAATGCTGCTCGTGCTTCCAAATCCCTGAAAACCAAGTTATTCCAAAGAGTCCACTATAAATTCCTATGCATGGCATTTCAAACCATTCAAGTAAATTTTCATGTGCTACCTTTAAAACTTTCAAATTACTTCTCATTTTGTGACACTGTTTTTAGCTCATGAGGAAGTAGTAGTTGGGTTTGTTATCTTCCATACTAAATTAAGTACCCCGACTTGCATGCTTCATCTGCTTGTCACTAATTTTGCAAAGAGCTGGTTAGACCATTATAACATCAAAAAGCTAAAACAATAAAATAGACACTCCTCCATGGTATGTGATTGTTGGCAGGCACCCGAGGATTCGGTTAGCCATGGTTTGTGTAAGCAAAGGTTGGGAGGAGTGTCAAACTATATATAAGTGCATGCTATAAATGCTTAATATCAACATCTCGGAACCGCTCTCAACTTGTTTAGTATGGAAGATAACAGAAACTCTATTGCCATTCGTTGACAGGAACAACCACCTCCCAAAACAAGTTTACTTCTGTTTTAAAAATAAAAAGCTCTAGCACATGTTAATCCCTGCTTCCCTCTGCGAAGGGCCAATCTTTTATTTTCATGTTGAGTCACCATCCTTTCTTTGAGCACCTTCTCGAGAGCATAGTTGTCATTCTTAGTGTAATGTGCTTGTCCCAGAATGCGGTTAACTGTGGTATAACTTTGATGCTTTTATCTTTGATATCTTTACTTCTAGTCTTCCCTTGAACTTCAGAGGTGCCTGGGCATTTATGTTTTGCTGTACAAATACGGGCAAGCGAGATACCACTCTACCATGCTTTATTATGATCATTACAATCTTGTTGATGTTTATAAATTTCATATTATGAACTCTTAGTTGGTTGATACTTTTCATTAGGTAACATGATTGCTAAGTTTTATTATCCATACATCATGCAATTGTTAAAGACCTGATCATAGCATTTACAATCAAAAATTATTTTTGTTATCATTTACCTACTCGAGGACGAGCAGGAATTAAGCTTGGGGATGTTGATACGTCCAAAACGTATCTATAATTTTTGATTGTTTCATGTTCATATTATGCCTTTGGCACTTGTTTTTATATTAAGTTTATGATTTATTTGGACTAACCTATTAATAGTTGCAAAAGTGCACAATGTTCTTGTTTTACACTTTGATGTGTAGGAATTATCAAGAATACAAGAGGAAACCTTGTTGGAGTCGAATTGGAACTTTGCTGAAATCTGTCCCAGAACTGTTTTCGGAGTTTGCCAGTTTGACCCTCGAAGATGACGTCAAAAGGGTATCATTGCCTTTGCAAAGTTGCAGATAATTTTCTGGTGTAATCCTGGACTTAAAATTCGGCCCATTTGGAGTTCGATGCTCCAGAAAAGCCCGTTTTCGTGAGACCTAAAATTGGGTGACGGAAATCCGAGAAGATATATAAAGGGAGGAAACCTAACTCGTGGAGGACTCCTCCACCCACGAATTTCAGCCACCAAAAGCCACGTTTTTGCCTCCCCCATGGATCCCATCTCCATGGGGGAGGGCTCCCAAGAAGCCATGAAGGAGGGAGGCTAAGGGGCGGCGCTCCCCAAGCTTGCCGGCGGCGGGGAAAGGAGTTCCCCGCACCGCCGGCGCCGCCGCCGCTGCGCCGCCGCGCTGCCCCTCTCCGCCTCTTCACCGCCATCTCCATCACCATCTCCTCCTTGTATTCAGTGGTTCATCCTCCCACAAACCTCTGTACCGTCCTATGTAAACATGGTGTTTGATGCTATAATATTTATCCTATGATCTATGTCATGTTTATGTAGTTTATTTGTCTTTTGATTACTTTGTTGAATGTCTTGGTTCATTAGAGTTGTATGTTGATATGGTACTGTCCTTTGGTGTCCATTATACTTGTGCGCGCATGGATCAACACCCTAGGGTTAGTAGTATGTGCAAAGGAAGGGAGTAGTTCTGCCGGAGTGACAGAAACCTAAGGACTCAAACCGGTTAGTTGCACGTATGGGAGTAAGAGGACCATAAACTTAAGGCTATGGTTGGGAAACCTTAATGCATTGTTAGTATTTACGGATGTTTGCTAACAATCCAATCATATAGTACTTGTAATCCCAAGTAGTGGAGTGCATGTATATTTAGCCTCTCCCACATTGAAAACTGCATCAAAGACAATGAACTAGATGTCTTCACTAATTAATCTTGGACAAAGCCACCACAATTACCACCACTTTTCCACACTCATGGTACTGTTAGTATATGGTTACTTAGTGTATTTTATTGCTGCAGCACTAACTTTTACTTTCTTGTATTTATTATCCTGCAAAACTATCTCTCATACCCGTATTGCTACCGTAGTTTTATTTCCTAAATAATGCAAACGTTTAGTGTGCGTAGAGTTGTATCAGTGGTTGATAGAACTTGAGAGAATACTTATCCTACCTTTAGCTCCTCGTTGGGTTCGACACTCTTACTTATCGAAAAGGCTACACGCGATCCCCTATACTTGTGGGTTATCACGTAGTTACCTGCGTCAAAAGTAAATGAGTTAGGTGAGACTCCAAGTGCAGAGTGTGTAGTAAGTGGAAGACGTGTTTTCCCCACGAGGGTGACTCGAGGGTTTAATATCGAACTCTCAGGGAATCAGTAGTGAAAGATCTATCTCCCTATCCTTCTTTTGGTCACCTACAAAACAAGGTTAATTGTTTTGGTCCTCAACCTCACCTGTGGTTGTCAAGCACAAGGTGTAGAATGATATCAAGATAAATATGTAATGCAAACAAGAAATAAATATGCAATGGTGGTGGATGAATGTGCAAGGATGATGATAACAATGATAAATGATATTTTTGGGTTTTTTATGATGAATGCAAGATGAAAAAGTGTTTTTGCATTTTCGGATTTAATAATGGCAGAAAATGGAAAAGTGGTAAAAGTGGTTGGAAAGGTGTTTCTTATGATTAAAAATGGACCGGGGTTCATGGTTTCACAAATGCACTCTCTCTTTTAATGGTGTGGTAGACAGTGGACACATAGAGTTGACATATGAGATTGCAACACAAAGTTTGATAACAAGTTACTAATTATATGGGCATCACGTCCTAACATAGAGATCTTTTGGTTATTAATCCCTCTTATACTCCACCAAGATGCGAACTAAATCATAACACCTTAGCAATTAAGATAAATCAGAGTATAGCTTTAAGTATCATGACATGAAGTGAAAATAAGAACATGCTAGATCTAGTCATAGAGTAGCGGCGATGGTCACACCCACATCTCCGGTAGCATGGTATTTTTGTTTATCCCTAGTGAGGCAACAAATTAAGGTAAACACCCAAGTGGATCGCGATATTTCAGTTGTCAACTTACCGCAATCACCACCCCCCGTTACTCCAACTAATGCACACATCACCCCACACACGGCCTCATAAACATGCTTGATCATAACAAGTATATAAGAACGGGGTACATAATATGCATCTATACTCATAACTGAAACAAACATTGCAATCTCAAACATATATTAACTCATAAAAAGATCCACCACATAGGAATTACATATATGACCGTAATCATGTTCAGCAGCTCAAACGGTACTAATTAGTGAATCTCAAAGAGAGGAGAGATGCATATGTTACTTCCACAAACCCATAGTCCAGAGGTGGACTACTCCCTCTTCATGATGGAGACGGTGGAGATGTCGATGGAGAGGGTGGAGATCACGCCGACAGCGCCCCGCCGGAGTTTTCCCCCTCCAATTTGCAGCTCCAGATCTTTATTTTCGTGTTTCTGTGATATGGCGGCGCTTCTGTACGGGAACGCCATGGGACTTCTTTATAGGCGTTTTTAGGTCAAGACGAAGGCGGTGGAAGAAATATCGACGGCTGCGGAGCTCCGAGGCCCAATTGGGTGGGCCCACGCGGCCAGGTACTGTGGCCGCGTGGGCCACCCCTTTTTGCCTTGCAGGCTCTGTTTGCTTGATTCCTTCACTCCTACGTCTTCTTCCTTCCAAAATAATGACCTCTGTATTTTTCCATATTTTTCTGACGAAGTTTGGGTCCTAAAACATAAAAGGAAAAAATCGGGTTTTCTACCTGCGCAGGGTTAATTCCATAAAAGTAGGGAACAATTATTTTATTTCCTAAAATCATTAAATAACAGTGGTATAACCCTTATATGATGCAAATATGATTGGAATATGAGTGATATAGTGCAAAGTTCATGTATGTATTTTACATGCATCACCGACCGACATGGAATACGACTCACCGAGAGTGGCGCTGTGCACTGAAACCGAGGCAAAAGAAGCTCGGGAAAATGATGTTGATTTGCTCGAGGAAGTGCGAGAACTGACCTTATCTCAGTCAGCTATATATCAGCAAAATCTCCGACGCTATCATAGCCGGAAGGTCAGCCCTAGGGTGTTCCGAGAGGGAGATTTGGTGATGAGGCTAGTGCAACACAGTGCAGGCCGACACAAGTTGTCACCTCCATGGGAGGGACCATTCGTGGTGAGCAAGGCTCTCCACAATGATTCGTACTATCTTGTAGATGCGCAGGCACCGAGGAAAAATGTAATGGACAGATCCGGAGAGGAAACCAAGAGACCATGGAATATAGCTCTACTCCGTCCTTTTTACTCCTAAGGGAGCAATGTATGTATCTCGGTTGCCTTGTGAATGAAATGCCGGCACTCTGAGATAAAACTCGGGGAATGCCTTGTCCATATGCATGTGTTTTGTTCTCTGTTTTTTCTATGTCGTTCATACGTCGGATGATTTTTTTGACTCGTTTCAAAGTTCAAGTAATGTATGCTATCTTGTTGTGATCTTGTGACTCGACTGACGAACGCCGAAATGGCAGTCAAGAGCAGAGGTCGTGGTATATGGTAAACATGAAAATGGACTCGGGGACTCGGTCCTAAAATAATCCGGCATATGTCGTTTACTAACCCGGTTTTTCATTCCTTTTCTTTGTGTCGGATGACTATGAATCATACCTCAAAATTTTACTAAGTATTGTATGCTATAATTTTGGTCTTGTGACTCGACTGTCGAACGCCGAAATGGTAGACAAGAGCAAAGATTACTAAGTATAGTAAACAAGAAAGTAAACTCGGGGACTTGGTGCAGAGTAATCCGGCATTAAGCCGTTTTAAATAAGAGTAGCAAAATAAAAGTACCACGGTGAAATACTTAAAGGTATATTTACATATGCACCCGGCATTCCGGGGATTTGATAGTTCTACTTATGATAAGTTCAGGAGGCAGTGCCGGAAGAGCTCGGATCAGCAGAAGCAACCTCAGGGGAAGGAGCACTTTCGGTTGTTGGAACAACCTCGGGAATTGGAGTGGCTGTCGAGGTTCCGGCAATGTCAAAGGCCACTTTTGGAGGAATGTCTGTTGCTGGCTGCTCGGCAGTCTCGGCTGCTATGTCGGTGGCAGTGTCGGCTGCCTCAGCTTCAATCTCTTCATCCACTACCTCGTCATCGGTCTCCTCATCGTCGCTGTCATCAGCATAGTCTTCAATGTCAGAGTAGACATCCCCAGGGATGAAATACGAGTTTGAGCGTAGCTGGCCATGAACACAACTGCCTCCTTGCGGTGCACGACCAATATCGGATCCTCAGTCCACTGCGAATTGGTGCGTAGAGACTTCAGTGAATTGGGATTGATCTCCTCATACCAAGAGAGCACAAAAGTTAATGCTTGATCTGCGCCGGCGCGAGCTGAAGAAGATTTCCACTCCCGGAGTCTTGTCTCATCGGTCATCAGACACTTGGATAATTCGATAGTGGTGGCCGGAGTTGCAGCAGTGGGCCACAGTGTCTGGTAAACCCGGATGCTGGCTTCAAGAAGCTCAGTGCCAATGGTCTTCAGTGGAGATATCCGGGCCTTCAGTGCCGTGAGATGGTCTTCAATATCCCACTCATCCGAAATGGGGCCAGCCTCGAATCTTCTTTCTCGGGCCTTATTGGTGATGTTTAAGGCAGCAACTTGAGTGTGAGCGAAGTTTTCTGGAGTGAGAAAAGCTCTAAGCAAGTTAAGTCATATTCCGACATAGGGTAAATGTCGGTGTGGGCAGAAAAAAAGGGGACGGAGAAAGCTTACGGTTCATCTCCCGGTTGATCTAGACCAGGGTGGCCAGCCAACAATCGCATTTCGCCTAGAGGGCAGCGAGGGCTTCTTGAGCCGAGGTAACGCGGACCTCGGCTTCGCCAAGGATCTCCTTATGCTTCGCAGCATCAGCCTCCCGGAGTTTCTTCTCCGCGGCAACAACTGCCTTCATCTCGGACTTGAGCTTCTGGGCGTCCTCTTCCCGCTGCTTCTGCACCCGTTCGAGTTCTTTCTGGAGCCGGGCCACCTCATCTTGCTCTTTTTTGAGCGCAGCAGTGTGAGCATCATCACGTTTCTTTTGCTCTGCTTTCAAGCGCGTGTGGGAGTCCCGGAGCTTCCTGTGGTCCAGGAGCAAGGTCTGGAATACCTTGGTCCGAGCATTGATGCTATCCTGAAAAAAGAGAAGTGGTAGTAGTGTTTTCAAGACTCAAGCCGAGTAAACTCGACTCGAGTCTCGGGGACTGGTTATGTCGGAATTTTTTCAAGACTCAAGCCGAGTAAACTCAACTCGAGTCTCGGGGACTGGAAATTGAAGTTTTTATGAAAGATTCGCGCCAAGTGGTTTTTACTCGGTTAAGCATCAACCACTTAACCCGAATCTCGGGACTGGGGATAATATATGTATGATCTAGAGTAAAGGAAGAAAAGACTATGTTGAGGAAAGTTTACCTCGGCAGTCTTGCTGGCATTAAGGGTTGCGACCTGCAGTGTGTGCATGGACTGAGCAAGCGCACTTGGACCAGCAGGATGCTGGGCCACTGGAACCCGGGATGAAACCTCGCTTATGTCGGCGGAGTTCCAATCCAGGTCGTAATGCTCCACTGAGCCTAAGCTGCGGCCACTCGAGGTGCGCAGCAGGGGAAACCCCCAGCAGGCTGCTGAAGCTCGTGAGACAGATGCAGTCAGAGCTTGTCTCGGGGTCACCTTGGGCTGCTTGTCCGAGATAACCAACGCTGTCCCGGGGGCCAGTTGGCTTGATGTCGACTTGGACGGAGCGGTGGTTTTCTGGGATGTCGTCGCAGGAGACTTCGGCGAGGGAGATGGCCTGTGCGGTGACTGCTGAGGTGGTTGTGGTTGTTGCTGCTGCGGGTGCAGCTGCTTCTGCTTCTTCTGTTGTTGTTGTTGTTGTTGTTGTTGTTGCAACTGCTGCTGCTTCTGCTTCTGCTGTTGTGGTGGCTGTGGTGGTGGTTGTGGTGGTTGCTACTGATCCGGTACTACCGGAGCTTCGTGCCGCTCCATGTCGGAGTCCAAAGTATGGACACCGGAGTCTATGTCTTGGTCAAGGGCCGGAGTCTCCGAGTTTCCTTGAGCTCCTCCAGGAGCAGATTGAGAGCTCGGCGGTGTGCCGGCGGGTGTAAGAGGTGTCGAGGTAGGGCCAGCCCTGGTTGGGCTGGTAGCCACTGTCTCGGGAGACCGAGTTACCTTGGGTGCTAGTAGAGGAGAACGCATCGGAGCGCTCTGGGGAACATGAAGGACATCCCTGCAGCAAAGTAAAAAAGAAAAGTTGATCTCGGAAAAGGTTATCTCGGTTAAGGAATAAAGAAAACAAGTATGTTGATGAAGAGGTCATTACCCTTCGGTAAATGGTGGCCTCTTACCCCGCAATATCTTCCCAGACTTCTTCATCCTCTTGGCTTTCTTCGGAGGAGGCTCCGAGGTTGTGGATGTCCCGGTCTCCGAAGTGCCGGTCCCTGCGCGCTTGCGAGTTGTGCTCGGGCCGGTCGGGTTAGCTGAGTCCGAGGATAGTGGGTGAGCAAATGCGACGGGAAGAGCATCTATAGGCTCTAAAACTTGGCAGTCATCATCGTCGTCTGACCAATCTCGAACTGAAGCTTGGACTCGAGGCTTACCCGAGGCAGAGGGGCGAGCTTTGGGGATGGCATGTGATCCTCGTCATCCGGGTCTTCAGCCTCGGTGACGGCCGGGATAGGCACATCTTCGCCCCACTTCTCCGAGGGATTCACTCCATCTTCGATAGTTTGCCGAGTGAACCTCTGCAGCGTGGAGGCAATCATGTCAGATTACACTAAGAGTAAATATGCTGCCGAAACAAAAGTTATCTCGGCAAGAAGGTTATGTCGGTGTAAACTGCTAGATACTTACTTGCATAGGCGGGTTTGCCTTGTTGTGGGGTTCCATGCCCCATTCCCACTCCTCCGACATTTGAGTCTTGGCAATGGCCTTGACTCTTCTCCAAACCTCGGGTTTCGTCAGCTCATGAGTGCTGGTCCGGGTAGGATCATATCGGCCACTCATGTGGTACATCTTGTGAACTCGTTCTTGGAGGGAGGGAGACCCGGCGAATCACGAAGGTTCGCAAGAGGTCATCAGCCTCCAGCCCGTCCTCATCCTGGAACGACTCGACAAGTTTGTGAATTGTATTAATCTCGGGGCTGGAGGTCTTCGGGTCGAAACCCCAGTTGCGCTGTTCGGAAGGGGTAGCGGGATCCCACTCCGGCAGGTTGAGGAAGTCATCTTCGCCATCCGGGTTCTTCACATAGAAGATAGTGCACTGCCATTTCCGGCATGACTCCAGGCAGGGGATCCAAGGAAAGATGAATTTCCTCCGAGGTGTGATGGTGGCTGCCCCACAAGCAGTCATCTGTTTGGGGAGATCCTTGTTGTCTGGGTCCGGGATACTTTGTTTCCGGAGCTGAAAATACTTGGCCCAGAGATCGACTATGGGCCAGAGACATAGGTATCCCTCGGAGAATGACACATAGGAGGAAAGGGTGGTGATGGCATTTGCAGGGAGGTGGTGAGGTTGAAGGCCAAACCGGGTTATAAAGTCCTTGAAGAACTTGCTCGCCGGGAGTCCGAAGCCGCGCTCGAAGTGCGCAACGAAGACCACCCATTCTCCAGGTTTCAAGTTTGGCTCGGCCTCCTTGCCCGGGACCTAACATTCCACTCACTCCGGAATGCGCCGGGTTCGCTTCAGCCAGTCGATCTCGTCTTGGGTAATGTCGGAGCCCTCCCATCCACCTCGCTCTCCCTCTTCCTCGGGAATGTCGGCAGGCTCCGGGGTACTGCGGGAAGACATCTCGGAGAGAAAAACCTGCATAGATGCAAAAGTTTGCCGAAAGTGAGCACTTTGGTGTGTTCACGATGGAGGAAAAAGAGATAACTAGGAGAAACATGTTTCCACGGCCAGAGCATGGGGGAGAAGATCTACCAAAGGGGAGAAAAGGAAATCTATTCAAGAACTATACATGCGCGGCGGTGGAAGATCCTAGTCCTAAATTGATCGGAGAAGATTGGGCATATAAGGAACTTACCGGAAGATCGGATGCGCGGGGCGAGAGGAATGCAGAGCATGGTTGTGGAGACTCCGGCGCGGCGGCGGCGTGGCAGGTTCTGGTCGTCGGCGGCGTGCGGAGTTCTCCGTGTTGCGGTGGGGAGTAGCTTCACGCGGCGACGGTGATGGCGCAGAGGAGTTGTGGGGAAGAAAGGAAAAGGGAGCACCCGTGCCCCTATTTATGGGCGCCGTAGGCGCGCGGTTTGTGGAGTGATCGTGGAGGTTACCGAAACCGCCGCGGGATCTCCTGCGCATGATCTCCGCGTTAGCGGTGCGTGCAACCGCACCAACGGACACATCGTGGGCCACAGGATCGTAACTGCCCAGGTCGCTGTTAGTGGAACCCCAACGGGCGGGAGTTTCAAAAAATGCGGCGCGGCATGTGCGTCGCGCGGTCAAACATGCTCAAGTGCGCTGACAGACGTGACAGGTGGTGGGGTCAATGTGATGTGTGTGCATAACATGTTGTGGCATGTCTGTCCGGGCGTGAAAATCGAGGAGATAAACAATGTAGTTCAACCAAGTGCGATGGTGAGCATTCCACCGAGGTTGTAAGAACCTCACCCTAACGGGGAAACCGACATACGGAGAATGTCGGAAACAGTTGGAGAAAGTGCAGTAACTAAATCCTCGGAAGGATCGAGGCAATCTCTGTTGTGTCGGTGATAATCCCCAAGAGCAAGGAATCACTGTAGCACTATTCGATAAGTATTTGAGTGTCGAACCCACGAGGAGCTGAAGGTAAACATCTATTCTCTAAAGCCCTATAACCCTCTTATATGGCCTTTTATGCAAAGCAATAAATTGAATATGAAAGTAACTAACTAATGGAAGCAAGTGATGTGGAATGGGTTTATCTAGTAACAAGTTTCTTAGAGCAAGTTTCTCTCAGTAGTTTTCTCAAGCAAGTTTCTCAAAGTAGCAAGTAGCAAAGATCTCAAGTAGCAAATATCTCAAGGGAGCAAATGTTAGCAATTGTTATTTCATTCGTGTGGTTGTCACAATTAGTGAAGCACATGTTTCAGTCTTAATTGTTTCTTCTAGGAGGGAGCCATAAATAGGTGTAGCCAAGTAAATGAGCAAATTACACAACTCTTATGATGGATCTCATGGCCAAATAAATGTGCAGCACAAGAATTATTAAGACATAATTGTCCCACCATAGCCTTAAGTTCTAGGGTCCCCCATATATATCCCCCATAAAGTAACTTCAAGTCTCAGACCACGGTTTCTCTCTACTCCGACCCGTCCTACTCAATCCATTACACTACGGTGATCACCTTACATGCATTCCCCAACATATGCGTGCACTCATATATTGTACATCAAGACAATCATAAAAGATAACAAAACTTGTATGCAACCAATCAACGAACTATTTCACTATTGCCATGAACAAATCACTTCTCAAACATAGATGGGAGACACAATAGATCAAGGGAAAAGTATATTGCATCATACATCATGTTTGCCAAGAGTTTACAGTGGGGAGATGGAGATGATCTTGCTGTAGATGTTGATGATGAACACGCCGGAGGGGGGTGGAGCCCTCCGGAGGTGATTCCGGCGGCGTTTCCCCCCTCCGATCTTCTCCGGCAGCCTTCTGACTCTCTGTTTCGTGGTTTTCTGTTTCTCGCCGCCTCCTCGAAACTCCTCGGGGACTATTTTTATATCGTTTTTAGGTCAACTAGGTCGGTGGAGCAAAGATCGACGGCAGCGGAGCTCCGAGGCCCAAAAGAGGTGGGCCCACGCGCCAGGTACAGTGGCCGCGTGGGACCCTCTCATTTCCAGCTGGTTGGGCTTCTGGTCTTCATTTAAGCCCATTGCGTTCGTCTCGAAAATTCTGAACCGTGCTCTTTGGCCTTGCCCTTTTTGGAGTCCCGAAGCTCCCGGAAAGTCTGAAACACTAAAAAAGACGTTTTCTGGAAAACAGGGTTAATTCCAAATAAATGGGAAAACTATGAAATATTCCCAAAATCATTATAAAACATTGATATAACCCTTATATGATGCAAATATGATTGGAATATAAGTAAATAATGCAAAGTTCATGTATGCATTTTACATGCATCAACATCCCCAAGCTTAACCAATACTCGTCCTCGAGTATGAAGGTGATAAAACTAACATGGACTTTGCAATATAGCACTAACAATGGATATCAAAGATGATTGCTACTGCTACATAGAGTCAAATGATTCATTCTTCAAAGGAGTAGCAATATGCAAATAGTTTATGAAGTGATATCAAGTATTCAAGCAAGGATGTTCAATGATAGTTCACAAAGTGTAACATAGAGATAGTAATATGGACCACATGTATGCATAATGATAAGTAAGAACATCCTACATTGGTCATAGAGTGTAGATGAAAATCTGAATATAAAAGGTGGACACTTTGGAAAGATGTATATGTGAGTAGAGGTAAAGCATGCATAAGTTTCATCTAACTTCCAAACTCTTCTACTTAAGTTAATGATTGCAATGTGGAATTCTTGGTGTCAAGCTCTCATTACCCCTATCATAGCATCTTGAATGATTAAAGTTTAATGTGAAAGCAAATATGAGTAGTGTGCTTGACAAAGTAAAGGTTAGGTGTCTCATGCCCCTTGAATACAAGTACCTACACCATGATTACTCAACTTAGGAAACAAAGCAAGTTCAAGTTATATATCATTGTAAGTAATAATAGTATCATCAAGAGCGTCAACTGGGGTACCTCTTGTCCCAGGATATGGAACAAGCCCATATCAAAATGACAAGACAAACAAACAAGATGAACAACCTCAACACCCTTTTTATTTACCATTGGAATAGCTTTTTATTATAAGGTGCATCACGACGGTTCACCATAGCATGTAAGTAAATTTCCACCATGAATGATGCATGGCTTAGATTAGCGGCCCAGGCGTCTCTCTAACCATTTATACAAACTCATTTAAACTACTTCATTTCCACCTCATTTCACCATGATAGGCATCCATAAACAAAAGTACATGATATCAACTAAATGAGATGAAGGAGCATGTTGAAAGCTTTGCATGTGACAGCACATATGGGCTAACTCCCAACCTCGACATTTATCAAGCCACTAGCATCATAATCTTAATCACAATGGGTCATGTTTTATTTATGCAATAAAAGTAAAGTGTGCATCAAGTTCGTGAGAGCTATATAACCAACTTTTCCCATGACAATCAATAACATAAACATTTTCATTCAGAGGTATAGATAACACAAATATCATGATATACATACTCGGAATAGCATAAAGCCATAGGTAGATATGGTGGACTCACTGGAATAACTTTGGTTGAAGGTGTTGGAAACAAGTTTTTACTTGTTGGAGTTTTTGGGCTAGCAAGAGGGAGAAAGTTGACCATCTAGATGCATGCATGAGTGTCCATAGAACTAACTAATCCATGTTAAACAAAGTAAAATAACTTTCAGCATCAAAACATGAATAAGTGATAGCTCTTGATAAAGCATTTGCAAATTATTACTCATAAACAAGCTCATGAATCATGCAACTATATGTATCATTAAAAATCAACTCAAACATCCCTTTTCCCAATCAATAAAAGCATCCAACATATTTCAACCCATATTTCCAGTAGCTCTTTCTCATATAAATGATAGTGTGGTGGTCTCACAAAATAACAATCAAACCAAAAACAAACAAAAAGACGCTCCAAGTTTATGCGATAAAGTGTTTCGATCGAAAAACAGAAGTTAGACGTGTGCAAACCGAGAGTGTGTAGGTCCATGGGGTTGTCTTCACATCCCCAAGCTTATGGTCTTCACCATCCTTGGATAGCTCTTGGTGCATCTCCTCCAATCCCTGTGAAAAAACTTCAAAACACCGTTTCTCCCATTTTTTTCTGTGGGGTGCATTAGTAGTGATAAACAAATAGGTTTTTGCTGCATATAATCCTCAAACAAATCATCATATGAATGTCCAGAAAGTATATAATGTTGTATGCCTACTTATAAACTCATTTGAATCAAAAAGATTCAAGATAAAAGTTCAAAACATGCATCAAACAAAATGGGACAGAATCTGTCCAGAAAAACAGCAGCAGCAAAACGTATTTTTCTACCCTACCAAACTTTGCCGAAAAATTCCGAAAAATTCATGCATACAGAGGATGAAAAGTTGCAACTACAGTTCAAATATGAGCTCATTCGGAGTTACAGAATAAGAATTAAAAATCATACCGTGCACAGATTCGTGCAGGAATAAAATCTCCGAACGCTATAAGCAACTTTTCAAACCAAAAAGGGTAAAACTTGGCACTTTATTCAAAATTCCAGAAACTAAACTAAAACAAACTCTCTTGTTACAGCAAGAGGACACAAAGAAAATCACACATAAAAATAACCGGGTTGCCTCCCGCAAAGCGCTTTCTTTATAGCCATATAGCTAGGCTTCTTACTTGGTATCAAGATGGTAGAGTGAGGTGGCTTGGCATCCCCAAGCTTAAATTCTTGTACTTATTTGATATATGTAGGGTGATCCTAGGGGTACATCCCCAAGCTTGAGTTTTTGTCCCTCTTGATCTTGTTCATCACCCTCAATTCTTCCACCTTAAAATTCTCTTTACACAAAACTCATCATAAACTTGATTAGAGGGGTTAGTGCCTTCATAAATTAAATCCACATAGGTACAGCAAAGACATATCATGAATTGATTCTAAACATTAGCTACTGTTACTACGGTTGTGTAATGCTCCTTGATCAAAAGAACCGCACAAAACACAAGTAATGAGAGCAATGCAAAATGAAGACAGAATCTGTCAAAACTGGACAGCGAATTACTATTATTTGATCCTATCTCTCAAAAAGGTTATTCTTTCCAAAAAAAATAAGATACAAAGGTGATGTTACAGCAGTAAACAAGCACCTTGACTCAAAAACCAAAGAAGCAAAAGAACCAAGAAAGATTCAAGAGAAACAAACAAAGAAGAAAGAAAATATTTTTTTGTTTTTGATTTAGCAAAAAGGCAAAAGAAGAAGCAAATATATACAAAAATAAAACACTCTTTTTATTTGGTTTTAGCTTTGGGAAAAGTTTAAATGATAGAGACTTT
Organism: Poa pratensis; assembly: GCA_947311845.1. NCBI lineage: Eukaryota > Viridiplantae > Streptophyta > Magnoliopsida > Poales > Poaceae > Poa > Poa pratensis. The sequence goes on along the minus strand of CAMZMU010000035.1, from coordinate 70,496,318 downwards.
GCAACGGTTCCATTGGCATGAACAACACATGTTCAAGGTCGACCCCAACTTCTCCATTACTCATCCTTCTCATTTACTTTCCCAAATTTTATATAAAATGAAAATCTTAAACTAATTGTTAGAAAACAGTAGGTAAAGTTATTTTCAAGTTCTCAAGATATAAAGGTGTGCCCAAACTGAATAGGAAATAAAAGCATAGAGAACAACCTCAAAACATTAAACCATTAACTTTTAAGTCTAACTCTTTTCCTATGCATTGGCATTTTATATATGAATAAATAACAACCCATTTGAGGTAACCAATGCATATAATGATCAATAGCTTGCATTTTAAATAACATAGAAACATAAAGGGGATTCTTATCTCTTCCTCTCTCATAATAGTTGCAAGCATTAAAGTTAAACATACCCACATAATTTTGAATAGAATCACCACATAAAGACTTATCATCTAATGAGCATATTGGATCATCAAACTCACATAAATCAATTTCATCCTCAATAGTAGGGGGACTAAAAATATCATATTCATCAAAACAAACTTCCCCAAGCTTAAGGTTTTCCTCAGTATTAGCAATAAAGTTGTTCAAAGAATTAGTACTACCACAAACATGATTGTTATGCAAATAAATTTTAATTTTCTCCTCAAACACTTCATGTCCTAACTCAAGATAGATATTATACAATTCTAGGATTGTTTTGTTGTTTTCCATTTTATAATTTTTTTGTGTTTCAGATTTATATGTTAGTATGCAATGCAAACAAGAATAAAAGTTTAGCACAACGCTCCCCGGCAACGGCGCCAGAAAAGTACTTGATAATCCCCAAGAGCAAGGAATCACTGTAGCACTATTCGATAAGTATTTGAGTGTCGAACCCACGAGGAGCTGAAGGTAAACTATCTATTCTCTAAAGCCCTATAACCCTCTTATATGGCCTTTTATGCAAAGCAATAAATTTGAATATGAAAGGAACTAACTAATGGAAGCAAGTGATGTGGAATGGGTTTATCTAGTAACAAGTTTCTTAGAGCAAGTTTCTCTCAGCAGTTTTCTCAAGCAAGTTTCTCAAAGTAGCAAGTAGCAAAGATCTCAAGTAGCAAATATCTCAAGGGAGCAAATGTTCTGGCAATTGTTATTTCATTCGTGTGGTTGTCACAATTAGTGAAGCACATGTTTCAGTCTTAATTGTTTCTTCTAGGAGGGAGCCATAAATAGGTGTAGCCAAGTAAATGAGCAAATTACACAACTCTTATGATGGATCTCATGGCCAAATAAATGTGCAGCACAAGAATTATTAAGACATAATTGTCCCACCATAGCCTTAAGTTCTAGGGTCCCCCATATATATCCCCCATAAAGTAACTTCAAGTTCAGACCACGGTTTCTCTCTACTCCGACCCGTCCTACTCAATCCATTACACTACGGTGATCACCTTACATGCATTCCCCAACATATGCGTGCACTCATACATTGTACATCAAGACAATCATAAAAGATAACAAAACTTGTATGCAACCAATCAACGAACTATTTCACTATTGCCATGAACAAATCACTTCTCAAACATAGATGGGGAGACACAATAGATCAAGGGAAAAGTATATTGCATCATACATCATGTTTGCCAAGAGTTTACAGTGGGGAGATGGAGATGATCTTGCTGTAGATGTTGATGATGTACACGCCGGAGGGGGGTGGAGCCCTCTGGAGGTGATTCCGGCGGTGTTTCCCCCCTCCGATCTTCTCCGGCGGTAGCCTTCTAACTCTCTGTTTCGTGGTTTTCTGTTTCTCCACCGCCTCCCCTCGAAACTCCTCGGGGGACTAATTTTATAGGCGTTTTTAGGTCACGACTAGGTCGGTGGAGCAAAGATCACCGGCAGCGGAGCTCCGAGGCCCAAAAGAGGTGGGCCCACGCGCCAAGGTATAGTGGCCGTGTGGGACCCTCTCATTTCCAGCTGGTTGGGCTTCTGCTCTTCATTTTAAGCCCATTGCGTTCGCCTCGAAAATTCTGAACCGTGCTCTTTGGCCTTGCCCTTTTTGGAGTCCCGAAGCTCCCGGAAAGTCCGAAACACTAAAAAAGACGTTTTCTGGAAAACAGGGTTAATTCCAAATAAATGGGAAAACTATGAAATATTCCCAAAATCATTATAAAACATTGATATAACCATTATATGATGCAAATATGATTGGAATATAAGTAAAATAAAGCAAAGTTCATGTATGCATTTTACATGCATCAGTCGGCCAAACCGACATAAGCATAGATGACGAGAAAAAGAAAGTTTGGATTCTTATGGTTGGGATGGATCCGACATTGATATGTTGGATACCAATCTCGGATTGGTCTGATTTTGGTAAACCTGGTGTGGCCCTTCATCCGAGTCTGTAGGACCGCACCAGCTTCGGGGACTAATGTCGGGGGGCTACCCCCGGGTAGGGTCATGGTATGGTGTAAAATATATCCAAGTGTGGATCAAGGTACGGAAGTGACCGAGGTAAACAGGTCCGGAATGGCCAGTATGTATTAACTGATATAGTTGGTCCGACATAGTTGGTCCGACATAAGTTCATCCGACATAACCTTACCGACATAGTAATGTCGGTACTGCCAAGTTGTTTTTATATGCAGGCGAGGAGTCTACGCCGAGGCAAGGTATCCGGCATATCCATGCCGGGTTAGCTCAAGGAGAATATCCAGCATAGCCATGCCGGGTTAGAGGCAAGGAGAACCCGACATATCCATGCCGGGTTAAAGGAGCAGAGAAGCTTAGTGTCGGCTACGGAGTCAATGCTGCTGTCACGCCCCTTCTAGCACGGAAGCGCCTGACAAGGAGAATGTCAGGGGAGCGTGCTGCGTGAACGGTGGGAAAGGTTGTACCTGACCACTGACTCCGGGGCTTCCGGGGAAAAGGCTATGAGCTTAGGGATGGGCAGGCCATGTCTTGTCCCTGCAGTAGGGTACATTCTAGCTGTACCGTTGGCTGCAGGGGATGGGCAGGCCATGTCCTGTCCCTGATAGGAGTGTCATCATGAGACATCGTTGGCGTGGCTACAGTGCACCCAGGGGCATAACTGTAACTCGGATAGCCTTTAAATAGAGCATCACCCCCTCCTGCGCGAGGGACGATGCCCGGAGAATCATTTCCCCCCGTAGCTTCATCTTCTTCCTTGAGTACTTCACCATTGTTGGATCATACAGCTCGAGGAGCACTTTGTACTTGTGAGACACCGAGATATACAAAGAGAGATAGGCAGGAGTAGGGGTGTTAACTCCACACGAGGGCCCCAAACCTGGGTAGATCGGTGTGTTCTTGGTTCTGTGTGTTCATCTGTGCGTGCTTCTTAGCGCGCAAACCCTCCCCGGATCCACCAGCGTCTATCGGCCCCACAACTTAGCCATACCTATGGCATCTGCCGTGATACCACCACGACAGAGTACGAACTAGTACATCTCTACAATAACTAAGCTCCCTAGGATTCCAGCCCTATGGAGCATCCCACGTGTTGGCGTGTCATTTGCTGACTTAATAATTTTTTTAGTGCAAAAAATATTAATTACATGGATAGGAATCGAACTAGAGACCTTTGGTAGGTCGTTGAGGCAGTAGGAGGATTGCGCTAGCCATCTGGTGTGAGGCAAGTTCGCGTTATAACAGTACACACGCGTTTAAAATACATACATTTTTAATAGATTTTCAGGTTATGAAAAAACTTTAAAAATAGAGAGCTCTGAATGTTTATTCCTCCATGTTTAATCTTTCTAAAAATAAAGATCTCTATTTAATTGTGGTCCTACTTATCAGGTTGTGAAAATGTCGCTAAAAATAGAGAGCTCCCCATGTTTCAGGTTTTTTTTTTAAATTGGGACGCTCGGCAGCTGTGTGACATGTCGCATAGAGTCGCACACCCTGTAGTTACCATCCATTCGTGTTGTGAATACTAGAAATAACGTGAATTTACAGAGCATGAATATGAGCATATGGATTTTATTAAAATATTCAACAAAGTCTAACAAAATAAATACATCAATCAATCGTCTTTCTAGCAATATCTGTTGCAACACCTAAAAATTATGCCTCCATGTTTAATCTTTCTAAAAATAAAGATCTCTATTTAATTGTGGTCCTACTTATCAGGTTCTGAAAACGTCGCTAAAAATAGAGAGCTCCCCACGTTTCAGGTTTTTTTTTTTAAATTGGGACGCTCGGCAGCTGTGTGACATGTCGCATAGAGTCGCACACCCTATTGTTACCATCCATTCGTGTTGTGAATACTAGAAATAACGTGAATTTACAGAGCATGAATATGAGCATATGGATTTTATTAAAATATTCAACAAAGTCTAACAAAATAAATACATCAATCAATCATCTTTCTAGCAATATCTGTTGCAACACCTAAAAATTACAATGGGGTGGTTCTAACGCACATGCCCCACGAAACTCACCCACGGCGAGCCGGGGCATAAACTGGTCCAATAAACTCTTAGTACGCACAATACGCTCTAGAAGTAGCTAACTCCTTCTTCCGCCTACCCATTTTCAAGAGAGATCAATGCATTGACCTTGCTAGGCATGCCGTTAGCTCCACCACGACGCGATATAGCGTCACAACTCCTGCCTGCAACCATAAGCACATGTCCACCCCATAGAACCTGATGTACCATGTTGTCCAGACTCGTTGTTATCAACGTGCTCTCGACGCAGTTCTCACTCCTGGCGCCGTGTACCGCCATTGTCCAATATGGCAGATCTGGATCTAGGGTTTTTTAGAGGGGGTGAGCGTTGCAACAACGATGCCTTATACAATGTTTTGCTAATTTTCAATCTTTAATTTTTGAGCGCGTGTCCACTGATTTTTTAATGGTTTTGCTAATTATTGATCTATTATGATTTTCTTATAAAGCGTTCTACAAAAATACCATGCAATTTTTGTTTTGTTTTGTTTCACAGCTTGGTGGTGGTCCATCAAGGTAATTATCTCTACTATCTGACAATATCTTGTTCCAAAATTTGAGAATGGCATTAGAATTTCTCAAGGTAATAATTGTTTTTTGTAATCTTTTTTGGTTCATAAATGGTTCCTTTAATTGTATTAAGCAACATTTCATGTATAAGATAGTTGAATGTTTGTGTGTTTGCATGCGTATTTCACAATATGAGTGACGAATGGTACTCTTGTGGCGTCGTGAGTTATTTGAAAACATATCGAGAGATATCTCTATTTTCTAATTATTTTGTATCCCTCTAATGCTTTGTGTTAATTGAATTTGGTTTGTGACAGCAAAAAAGACCATTGCAAGATAATACAGATGATAAAATAGAAACAAATTCACTTATATATAATAAAATTATGTACACGAATGGAGTACATGTTAATTTTCACACGTATTAGGCGCGGCAACGCGCGCCTTACCCTTCTAGTATAATGTAGTTTGTTAGGATTGTCACATAGACCATGGTATCCTGGAAAAAACATGTCTATCTTGCTATGTGGGTGCCGAGTTTGGTTGTACTCGATATCTTAGCAATATTAATATATTTCCTTTATCGAAAAATGTATATCTTGCTTTACATGAGGCAGAAGTTTTGAGAACCGATCAACTGTAAGACCTTGAGCTACAACTCTCAATAGAGAAGGAAATAGCTAATTGTTGACACCTACACCGTTGTTGTTCCAATGAGGCAATAAAAAGTAATAATTTGAACTCGAGTATTTTTGAGATTTTTTTTGCGAAACACAGTACACCGCAAACGCTCACATACACGCGCATACACTCACCCCTATGAACACACACACGCACACCCTACCCCTATGAGCACCTCCAAAAGACCGAGCCGGCGGTTGGGTCTTGAGATTGACGAAGTCACCACGGGTGGCTCGCTGTCGATGGGAACGTCGCCTCCCACTGAAGAATATTCCGCCTAAATGAGAAACACCAGCGTCAAACCTGGCGTTTGAACTCTGGTGGGTTGGGGGTACAACCACCCTCCTAACCATCTTGCCACATGCAAGTTCCCTACTTTTAAGAAAATTGAATACCGCATGCCGCACTGCTCCCAACCTCTATATCATAGATACATACGACCTATATTTATTAAATTATTAGATAACTAAAATAAAAATACCCTACCTAAACAGTGCGAAACGACAAACTTTTAGCATGAAATCAATCACTAAATGACCAATTATATGAATGTCACCACCGGGACATGGACATCTTAGCAGGCCACAAAAACGGAACTTGTTTCGTCGACAGTTGTTACCCAGATAGTGTCTATAAATTTAAAAAATTGTGCCTTGTGCTCATAAGTTGAACTTGTGTTTTAATTATTTCCTCGATCCGGAATTTTGAATACTCTAAACGGGAATTATTTTCGTCCCATCTAAATTGCAGAGTGATGTTTTCTTGTAAAGCTGCAGTGCTTGTAAGGCGATCTGTAAGCCAGCAAACTCTATCTCCGTGTATTAATAAAAACTCACCAATGTTCTGGTCGTCTAGAGTTCCCAGGTGGCTTGATAATTTGTTAATCTAAACTTCTACCTCGAAATTGAGGAATCATCATGAAAAAAAAACCAGAGTAGGACAATGCACATAGCTTAGAAGTACCCAGAGTTATGCGTGCTTTGATATTAATAACCTAGTACATTGTATAGGACAATAGGCACCTATATATGTTCCATGTGCTTACTGGACCTGAATGCACAATTATTTACTTGATGCACATGCAAATCATTCGGTTGGCCTTGGAAGTTAAAAAGGCAACATCGTGAGGTTGCTGGCCAACAATGCTGAGTTTGTCGGAAGGAATCCAATAGTGCGGGGAGGAGTAGAGAGAGCTCCCACCTTTGAGGCTAACTTGCTAGACTAAGGTCTAGGAAAGAACTAGTGGAGTTCAGATATATGTCGTAAGAAAATTTAGGTAGCCGATGATTGCTCATAAGATGTTATTTTAGGCTTGGGACACATCTGAAATATCATATTTCCAATGTGGGCAAATCTGACATGAAAAATATCATAAGAGATGTTAAGGAACTGGTCGAGAATGTCCTTAGCAGACCCCGGAAGGGCTCCCAGAATTGTATGCCATGTGAGGTCAGTAATATTGCCGGTCAGCCAAGATTCTCTGATCCGTGGCTCGATCTACCTGATAGGATTCTGGCTGAAAAAAAATTCCGGAGGGGGCGATATTTCCGGTAACCGTGGTTACCGGAAAATACCGGCCGGTTACCGGCCAAATATTCCGGCTCGAATTCATGATTTAAATATAAAGACGTAAAAAAAAATCAAATTTTTGGAGCACGAATTTGGTCCAAATTTGACCATTCCGGAAATTTTCTTCCGATATAGACAAATTCCGGGGGGCCGATAAATCCAGTTACCGGCCGGTTACCGCGGAGGCTTGCATAATGTCTTTCCTAAGGGTTTCCGGACTAAGATCTAGACTTGTTCAAAAAATCCATTGAATTTTTTGGTATAACAAACATTTCAGCGTTAAGTCACACATTTAATTCAAACATTTCGTCTCCTTGTTAACCATTTAATTACAAAAGTTCCATAAACATCTAATTGTAAAATAAAGTAGCCCTGCTAGATCCGGAGGGGTCGTCATCATCGGAAGCAGAGACCATTCCGGAGCCTGAGGCCCCGTCATTGGCGACGGCGGCGGCCCTATGTGTTGTTGCGACGTACATCCAAGCGCGCGACATGTCGTCGGAGCTAACCTTCAGCTTCACATCAACAGACGATGTGGTGGTCCTTACGTCGTGTTGCGTCTAGTTCTTGGCAACATCGGCGTCGGCCTAGGCGGCCCTATGTGTTGCCGCGATGGCTAATGACATGACGTCCGAGGTACTTCAACTTCACATCAGCAATGATGAGACGACCCTTGTAGTCCATCTCAGGTCACTCATCTAGGCCCATGCCTGATCCTCTTTGGGTGACTCTAAGGAATGCTCCACCATGATGCACCATAGACTTCTCCCACGTTGTCGAATATGTGTCAACGTCTATCTCCGAGTACAACATCGAGCTAGGGAGTCGGGGGTGGGGAACAAGTGGGGCAGGAAGTGTGGAGGAGGAGGTTAGACATCATAGGCGTGCGTAGGATTTATATTGGGGGTCCAGGAAGATGAAAAGGGGCAAATGAGAGAAAAATGCGCCCGAGGGGGCGATGAGACACGTGATCTTCGTTCTAAATACTTCAGCAAAGATAGACACTTTGTATGAGTGAAGATATATATAGATTTCCCTGAACACATTGTGCTCTCTACGAAATTGGATGGTCCAGTGCCTATACAGAGATATCATTGTTTTTTTAGATAAAGAGTGTATATTAATATCGCGGAGATACAAATTACATCCAGCCTCTACAACAACGCAATAACTAAATCTATTACGGATACACACAGCCGAAAGACAATAATAAGAAGAAATAAAAAAGAAAAGTCCCGCTACAGAGTTACAGTTCTCGCAGCAGCCGCACAACCACCACCAATACACCACCTGATGTCCAATTCTTCAAAAAACAACGCCTTCAAAAAGAACAATGTCAGTCACAACCAATTAAGGCCAGACCTTGGGTTTTCACCCTGAAGATAGTCCCCGCTCTCAAAACAATGTCTTTAGCAAGACCATTGCCAGGCACAACCAATTAAGGCCAGACCTTAGATTTTCACCATGAAAGGTAGGACTTTGAACTTCACATGTGATGTTGCCCCCACTAACATACCGCTGCTCCGCCTCCAGCAACTCCAAACAAATTCCTCATCGTCGCAAAGACTCCAATCACCATTTGCTAGTCCTTTAATCTCATCTTTCATGATATTCCCCGCCTCTGACTACACCATGGATTTTCCATGATGGCACAGAAGCAGAGCTTCACGCCGCTCCCTCCGGCGCGATCGAATCTCTCCGATCCAGCAATCTCTAGGAATTATCCCATAAAAGATCACCGGCGGAGCCTTCCGAAACTCGACACCCTTGCCAGATCAAGGCACCGGCGTCAAGCAGGTCTTCATCTTGGCGCGAGTTGAAACCCGAAGACCACCACCATTATTCGAGCACACCGATAGGCCCCCATGCCGCCGGACAGAGCAGCAATCCGGCGATCGGAACGAACATAGTCGATCCAATCGTCTCCCACCGGCCGAGCAAATCCGAACCAGACGCATAACTCAGGCGGCCAAAAGCTGCGAGCAGTACAGAACACAGCCACGCGTGCAACGACCAACTGGGCCCAGTCAGGCCTAGATCAGACCCGCGCCGCCGCGGCTCGCTCCGGCGTCTGGTGGCTCGCCCAGCCAGCGACGGGGGGTCTCGCCCAGCACGACGCCAGGCAGCGGCCGAGCGCGACCACCTCGCCGTCATCCACCACCCGCGTGACTCGTCCGTCGATGCGCCTCCCTGCTCCGGAGCACAACCGGGACTCACCTTCATAGCCCTCCGCCCCTGGCAGAGCGAACGCCGCCACCGCCGCCGGCGTCGGCGGCGGCAGCTGCCGGCGAAGATCGGGAGGGAGGTGCGGCTGCCTAGGGTTGGGGGACCTCCGGAGCCGCTCGACCGGGAGCGACCCGGGAGGTGTGGTTCCTATCTCTTAGTCAGATATCATTGTTATTGCCCTTATTGTGGCAAATGTGACTTGCAACCCAACACTAACTATGTATAACCAGACAAAACTAACTTTTTGGTCTTTTATAGTTTCCATGGGATACTATAAATCCCATTACAGTAAAAAAAACTATTTAGTTGTATCGGGTGGTTGCTATATTTATACAGCGGGGCTACGACCTATTTCATCATTACAGTAAAAAAAAACTATAAATCCCATCCAAATACAAAGGATAAGGAAGAAAATGCCAAGTAGCACACTACACATTGCAAGAACATCTAAAGCCATGTTTCAGAAAAGCCAAAATGAAAGACACTTTATACGCAAAAAACATTGTACGTAGTCCTTGTATTTACTGGACTTGGTCGTTGCGATGCTTAAATTGTTGCACATGCACTACATTCTCTTCACCCCTCAAGTTAAAAAGGCAGCAACCAAGCGATCTTGTGAAAGAAAGCCAACACCGGGGACTAGGGAGAGCTCCAACCTTTGTGGATAACCAGCTAGGAAAATAGCTAACGGGAGCCCGAGATATCACAAGAGAATCTAGGAAAAACCGAGTATTCGGAGATGTAAACGGGCTTAGGAGGCATCTGGAATAAACGATTACGTTGAGCAGTATTTGCTAGAATCTATTCCCAAAAATGGGTTGGCTATATCCCTCCTACTCTCCTAACAAAAAGAAGTGAATTACTTCAAAAGATAGATATCCCTGAGGGATAACGTATGAACCAAACAAATCTTGAAGTCTGCACTGCATGCTCTCCATCATACACTATGGCAAATAAAGACAGGTTGCACGTCAGCAAGTTATGTCTTTGTATAACACTAAATAAGGTTTTCAGTTTGGTTCCGTGGCGTTATCATGTCGCACAGATCTCATCTTGAAACAGAAAAGAGGAGGTGTCTTTATGAAATTCTCTTCTGAAATAGTGAAATACAGTAAGATAACAAACATCACAAGAACTTGTTCATGCTAAAAAATCATAGCTTTACGCTGGTAAGAAAAAATCTTGAATTGTTGCACGGGAGATTCGCAAAAAGATGCTGAGGTTGTCTGAGGGAAGCAAAAATAGTTTGGGAGGAAGCAGAAAATGTTTTTTCTTTTCGGAACACTAGCTACGCTATAGCTAGGCAAATTGCTAGTGGAACTCGCACGTACGCCCCATCTAAAACACTCTCGCGCGACTGTCTTCTCTCCCACCTCCAGATCTCGCCAAAACTTACCGGAACCAGAGCGCTCCCGGCGTTTTCTCCATCGCCATCGCCGCGGACGACGCTGGTAGATCCGGCGGACGGCGGTCCGGCGCATCTTGCCGCTTGCGAGGTACAATTTCCCCCACCTCCTCCCCGTTCCCCCGTTCTCCCTTCTCTCCTCCAATCACCCTCCCTTTCCCCCACGCATCTTGTGGTTGCCCCGTCGCTCCCCGCTCACCGGATCCGCTCGTCGCTCCCCTTGCGTTCGTGACCTATGATCCCCATCCCATTGACCTCCTCCTCCTCCTCCTCCCGACGCACTCCTTCCTCTCCCGATCTTCCTATGGCCCGTTTGTACAAAACTTCAAATTAGAGTGTCGTGGATGCCGGATCTGAGATCTCTACGCGCTGTTTCACGATGTACATTTTGTGGGTAAAATCTGAGATGTCTAGTCCGATCTTGCTCCGTGGGTGGAGTACTAATACTCCCATGTATACTCCCAAGTATTTTACTTTCAAACCTTTCGAGGGCTGTGCTCCCAATTTTGGGTCGTCCCTCGTTGAGAAGCCGCTCCCATGGAGTATGACTTAATGCGAATTTCCTTTATTTTTGTGATCTCTTAGGTAGTCATATAGCTGTTCACCTGGCAGTGTTGGTTTGGTCAAATTCTGGGAACGTTTGGATCCTGGGCTATTGCCCTCGTAGCCTCGCTGGGCAAGGCTGGGCGTTTGGTACGATTGAAGAAATCTGGCTTTTGAAGGCAAACTAGCCTGGATGGGCAAGGAAAACGTCCTTTAGCTGGGAGAGCCAATTTGGCTAGCTCTCGACGGCAAGATTTTCCCACGGGCAATAGCTGAGCCAGGCTAGGTGAGCAATAGAACCAAACGCTAGTTTAACATTTGATCTGAATATAAATAATATGCCAACCCCCTGAAATGAGCACAGTAGTGGCCTGCTAGAACCAAACAAGTAAGGGAATTAAACGCCATACCGCCAAATGTCATTCTCAAACCAAGCAAAACCTTGTTGGATTAAGGAGCATGTTCAACACCGATCTCTGGGCTTTCTTCGTTTCTTGCTCTGAAGTTTGAAGGGCTAGTAATAAATAACTAAATAAATTTCTCCTTTTTCCTTCTATTATTGTTAGTTTTATTGGAGCTGTTAGCTTATTGCACTATTCTTTCTTCCTTTGGCAGGTGCATAATTTGCTGGTTTTCTTAAATAGTTCAAGGGGCCAACAAAGCTACTGAAAATGGTATGCCTGATTTCCTTCAGCCTGTCAATCTATCTGTGATCAAATTAGTTAGATCTGGCCTGATGGTGTTTTCTGATGTAATGAACTGTTTACAGTTTCTTTATTGCTCATACTAATAGTCCCACTTTTCTCGCCAAATAAATTTACTAAGTAGTTCCACTTCATTTTCTGAGGAGCTGATTATTCTCCTGTACCACAGGTGGTTCTTGCTGCTTCCATCATTTCGAAGTCTGGAAAAGGTGCAGTGGGTTAGAAAATTTGAGTTATTGACTGAATATTCATGCCAATCCCCAAATAAACATATTTCTTATCTTCTTTTCTTATTGCATACAATCTTCAGTCAACATTTGCTAACTGGAGTGATAATATCCTATTTTAAATTGTTAAAGAAGCATTGGTGAACTAGCTGTTATCACAATACTAGAGCAGTACATTGCTGACTTAGATGTTCTGTTGGGTGCTGGTAGTGTTGTATAGAACTGCTATGTAGCCTTAATGGTACTGGTCTGAAAGTCTTTTGATATGCTTTTGTGCAGCACTTGTTTCAAGACAATATGTTGACATGACTCGAATAAGGATAGAAGGATTACTTGCAGCATTCCCAAAACTTGTTGGAACTGGGAAACAACACACATATCTTGAGACAGAAAGTGTCCGTTATGTTTATCAACCTATTGAAGGCCTATATTTGCTACTTATCACAAACAAGCAGAGTAATATTCTTGAAGATCTGGACACACTGAGGCTGCTATCCAAGCTTGTATCCTATTTTCATATCTTTAGTCTTCCAGTTTTATAATGTAACATACTGATAAAGTCATATTAATCAAATAGCTTCATGATAACTAAATAGCAGATAATATTATATTTATGGTGAACATGGTAGTGGGTATTACCAAGAAAAAAACAACATAAAATTACTAGATTGACAGTATCCATCCTTGATAAAAATATAAGTGGAAAGTATAAACCTTGTGTCTAAGAACTGGGTGTATGAATCCTCCGTTATGTATGTTGCTATGCTGGGTTAGTTTTTTTTTCTTGCAATAAATTGGTGCCAGGGTCTCCTTAACATTTGTAAAGGTGCCTGAATACTCCGCTCTGGATGAGGAGGGTATCTGTAAAACAGCATTTGAGCTTATATTTGCATTTGATGAAGCGATCTCTCTTGGAAACAAGGAAAATGTAACAGTGCAACAAGTCAAACAATATTGTGAGATGGAGAGCCATGAAGAGAAGGCCCATAAGCTGATGATGCAGAGCAAAATCAATGACACTAGGGATGTCATGAAGAAGAGAGCTAGTGAGCTTGACAAAATCAGGGTCTGCCCTACTTCTTTGTCCATATTAAAAATACATATTACCTTGGGGAGAAAAATGACGTTCAGTTTAGTGAGCTTTGCCCTACTCCGTATGTATTATTTGGGATGTTCAGCCCCCAGTTTTATGCTCGGTTAAGTCTATTATAGTTGTTATCGGCTCCTTCAGTCTCATCTGTATCATTGGGTCACACTTCTACAGTTAGTCAGTTATCATGTCTTTGCCTAAAATTTGTGGTTTCATATGCTAGATTGTGGGGCATTAGAAGCATGCATAGGAAAATCTGTTACTGTCATGACAATTGCTAGCTAACTTATATCATAGCCCAATGAAGTCAAGTAATATAAAATTATAGTGTGAAACTGTGAATATATCACAACTGTTTGTTATTATGTAGATTGTAATGCATTTTATTAATAACGTTGGTCTTACCATTCTATTTATTGAGCATTGCTTTTTCATGTTTTAAGAAATATGATCTCTGGTTGGTTTTGATACAGATGGAGAAAGGCAAACTTGACAAAGGTTACTCGTCAATATCTGGTCCTCGTGTAATGGAAAAAGCTTTCAGCGACATGAGTATTAATGGTACTGGCTTTGGAAGTGGTTCTAGTGTGAGCACTGATATGGACCCATTTGCCAGTAAACCCAAAGGTGTTAACTTAAGTCCTCTTTGTTTTTTAGCAAATACTCGTTTCACATTAATGAATAAGTTTCTGTACAAAATTATTCATGTTTGGGTTGGTTAAAACCAAAGAAAAAAATAGCGTGCTACACAATATAGCGCGACCCTTCTCAAAATGCTACAAACGCTATAGCATGCTATAGCGTGCTATTTTAGAAATAGCGTTTTGCAAAAAAAATGCAAGATATAGCCTAAATATTAAGAAATTCTTCAATACAAATGTATGTCCATTTGCCCAAAACCAAATAAGTGTCCAGAATAACAAACTCGAACAGATAGAAAATAAAATATATAAATCCATGGCACAGATAGAAAATACAAGACAGAAATCTATGAACTAACAAACTCAAAAGACAAACAGTTCTAAACTTTTAATCAGAATCATTGGCCTCATCTTCGTCTTCACTAGACGAACCACAAGATTGCACACCATCATCATCATCACCGAAAACAGGAAGTAGCCTCTTCCTAGGATGACAAACCCTCTTTCCTCGTGATGTTGATGCTTCAGCTTGTAAATCATCAGGTTCATCTTCAATTGGCACAACCGGAACAGGCACAACACCAGTGATCCACTCATTTTGTTCATCTTCTCTAACATCTACATATGTGGTGTCTTCAATTGGGTCCTCATTTCTCTCTTTTGGGCAAGGTTGGAGTTGAACTTGATAAACACAAGGTCTCTTAGTTTGCTACTTAATAGCCTGTTGCGTCTCTTTGTTTGAATCTGCAGGTAGTTTGTTGCAGCAAGTTACAAATAGTTAAATACAATGATCTATCATTTTCTAATAGGAAACAGAGAAAGAAAGCAAATCTATGCATGCTTGTTTAAATAAATGATGCAGTCACGAAAAAGCTAGAGGGCTGCAGGTTGCTAGAGTTAAATAAACTTCTTCTTTACCTGCTGAAAAACACTAAAATTCCTCTCGCATGCCGAGGAGCTGCATGTCAAACTCAATATACGCATCGCTAGTATCCTGAGAGTTGGTGCACTTGTCCCATGATTGGACCACCATTTAGCTTCATCACAAAGCAAGAAAACAAAGTTAACAAACCATTGCAACACAGATAAGACAGTAGAGAAGATTCGAATCAAATATTCACCTGGATCAAAACTTTTATTTCTCCGCTGCCTTTTAGCACTCTGTCTTCCAAATGAGCCCTCTTCATTTTGATATACCTCGATCTCCTCCAAGATTTTGTCTTGTTCGACGCCATCTCCGACCATCTTTTCCATGCAAATTATGAGCCCTTCTTTAAACTGACCACTTAACTCAATTGCTAGCTTGTTTTCATAGTAGTAGAATGGATTTAGGTAGTATCCAGCCATATGTAGTGGCCTCTTCAACTTGTTGTCCCATCTTTTATCCACGATGGCCAACACTTCCTGAAAAGGTGCCGTAGATGAACCCTCATTTTCAAACTTGGCTGTGATTTCTTGCTTTGCATCCAAAAAGGCACCGTAGATGAATCCCATAGCTGGTACATCGCTGTCCATTCTCCGTAGCAAAATAGCCAAGGGCTCAAAGAACGTGACAGCAACATCTACTCCTTTCCAAAAGTATTCAGAGCGCACTGTTTTATTGGCTGCACTTCCTTTCACCTTTTTTAAGTAGCCCAGTTCATCCATTTGATCTGATCTAAATAGCTTTTGGAGTTGTTTCTTACTGTCCAGCATGCTCTTCAAATTCAGGTATGCTGTAGCAAACCTTGTAATACCTGATCTAACCAGATCTTTCCCAAGAAAGTCCCTCATTAGTTTTAAAACCCTTGTGTGTGCATAAAGAAAAACGGTCACAGATCTAGCTTGTGCAATAGTAGAGTCAATTGATGGCAGACTCCCAATGTCCTCCAGCATCAGATCAATAGTGTGGGCAGCACAACCATTCCAAAAAATGTTGGGGCGCTTTGCTTTTAAAAAGGTAGAAGCTGCTAGATTAACACTTGCATTATCTGTCACCACTTGAACTACATGTTCCTCCCCAATCTCTGCTATGCACTTATCAACAAGCTCAAAGATATATTTGCCATCTTTCTTCACAGCTGAACAGTCTACAGAATCAATAAAAACAACACCATAAGCACTATGAACTACCAGATTCATTACCCCTCTTCCTCTTATGTCTGTCCACGCATCTGTCATGATTGTGCAGCCAGTAAGCTCCCAACTTTGCCTATGTGCCTTAAAGGATTCCTGCACTGTCTTCTTACACTTCTGCAAGAATGGGCCACCCATTTCATAAGCACTAGGACCTGGCAGGTCTTCACCGTATTGTCCAATTGACTGAAGCATTAGGTCAAAACTTGGAAGTGTGACAGCATTGAATGGAATGCATGCTTCATAGAACCATCGGCATATGTACTCACAAGCACGGTGCCTTTTATGTTCTTTCTTCTTAGTTGTCATTTTTGACTGGATCGTCTCACCAACTTTTCTAGATTCTTCGGGTGTTAAATCACAGAATTTGTCCATCGGACCACTTGTGGATCTTGCACCTCTCGATGGTTTCAGCACAACAGCGGAAATGTTTGTGCCATCATCTTCACTTGAATCGTCCCCATCTGAGTGACTCAAATTCACTTCACTCCGCTTTCTCTTCTGCTCATTAACCTTAGCTGCCTTTTTATCACCCTTCTTTATCAAATATTGAAGGATTTCCTCTTTTACATCAGCTGGAACATTTTCACAGCCAGTCACACCAGAAGTTGGAACATCTGCAAGGTGGAGCTTGATCCGAGTAATTCCATTGGTGTACACATTATTGCAGAAATTGCACTTCAACGAATTCCTCTTGTTGGCGTCGGGACAAGTGCTATACTTCCATCCTGGGTCCTTCGATTTCACAACAAGAGCTTGTGTTTGTACCGTTGATGCTGTGCTTGACGCCCCAATAACTACAATCGGACAGCAAGACAACAAGAAACATCAATATTCAGTTGACCATAAGGAATTATTAAAGAGAACTCTTGAGTACAACAGCTACAGAAGGAATCACGGTCGCACCTAGCTACTACCTACGGAAGGAATCAACAACAGAAAGTCTAACAAAACTTGCACCTAGCTAATCACGGTTGCACACCTAGCTAGTGCTACGGAAGGAATCAAGGAACAGAGCAAACAGAGTAGCTATCTTACCCGGTGGTAGCTGACTTGCGGGCGGCGTGAAGGACATCGTGCAACTCGAGGAAGCTGCCTCCGGTGGAGGAACTCGGGCTGGCGAAGGAGCTCGATCCGCCGCTGGAGGAACTCGAGTCAGTCGCCGCCGCCGCAGCTCTACCAGAAGTCGCCGCTGCCCAAAAAGAGCAGAGGAGGATTTCGTTAGGGTTGCTGAACTGACCTAGCAGAGCAGTATATATGTGTGGAAGCTAGACTTTTGTTTGGGCTTTGGCCCGATGGGCTCCCGTGCATTTCCCAGCTTTTTTGTAGCGCCCGCTACACGCTACACAATTTAGCGCGCTATATACGTTATAGCGCGTTTAGCGCCGTAGCGTCCGTTTTAGGCTATATATAGCGTACCCTCTTCAGATACGCTATAACGCGCTAATAGCGCCGATATAGCGCGCTATTTTTTTCGTTGGTTAAAACCTTTCCTTTTTGTTGTTTACATGTACTTCTGTTTCATCGTGGTGTATTTCTTATGCATATGAAGTACATTCATGGTTTCGCCTAGCCTACATCCGTCTCTTAAAACTCATGTATACTTTGTGTAATATAAAAAGGATGCGCTAAGGTTTACTTCACAATATTAATGAAAATAACTTAGCATACCTACATCTCACTTTCATGTTATAGTTTTTCACATGATAGTTTCTAAGAATAAACCTACCTCTCTCTTGATTTCTCCTATTGGATTGTCGGTGCAGTGTTGATAGATCAATCTCTGGGTTTCTTATATTTGCCAATTAGGGAAGTTCTATTCAGATATTTCAAAACAGATTTTTCCATCATGTTAAATGATGGGTAATTATACTGCCTTGTACTATTGTTGGAGATTGATCTATTAACATTTCTACAGGTCGTCCGTCAGCACCTGCTGCTGCTCCTGGTAAAGGTCTTGGTATGAAGTTAGGAAAATCACAGAAGACCAATCAGTTCCTAGAATCATTGAAAGCTGAAGGAGAGGTCATTTTGGAGGATGTACAACCAAGTTCAGTTTTGTCAAGGTCCTCACCTCTTCTACCAAGCGATCCCATCACAGTGACTATTGAAGAGAAGCTTAATGTGATAGTTAAAAGAGATGGAGGTGTTAATAACTTTGATGTGCAAGGAACCCTTGCTCTTCAGGTCCTTAATGACGCAGATGGATTTGTCCAGTTGCAGGTAATTTTTTTCTGAACATCAAAAAACATCGACATTTTATTTTCTGTCGTCTCAGTGTATTATGTTATTATCCACTCTAATTAAACAGAAAGTTCCCCTTCTGTTATGCAACATTCAATCTAAGTTAATTCTTTCATGGCCTTTTACTTATATTGCATGGAAATACAATATCAGCCATTGTTATAAGTTATGACACCACCTTCTTTTATGTTTAATATATTTATTGCTGATGAGAATACTTAATGCACACTATTATGCATTATCATTTGCCCACCATAAAACTGATTGGAGCTTATATTTCTGATATGTGGTGTGCTCTACAGATTGAAAACCAAGATGTACCTGGACTTAGCTTCAAAACACACCCCAATATCAACAAAGAGTTATTTAACAGCCAGCAAATTGTTGGAGCGAAAGATCCAAACAGGCCTTTCCCAAGTGGTCAAAATGAAACACCACTTGTGAAATGGAGAATCCAGGGAATGAATGAATCGTCTCTACCTCTGTCAGGTGCACTATTGCTTTACTCTCTTCTGGTATTCTATTAATTTAGACTTTCTGTAACCTATATTTTTTGTGTAGTTAACTGCTGGCCATCGGTATCTGGAAATGAAACCTATGTCAACATTGAATATGAGGCATCTGAGATGTTTGACTTGAACAATGTTGTCATATCTATTCCTCTGCCTGCACTTCGGGAGGCTCCA
Organism: Poa pratensis; assembly: GCA_947311845.1. Lineage (NCBI taxonomy): Eukaryota > Viridiplantae > Streptophyta > Magnoliopsida > Poales > Poaceae > Poa > Poa pratensis. The sequence goes on along the minus strand of CAMZMU010000035.1, from coordinate 70,477,218 downwards.
ACTGTTAAACAGATTGATGGAGAGTGGAAGTAATGTTTCGAGTTACTTTTTAGTTTGCTTTCTCTGTTTTGTTTTAGTTACGAAAATATCTTGCAAAATATCAGTGACAATTTTCTATATGTACATGAGAATCATGCTTTTGCAGATCCAGCTGTATGGTCTCCTGCAGTCCTAGTATAACTTCACTCCCTTAGATACGGATAATATCATATTAACTGGTTGTGTTTGTCTTTTAATCAATATAAGTAGTGATGACTAGCATTCCAGTCTTTGTTCTTACCGCTGGTATTTTAAACTATTAAGGGATGTATATTAAGGAAATAAAGCTTTAGCATCCATACAGCAATACACTTAATAGTACTACAGAAACTATAGTTCATTTTACTTTTCCGAATCTGTCATTACGGAGTTCAGTGACGTTCTGTCGCATATATTTGTTGTTTTTAGTGCCTCTTGTTCGTATTTAACTTCTCCTTGTGCATATAGGTATGACTCAAGGAACTCTGTGTTGGAATGGTCCATTCTTCTTATTGATCAGTCAAACCGCAAGTGCGTGAGATATGTGACATAATTTTTTTTTTCTAATAGGTAGTTCAATCATGTCTTGCTAATTATTGTTTCTTTACCTTCTCAGTGGGTCTATGGAATTTATTGTTCCCCCAGCTGATCCGTCAACATTTTTCCCCATATCTATTGGATTTGCGGCATCTAATACTTTCAGTGATTTGAAGGTTGGTTTTACTATGCTGGTGGACTTGATTGCTTCATATGTTCCTTGATCCTCCCATTTATTTGTCTTGTTTCTTGATTTTTGTAGGTCACTGGAATTAATCCTCTGAAGGAAGGCAACCCACCAAAGCATGCACAGAGGGTTCGCTTGGTCGCTGCTAACTATCAAATAGTTTAAAGCACAGTTGAAGTTATTACTGCTGATTCTTGTTAGTGGCACAAGGAGCATCATTTTGCATTAAGGCTGTTTCAAAACGTGTTGATTTTGCCTGTTCCATATGTAGCGTGTGGCACATGAGAAATAAAAGAACGAATTCTCCTGTACCCTGGTTCGCCATTGTTTTGTTTTCCTTGTGAGAATGTTGTTTCTGTTTCTTACATAATCTGGTCTTTCCAATTAGTACTAGATACACCATAATAATATATTGTTTGCATTATGGTGTGGGCAGTCCTGCAGTAAATGCTGTCTGTGAACCTTTTGTAAATTATTTTTCAAGTTACATGTAAATGCTTAAAAAAATGATTCAAGCAATAGTTTTAGGGTGTACATTCATGCAAGATTTCTGACCAACTTAAACTGGTAACGTTCAGAAACATAAATGCTATTTTTTGTGAAAGTTAATTTATAGAAGTAGGGAACCATGTTTAGACAAAAACATATGCAGTATTTCAAGGAGGTGACGAAACTGAACACCTTTTTGCAATATTTCAAAAGCATTAAAAAAGAGGGTTTAATTTGATCCAGTCACGTGTGAACTTGATGCTTTTGTTCGATTGCAAGTCTTCTTATTGATGTTAATTGGTTTTTGAGATACCTATCTAGAATACCAGATACAACCATCAGATTGATGTTATTGATATTGGCCCCAGTTACTCCTACTTGGGCATCTAGTATCTTGTAAAGGAGATTCAGGGCAAACCTAAGCACAACATAATTGAAACCACCTCTACGACAACTGCCTAGCGCTACCGCTCTATCTAACCTATCGCTCTTCTCCGACTTCTTCGATGGGAGGCGACGAACCTTGGTCCACCAGGTTGACGTGCCATGGCGACATGTGTGCCTTGTTGTGTGCAACATGCATGTTCATCGACACACAAATCCTCGTTGGGTGATGGTGCTTTTTTGGATCTTGCAATGGTGGAGACTCGGCGTCTGTCCGGTGTTAGTCTCGGCAGCGCCAACCAACCCTCTGGCTATGGTGGATGCAAGAAACTTTAGGGATCGTTTCGTATTTTTTGAACTTTTAGGATTTTAATCAGTTTATCCTTGTCTGTCTTTTTGTTTTCATGTGTGTTGTTTCATGTAACTTGATTTTCGATTAATGAAATACGTGGTTGCTTAAAAAAAACATGTTTGAAACCCACTAGGACATTGTGATGGACAGTAAAACATAGAGGGGAAACCCTTGTGTTATAAGTTCATAACTTGGCAAGATTGGATATCTTTCCAACCCCTACACTCCTTTAAAATGGTGCCCTCTGTTAGCTCCGCGTAGTTCTCTAATAGAACAGCAACATGAGTATACGACCCAGTCAAACCGACTATCTTTTGCTCTCCCTATCTCTTTATACAAGTTTCTTATTTGCGCTCTCACACCGATGGACGCTTGCTGCTCCATCTTCCATTGCCGAGTCCTCCTGCGCATGCGCCCCCAAGTGAGCAGCAGCTCCATTCCACCCCACCCCTGGTGTGCGCGACAAAGACATACCAGATCATTCTGTCCATCCACGACCCGTAGTAGCGCAGACACATTTGCTAGTAAAACTAATGGACAATGGGTTATGACAGTTAAAAAAACGAAACAAGAAAATGTAATAGGCTTTGATTGGCAGTGTGCATTGCTTATGCATTCCAGTAAAACAGACTTCACACCAGCCTCATATTTAAGGAGCGCCATCACTATGATAGTCATGGCTCCCTCCTGCTAGTTTATTACACATGAAACGGCTTAAGTAAGTTTGGACTCTCTGAATAAAACAACAACATAAGTAAGTTTGTACATAATAAAACAACAGCAGATGTTTCTCCAGTTTGTTAAATCCGTCAAGCACAGTAACTGATAGGTGTACAGACACTGAAAAACAAACTGGATGTACCATTAATATGTACTGGAAACACTGTGAAAATGCCAGTCCCCCAAAGAGCTGTTCCCAGCAAAATAAATAAGTGCAAAACGGCAAGTACCACTCTCTAATTGGCTACACATAAATTGACTGCAGCAAAATAAATAACTGCAACACAGCAAGTACCAATCACTGAGGAATCATCTTAACACACTTTATTTTTCTCAGATAAAGATATATTCACGTCAATCGTAGAGGGCAGTCCGCACGACAGATGAAAAGTAATGTGCCTCCAGCTCCTTAAGACTTGCTGCTGCCTCCTCAGCCTGCTGACTGAGCACCTCAATCCTCCTATCAACATTCTCACTCAAAGAAGCAAGCCCAGAAAAGATGGCTGTCCTCTTAAGTTCTGACACTAGTTTTAACAGAGAGTCCGCTGAATGTACCTGGAAAACATTTAACAGCCTTTGACAACCAAAGAAGATGAAGTCTAGAATAATACAATATTTGGTGGAATTCTAGAATTAACCCAAACACAGTAGGTTGCAGTACAGCATACACATCAATCAATTGCTACTTGTTACAATTGCAGCACTAATTATGACGACAAGAATGACCATTGAAAGGCCATCTACTAGGTGTTAGAGCCATTGAGCCAAGGCATTTCCATGCTTCATGTTTTGTTAATATTTCTGAAAATTTACCCTGCGCGTACAAACTTAGTTCGTTATTATATCTTACTTCTACCAAAGTACCAAACTGATCTGATGATCTCTGTTTTGATCAGATCCTCATTGAATCTAGCATCTGCAGTTCCACCCTAGCCACATCAGTGGCGGAGCCAGGATTCAGCGAAGACCCGGGCCAAAAACTAGAAGGTTATATTTTTATAGAAAAACATGTACGCATGAATTAAAAATTGTTTAAAATAATTATTATTGAATTTGAAATCGGATGTTTCAACAACTAAATGCAAAAAAATTGAAATTTGCTTGACGTCTTGCTGCGGAAGGTTGTTTTTTTAATAAAAAAATCAGTACCTTCCGTTCATCCATTGAGCTTTTCTTTTTAGTTTGGGAAAAGGTATGCCAGAGCTTTTGTTTTTAGGGAGAAAAGTGTCGTAGAGCTTGACTAGCAGCTGCAAGGGAAGGCAGCGAGCGGGACGGTGGGCCTTTCTAGTCGATGGATTGATCCATTTTCTCCATTGGATGCACATATTTGACTGGACGTAGTGGGCTGAACCGAGAGAGGTTGTTTTTCTCTCTAGAATTATAGAAACAGCGAACTATTAATGGGCTGGCTTGTATTTTACACCCAGGGCCATATCACATTTGTGAAGACATAGTAGCAAGGAAATTTTACCAGGACCCGGGCCACGGCCCTGGCTGCCTGGGGCCCAGCTCCGCCCCTGAGCCACATCACAGCTGCACAATTATATCTCTCAGGTTGAGTCTCATCTCCACGCCGTGTCAATTGTCGGCTCTTGCACTACAGAATCGCAGCATCTAATAGAGGGATAGCTTTTCTTACTTCAAACATCACCCAATTATGTGTCACAATCACGAGCTACGTTTCTAGCATCATGGCCTGGTTAAATCTGAGTCTCTCACTTCGGTTGATGTTACTAGCTCATGATGTTTTGATGTTGCTGGATATGGCATCACCGAATTACTAGAACATATGGATATTACGGCATAGGAACAATGTAGCCCTAGAGTCAGTCAATTAACAAGAACGTTCCAGGTTTGGGCATGAAATATTTCAAACATGGTGGAAGGAAACAAATCTCCGAACAAGTGGTGGGCAGTGAGTGAGCTGAGCCGTCGTCGTTACCATGCGGGAGGCGCGCATCTCCATCTGGAACTCCTCCTGCGAGTTGCGCACGGGCGGGTCGTTGACCTGACACGAGGAACCCCGCGGGGCTAGGATTAGTTGGCCAGGAGGCGAGAGCAGCAAGGAATGGTATGGGGCGGGGGGCTTACGCGGGCGATGTTGATGAGGGCGGAGAAGTTGTCGACGAGGCTGGCGACGTCGGCGTCGGCCTTCTGCAGGAGCGCCCTCTGCTTCTGCGCCGCGGCCGCGGCGGCCGCCGCTGTCGGGCCCGCCGTGGTGCCGCCCGGCTTGCTCATCGTGGGTGGGGGAGGTCGCTGCGTCGGCTGCGCAGACACTATGGCCCGGCTTCGGCTTGCGCAGAAACCGCTTTGACTTGGGCCCAGTTCTTTGGGCTTCCGGCTTCTCCGAGAAGCTGCCGTACCCCCACCTTCTCGGCAAGTCATTCCATAAATTTAGATAAGATTTCAGACTACTCCAGTAAGATTTTTTTTGAAAGGATCCGATTACAAGATAAGGTAGCTCAGAACATTTTACAGAAAGGTCCAAAAGGAAGCGAAAACTACACAGAGGACCAAGAAAATGCAAAGAGCACCCAAAGCTACCGAGAAGAACCACAATCAGGTCCAGAAACCGCGCGCCCGAGCTCCTAGGCCTCGCCGGAGACGCCGTACCGCTCGCCGTCGGGGAAGAAGAAGCGCCTCCACCTTGTAGAAGACCGCATGAGCTGTCCGCCGCCAGCGACGGAACCGAAGCCGCTTAACGCGCACGGCCACAGCGCCAGCTCCCCCACACCACCCTGCTTCCCGCCGTCTCGGCTCCGCCCAGGACCACCATCGCCTGCACCCTGCAACTTCCAGAAGCTCGCTCCCCCACCACCGCGGCGAAGCAGAGCAGAAGCATCGAAGAAGACGACCACCTGAACCACCACCAAAACCGGATCGCCAACCTCCACCGCCACCTCCCCTCGCCACCACGGCCTGCCGGAGACAGAAAGAAGGAGAGACGCACCGGACGAACCACCTCCACGACCTCCCCGGCGTCGCCGCCGGAACGGGGAAAGGAGGGGGAGGACAGAAGCTCGAACACCGCCGCCATCGCCACCGCCTCGATGCCGGCAAGAGCAACACAACAACGCACACCTACACCTATACTATACACGCACAACAGCCTCCGGAGCTCCCCCCTGCCTCGCAACGCCAGAACGGCGGCCGGAGGCAGAGGGGAGCGGTGGATTCGCCGGCGAGAGCAGGAGCTACGGGATCGCCTCTGGAGTCGCCTCTCTCGACTGTAGCGAGGCTTATCCGGAGGTTTTTATTTGCCGCTTATGCTCTACTCCAGTAAGATTTAAACTACCAGTTTAGTTCTTTTCGGCGGGATCTCCTTTTCAGAAGAACCATCCTATGATATATACTCTGAAGTTGGATGGAGAAAGTATTGTTTCAGTATTCAAATGCAATGATCTTATAGAGAAGTACTAATGCAGATCTACACATTTTTCATTTTTGTTTAGCTCGGAATACAAAAAATTTGGAGTTGAAATTTTGCACGTAAGTGAGATATATCATTGTCTACACGTGGAATTTTTTTAAGCTTAAATATGGATTTCAAAAAAATTAAACTATAGGGTGCACTGGTGCCCGGGATTTTAAGGATACGTCCAAGCGGACGTATCAGTTTCAAGAAGGAGAGGCCAAGCGGCCTTACAACGCGTTTAGGCACATGCACCAAAAAACGCCAATCCACAAAAAGAAAAAGGGGATCACTCGCCAACCCTCCACCTGTCTACGGGTACTAAGCTACCTCTAAACATCCTCGCTGCCCGCCAGAGATCAGCCTCGGCCTTCACCATACTAATGGCAGTCCTGACTGAAGGCCTGTGACCTTTGAAGACCACACCATTCCTATGCCTCCACAGGTGCCCGGGATCAAAACCCACTTTCCCGGAAACATGGAAGATAATGGAGTATTGTTCCTTATATAAGGCGGACAAAGCTACCAAGTGAGGATACTGAAGAGACCAACTGCAGTGAGAAACATTCAACCGTTCAATGTAAAGGTTGGTGCAATTGTTGGCCTGTTACTTGTTCATCTTGCCGCAGATGCTAGGCTTGGGAGGCATCTGGAAATCAGTTATACTGTGCACCAACTAGAAGGAAACGAAGTGCCAGAATAGCACAGCTATGTTGTTACCTCTATCATCTCTGACTTGGCGAAACATAGCATCGGTCAAAACCCGAGACTAGGGGCTCGGCTGATTCTCTCCGTGCTCTTCTTCTGCACCATGCTTGTTTGTAATATTTGTAATAATCTGTAGCATCACCACTCTCCCTCCCCCCATTGTATGCTGGATTGTAATCAAACTTGGCCCAATTTGAAGGGTGGCTTCGAGGTAATAAAAAACGGTGGGGATAAATCCCCCCGTTATTCTCGAAGAAAAAGAAGAGACGGGAGTGATAGATAGACCATTACATCAAAGAACATATCTAAGACGGGTGCTACGGTATTTTGCTGTCACACCTGACTGATCACTCTGATTGGTTTAGTGATGCATCGGTTAGCTATCTGAGCTGATAAAAATGAAGCAGATTTATGAGCTACTTCGCATTCCAACAAATACAGAGTCTATATGACATTGTATGACTGACTAAAAGTAATTCGTCAACTATTGGCAGTTCAGCAAATCGTTGTCCAAGCCAGCAATGGCTTATTTGTTAGAATTACATTCTATTCAGTTACGGCACCCTGGTTTTGTGTTTCAATGAGTTTCTACACTATTAGCTTTGATGGCGGAACATGTGGTGGCATTCTAAGCAATCCGAAACCATTAAATACATTCAGGCAGAGACCGCCTCCAAAGAAGGATTCTACTTCAGTAACATGAAACAAAAGCTTGTGTGCATTATTCATTTCAGAGTAACTAATTTAACAAATGTGGACTCCATCAGTGTTAGCTATTTCATCAGGTAAGTATAAGACCATTGACCCAACGATAGCCGCCACAGAGTGCTGAATCAGCTGTGGAGCAACTTTGCTTGCTTGTTTTGAGAAACATTGGAGCACCTTTATGAATACGATTTTTTTTATGAGCCATTTACATCACTTCCGACAAACTAAGGCGGTACAGGCGGAACACATTCAACAAAGTGAAAGATTCTCGTTTCTCTCCTTCCAAATCCCCACATGGATTGTAATCAAACTGGGTAGGACAGCTTCTCGTGGAAGCCATTCAGGAAGCCCAAGAAAACAGGACTATCAGTTTAGTTCTTTTCGGTGGGATCTTCTTTTCAGAAGAACCATCCTATGAACATTCAAATGTAATGAGCTTATAGAGAGATACTAATGCAGCAGGACTAGACACCCCATGCGTTGATCACTGGCTGTGATCGAAACTTTAAAGGTGACATTAGTGCGAGATACAAGGAGGAGTATTGATTTAGAAGTAATCGTTGGTGGAGATATGGACGATAATGGAGTACAGTTTCCTTGTATAAAGCGGACAAAGCTACCAAGTGGGGATACTGAAGAGACCAAGTGCAGTGAGAAACATTGAACCGTTTATTGGAAGAGGCTGGTGAAACTGTTGGCCCCTTACCTGTTCATCTCGCTGTAGATGCTAGACTTGGGAGGCATTTGGAAAGGGAAATTACTGTCCACCAATGAGAAGGAAACGAGCTGCTGCAGTTTTACAGCTCGGTGGTTACCTGCTAAACACGGCCACCATGATTCTTTTACCAAAGACGCCGGATGCTGCACACCATAAACAGTTTAGACCCATCAGTTTGATCCATTTTTTCGCCAAGCTGTTCACCAAGATACTTGCAACTCGCCTGCGCCCTAGGATGAATGAGCTCGTCAACCACTGCCAAAGTGCCTTTATAAAGAAAAGGGCGATCCATGACAATTTCATTTTTGTCAGGGCTCAAGCTAGACTTTTTAAGCAGACCAAGACACCGGCTGTGTTACTCGAACTTGACCTCCAAAAGGCATTTGACTCGATCTCATGAGAGTTTCTGCTGGAGGTAATGCAGGCGAAGAGCTTTGGAAAGAAGTGGCGTGATTTTTTTTTTTTTTTGACGAAAATGTAGTCTGGCCTGCTTTTTCAATTCAGTTAGAAGAAGGTACATGAGGTACAAAGAACCGAAAAGAAGCGGAAAAAAGGGAAGCTGAAACTAAGTTACGCTACTCCTACTCTAGAAGTGGCGTGATTGGGTGGCATGTTTGCTCCTGACTGCCTCCACACAAATCCTTGTGAATGGTGAACTTACTGAACCCATTTTTCATCGGCGTGGACTAAGACAGGGTGACCCCCTCTCACCGCTGCTCTTCACAATTGCCACGGATGTGCTGGTGGCCATGTTTACCCTAGCTGACAGCATGGGAGCCTTAAAGCAAACACATGCGTTGAACCCGCAGAGAAGAATCTCACTTTATGCTGATAATGTTGTTATTTTTGCCAATCCTGATGTCAGCGAGCTGCAGTCCATCAAGCTTATCCTCCAAAGTTTTGGCCAAGCCTCGGGATTGTTCACCAACTTCACCAAAAGCTCCATGATTCCAATCCATTGCCAGCACCTCGACCTGACCATCTTAGCCGACGAGCTGCAGTGTCCAATACAGAGTTTCCCATGCACTTACTTGGGAATGCGCTTTCAGACAGCAGGCTCCGCAAAGGGGACCTGCAGCCGGCGATTGACAAACTGGCTAGCAAAGTTAAAGGTTGGAACAAGGGGTCCTTCTCTCTAGATGCCAGGTTACTTCTGGTCAAGCACGTCCTCTCAGCAATGTCTATTTTCCAGCTGATGGTCATTGACCCACCAAAATGGCTCAGCAAGGCCATTGACATACTGCGCCGCGGTTTCCTTTGGAGTGAAGAAGAGGTTGCCAAGGGTGGACATTGCCTCGTGAAATGGGGTTCCATCTGCAGACCGCTAGAGTATGGCGGGCTCGGGATCACGGACATTCAGGCCATGGGCACAGCCATGCGTGTGCGCTGGATTTGGCAGAGTTGGAAAGATACCAACAAGCCATGGAGTCACCTTCCTCTATGACAGACAACAAGGCCCGTGCGCTGTTCAACGCTGCTGTCAGGTTCGATCTTGGAGATGGCAACCTAATCAGGTTTTGGCAAGACCCCTGGCTGCAGGGCCAATGCCTAGCCGATGCTGCGCCAAACCTTTTCAAGCTCTGCACCAAGAGAAACATCACAGTTAATCAGGCTTTACATGACCGAAAATGGACAAGGCACTTCAAGAGAAATATGATAGTGGAGGCCCTCACGGAATACCTCAGCATCTGGGCACTGGTGGAACAAGTTGAGCTCACTCTAGGGACGCCGGATACAGTGACCTGGAAGCTAGCAGCTGATGGTAACTACTCATGTGCATCTGCTTATGCTGCACAGTTTGAAGGTGGGATTCGCTTCTCTTTCTGTAGCATCATATGGAAATGCGATGTTCCACTGAAGTGTCGTGTCTTTGCGTGGCTGGCAATCTTGGGAAAGTGCCACACTGCTGACTGCCTGAGCAAGAAAGGATGGCCTCATAATGCTGCTTGTGTGATGTGTCTTAGCGAGCCGGAAACGGTGCTCCACCTGCTTGCCACCTGCCCAGTGGCCATCAGGCTTTGGAGGATGATCACCAACACTGCACAGCTGCCTCCGACGCTGGTGCCCACCCCTACAACCCTGTCCATTGAGAGCTGGGTTTGCTCGTCGCGGGAGCTAATCAGAGGAGGAAAGCAACAACATAAACAATGGACAGTGCTGATCCATTTCACATGGTGGACGCTTTGGAAGGAGAGGAACGCCAGAATTTTCAGGAACGAGGCGGATGGTCTAGCGCAGGGGACCTCCTCTTGCGGCCGAGAGAACCTGACTAGAGGGTTTTCTATCTTCTTTTTGTGGCGCTGGAGAAAAACTCCAGGTCTCCTTTTTCCCCCCTTTGGTTGCCCTTTTAGTTTATGTTTGTTTGCCTTTTCTTCGGTTTTGTACTTCTTGTACGTGTTCTCTTCTCCTAAAGCAATGAAAAGCAGGCTCAGCTGCCTTTTCGTCCAAAACAGCTCGGTGGTTGCCTTTAGCATCTCTGTATTTGCGAAACATAGTGACATTGCTACTGCTATAGTATGTTACTGCATCAGTCAGAAGAAACGTGTGTGATAGGTAAACCATTACATCTAAGACCGTAGTTAAGACGGGTGCTACTGTATGTTACTGTAACACTTGACTAATTACTCTGACTGATTTGGTGATGCATATTAGCTATCCGAGTTCATAGAAATTATGTATATTTAGGAGATACTTCATCTTGCATCGCAACAAATAGAGAGTCAATAAGGGAGGCGCTTTGATTCCCGAGCTCACCTGCTCCTCGTGAAAAAAAAAAGTAAAACATTTTTAAAAAATTCTGAAAACGATTCATGATAAACATATACAAGTTTCCTACAAAGTGTCAAGTTTCATGGTGAAATGACATTTGTACTGCTATGTGGAAATAACATATAATGAGTGATCTACATACTATATTTTGAAAATTTTGTCCACATTTTTTTGTACAAAGCACTAGGAATGTCATTTTAGCATAAAACAGCACATAGCAAACTTGTATACGTTACTCACCAATTTTTTCACGATTTAAAAAAATCTTTTGCTATGTTTTCTGATTCGTTCATTCAGCCAGTAACAGGTGAGCTCAGGAGCCAATCTGAATTTCTGAGTTTCTTGTGGTTAAATAAGTTTCTACACTAGTATTATATTTGATAGCAGAACATGAGGAGACATTCTAAACAACCCGACACCATTAAATACATTCAGGCAAAGACCACCTCCAAAGAAGGATTCTACTCCAATAGTTGTGTGCATTAGTCATTTTAGAGTAACTAATGTAAGAAGTGGACTCCATCAGTGGTAGCTATTTAATGAGGTAAGCATGACCAGTGAGAACCAAATGATAGCAACCAAAGAGTGCCCAATCAGCTATGGGACAACTTTTTTTTCACTTGTTTTGAGAAAATAAGGAGCAACTTTGTGAATAAGAATTTTTTGATAAGCCAATTACATCAGTTTTGACAAACTAAGGTGGTACAAGCAGAAAAAAAATCAGCAAACTGAATTATTATGTGATTTAGGAGTAGAACAACAAACATTAATGTGTTTAGTTACTACGATACAGAAGTATATGTAGTGATGCTTCACGATAGAAGTGTGTTCTTTAGTTAACAATAAAGATAAATCAACTAATAAATTACTCTCTCTGTATCAAAATATAAGATGTTTGGGCCCAAATTCACATAAATCTAGAACTAAAACATATCTAAGTGCATTTGGGCCGAAACATGCATAAACATCTTATATTTTGATATGGAGAGAGTATTATTTTCTACAATTAATACAAACCTTTCATCAGAGAAACACAACAAATAAAAAAACTAAATAGCAATGAATAGGAATTACATTCCCAAGGATCTAAGAGTCTTTTTTTTTAATCATACCACCTACAATAAGAGCCTTCACTCAGCAGCATAAAATATTTGAGGAAGGCCGTCTCTCAATAAACATAGTGTTTAGTTGTTTGTACAAGTGACGTACTACTGTACAGGCTTTCAGCAACAGTGTGCTAGGAAATTACTGATGTATTAAGTAGAACCATGCACCATGTGATGTTCACTAGGCATGGTTGAAACTTGGAAGGTAGAGGAGACAGTACAAGAACATCCCCTAGTCCCCTAGTAGTATATAAAAGTACAACCGTTTCGGCTCCGTTCGTGCTATCCACGTCGTCGTTTTTTTCCCATCGTCAGATCGATCCCTCCAACAGCCCAGATCTCCTATTTCTTGCTGGTTACTGTAGCTACATAGTTTCTACCAATCAAACACGGCCACGTTCCCCAGCCCCTGCGGCCCATTTTGCCAGAGACTCCACCGCTTCTCCCCCATCGGCGACATCGACGCCCCTTTCTTTCTACATCGACATCGCAGCCTGCTCTTCTACCGCCGCGTCCCCTTCCTCCGCCCTCGCTGCCTCCGGGCCTCTCCCCGCTGCAGCCTGCTCCCCGACCGCCACCTCGCCGCTGCAGCCTCCTCCTCGATCGCTTCCGCCTCCGCCACCTCGACGCCCTCCCCTCCGCGCTCCCGAAGCCGCTCAGGGATACGGCCATGGCCTCCCAGCCGGAACAGAGGAGCATCGAGGTGGATAGCTTCCAGCAGCTGCATCCTTAGACTTGATCTTCACGAAGGAGCGATAGGAGATTATCTGTTTTCTACTCTCGCGCTCCGTCGCCTGCGAGCACGCGAACATCTCTGCACCTGTGCGCGCCCGCCTCCGCTTCGACGCCGCTGTCGCCACCCAGCCCTCCAGCACGCCGCCGCGTCGTTGCCGGTCTCCTTGCACAGGAGGGCCGACAGGAGGCCGCGCCCGCAGAGAGCGGGAGGAGCGCCGGCTGGAGGCCGCGCTTGGGAGGAGCGTGGGTTTGCCCTCCACGCCGTGCCCTTTTCAGCCCTGTCTCCGAGCTCATGCCGCCGCTGCAGTCCAGACCTTCTTCCTGCGTGGCACGGCACGGCACCGCAACGTCGTCGTTTTCCTCGCCCCTTGGATCAGCTGCATGCGAGCAACCGTCGTCGTCCTCAAGTAGGGAAGAACTCCACCACGAGCTCCAGGTATCCAAGCCCCTCATTGGTATAAGATGAATCTTCTGATTTCGTGCTCAGATCTGATGGTCCTACGTCTTCATTTTCTTCATTTTGCAGTGTGATTTTGAATTTTATTTAGATGTATTCTGGAATGCATTATCTAAATAAGATTTAAGTACTGACCATCAGCTCCTACCAATTTCTCTTGCTGGGAATATATATCAGTATTTTTAACCATTATTATCATTGGCTCCTTAACTGAATGATTTTTTCCTGCTCACTACAATTGGTTTAGTCAACTGCAGTTCCGTCTGCCGCCAAGTCTTTCTCTTCCTCCTCCAATCCTAGCCCTACTCACGTCCTTGGCTACCCCCAAGCTCACAGACTATGGTAGACTGATTACAGGTATACAAGGACTACGAAGGAGGTAAATTTTCAATTATTGAGGATTTTTATGTTACGCTCCTGCGATTGAGACTTAGTATCTGACGACCAAGTACAGCCTAGGATTTTATGCGGAATATTTCCTTACTTTCAGACATGTCAATATACATATTACGTGGATGGCTATGATTTGCAGGTACTGTATGGTCCAAGTATCAATTCACCAAGGCTGTAGGCGCACTGTTGCACAAGGAACTCAAGCACCTCTCCTAATTTTGCTGGAAAGTGGAGAAGTCGTTTTGGAGCATTAACTGGTTTGGTCAGCCTACTTTTCTCTGTTTTTCACAAGTAAAAACTACATAGTTGCTTACTTGGACATGTTCTTTCAATTTATGGTCACCCAATATTTATTTATGATATGTGCATCTTTGCCTAATACAGTTTTCACATTTTTCAAATTTACTGTTCTGTTGCAAGTGCAGAACTCCGCCTATGTTGTCTCAACATAGCCGGTCCCAAGCCCGGATAAAGGACGAGGGTTGTGATTGGCTTGGCAAGCCAACGGAAAAAACCCAGCCACTCTTATGGAGATGAAACCCAAAAGAACTCGTTGGGGCGTAACCCTCTTAGCGACGCGCCATATCGGAACCCGGGTGTGGTGTCAAATGGGCAAGGGCCGGGCCGCCACCCCCTTGGTGGCGCGCCGTATCTTGATCTGGATACGGTGATAAGTGAGCAAGGATCGGGTCGTCGCATCCTTAGTGGCGCGCTGCATCGACGCCCGGGTGTAGTGAAAAATGAGCAAGGGTCTTCGCATTTGACTCGACGAGTGCGGAGGGTAAGGAAGTTAGCCGAGCCTAGGAGGATCCGCTTAGGTAGCTGGAATGTAGGATCCCTGACGGGCAAGTTACGGGAGTTAGTTGATACGGCGATAAGGAGGCGTGTTGATGTCCTATGCGTCCAAGAGACCAAATGGAAGGGACAGAAGGCGAAGGAGGTGGAGGATACCGGCTTTAAGCTGTGGTACACGGGGACAACTTCAAACAAAAATGGGGTAGGCATCTTGATCAACAAGAGCCTCAAGGATGGAGTAGTGGACGTCAAGAGGCAAGGAGATCGGATTATCCTAGTCAAGCTGGTTGTTGGGGACTTAGTTCTCAATGTTATCAGCGCGTATGCCCCGCAAGTAGGCCACAACGAGAGCACCAAGAGAGAGTTTTGGGAAGGTCTCGAGGACTTGGTTAGGAGAATACCTACTGGTGAGAAGCTCTTCATAGGAGGAGACCTCAATGGCCACGTGGGTACATCTAACATAGGTTTTGAAGGGGTGCATGGGGTTTTGGCTATGGCATCAGGAACCAAGAAGGTGAGGATGTCTTAAGCTTCGCCCTAGCTACGACTTGGTCGTAGCTAACACCCTCTTTAGAAAGAGAGAATCCCACCTAGTGACTTTCAGTAGTGGCCAACACTCTAGCCAGATTGATTTTGTCCTCTCTCGAAGAGAAGATAGACGCGCTTGCCTTGATTGTAAGGCGATACCTGGAGAGAGTGTTGTCCATCAGCATAAGCTGGTGGTGGCTGACTTCCGTTTTCGGATTCGTGTCCAGCGGGATAAGCGCCCAAAAGTTGCTAGAACAAAGTGGTGGAAGTTAAAGGGAGATGCAACTCAAGCTTTTAAGGAGAGGGTTTTTAAGGAGGGCCCTTGGGAGGAAGGAGGCGATGCAAACATTATGTGGATGAGGATGGCGACTTGCATTCGGAAGATTGCTTCAGAGGAGTTTGGGGTGTCTAGGGGAAGTAGAAGGGATGCTAAGGATACCTGGTGGTGGAACGTTGAGGTCCAGAAGGCTATTAAGGAGAAGAAGGACTGTTTCAGACGCCTATACCTGGACAGGAGCGCAACCAACATGGAGATATATAAGGAGGCAAAGAAGGCCGCAAAGCGAGCGGTGAGCGAGGCAAGGGGTCGGGCGTATGAGGATCTCTACCAACGTCTTAACACGAAGGAAGGTGAAAGGGACATCTATAAGATGGCGAAGATGAGAGAAAGGAAGACGAGGGATGTCAACCAAGTCAAATGCATAAAGGACGGAGCGAATCAACTCCTCGTGAAGGACGAAGAGATCAAGCGTAGATGGCGAGAGTACTTCGACAACCTGTTCAATGGAGAGAATGAGAGCTCTACCATTGAGCTAGACGATTCCTCCGATGATACCAGCCGACGCTTTGTGCGGCGGATCCAGGAGGCTGAGGTTAGGGAGGCTTTGAAGAGGATGAAAGGAGGCAAGGCAATGGGCCCTGATGGTATCCCCATCGAGGTGTGGAGAGGCCTTGGAGACATAGCGATAGTATGGCTAACTAGACTTTTCAACCTCATTTTTCGGTCAAACAAGATGCCCGAAGAATGGAGGCGGAGTACATTAGTGCCAATCTTCAAGAACAAGGGGGATGTTCAAAGTTGCACTAATTACCGTGGAATCAAGTTGATGAGCCATACAATGAAGCTATGGGAGAGAGTCATTGAGCACCGTTTAAGAAGATTGACAAGTGTGACCAAAAATCAATTTAGTTTCATGCCTGGGAGGTCTACCATGGAAGCCATCTTCCTGGTACGGCAACTTATGGAGAGAGATATAGGGAGAAGAAGAAGGATCTTCATATGGTGTTCATTGATTTGGAGAAGGCGTATGATAAGATACCACGAAATGTCATGTGGTGGGCCTTGGAGAAACACAAAGTCCCAACAAAGTACATTACCCTCATTAAGGATATGTATGATAATGTTGTGACAAGTGTTTGAACAAGTGATGGCGACACCGATGACTTTCCAATTAAAATAGGACTGCACCAGGGGTCAGCTTTGAGCCCTTATCTCTTTACTTTGGTAATGGATGAGGTCACAGGGGATATACAAGGAGATATCCCATGGTGTATGCTCTTTGCGGATGATGTGGTGATAATTGACGATAGTCGGGCGGGGGTTAATAGAAAGTTAGAGCTGTGGAGGCGGACTCTAGAATCGAAAGGTTTTAGGCTTAGTAGAACCAAAACTGAGTACATGCGGTGCAGTTTCAGTTCCAGTAGGCACGAGGAGGAAGAGGTTAGGCTTGATGGACATGTGGTACCTGAGAAAGACACCTTCCGATATTTGGGGTCTATGCTCCAAAAGGATGGTGATATCGATGAAGATGTGACTCATCGAATCAAATCTGGTTGGATGAAGTGGCACCAAACTTCTGGCGTCCTCTGTGATAGGAGAGTGCCACAGAGGCTAAAAGGAAAATTCTATAGGATGGCGATTCGACCTGCGATGTTGTATGGCGCAGAATGTTGACCGACCAAGAGACGACATATCCAACAGTTAGGTGTAGCGGAGATGCGCATGTTGAGATGGATGTGTGGCCACACAAGAAAGGACCGGGTTAGGAATGCTGATATACGTGAGAGAGTTGGGATAGCACCGATTGAAGAGAAGGTTGTCCAACACCGTTTAACATGGTTTGGTCATATAGAACGTAGGCCTCCGGAAGCGACTTTGCATACCGGACGGATAAAGCGGGATGAGAATGTTAAGAGGGGTCATGGTAGGTCAAACTTGACATGGGAGGAGTCGGTTAAAAGAGACCTGAAGGATTGCAATATCACCAAAGAATTAGCCATGGATAGGGCTGCGTGGAAGTTAACTATCCATGTGCCAGAACCATGACTTGGTTTCGAGATCTTATGGGTTTCAACTCTAGCCTACCCCAACTTGTTTGGGAATAAAAGGCTTTGTTGTTGTTGTTGTTGTTGTTGTTGCAAGTGCAGCATATAAGTAGAGTGTAGCGTCATTCTATATATCTGAATGAGGTAATTCTGTTGTGCCATCTTATGTACCTGTGTGTTATATATTCATGGCGACTTTCATAAGAAGCTGCACAACATTAACAATCAGTCCTGCTCGCCTAACACCAGATATACGTATATAGCTTCAAGTTTGGTCTGTAGTGATAGGTGCTATAGCTGACTGAATTATTCCTAGGTCTCTACTGAGTACTCACATAACACTGTTGAATAAATAAATAAATTTTTTGTATTTCTTAAATAATATTTTCATCGACAACCAACTTTTGGGACATCTTGATTCTGTTTTCTTCTCCTTTAATTTGAATCCTGATTTGGAAATCTCTTAGGTATCGTTCATTCTCCTAATACTTGATGTTAAGTGCATAATTCGGCAGGTTCCTCATATAAGCACCGGAGCTAAGGGACATACTATCAAGGATTAACGTTGTAGTCTTCTATCTATAGTATAAATGACTGTACAAACTCTACTATAAACAACATTTAATTTGTTCTATTCTACAAAGTAAATCTAATGTGGCTGTGGCCTCGAATAAAATGAAGCATGTTCTTGCTTGAAATGAAATGACAGCAACCACAATCTGCTGTTCAGTTATCATTCCAGTGATTGCTCTAATTAGCTATTTTGTGATATATATTAAAATATACAAACCTGATTATAATAAGTATAATGCATGTATGGATGGCCAGTCTGATTGTTAAATTTTGTACTGTCCAAATAAGATGTTCCAGTTGTACTTATACCTACATGATAAATAAGATGGGAGCTATTCGCATTATTTCTTTGACATAAGATCACTTAGTTGATAAATAAGGTCCTTTGCAATTCATAAAAAACAAAGCATACTCAAATATGGATATGCCATGGTGTTGCATAGATATAATGGTAGAGTTGTATATTATCAACACGAGGGCAGGACAAAGTAAGTTGAAATTCCAAGGTGCTAAAATTCATATATCTTATAAGTGTTTTAGTATGTGAGGTAGTTGGACTTATTGGTTGGACTGGGAGCACTGGTTAAAATCTTCGCCATCTCAGGCATTTGTTTTAAGGGTTTTAGTATGTGAGGTAGTAGGACTTATTAGACATCTCTGGAGCTGATTATTGGACATGTTTTGATTGATGATGTACTGTTCTAGGGTAAATATCCCTCATTCTCTGGGATCCTAATCTTTGCTTGGTTCATATTCTACTAACTTGTGTCTTCTCCTAAAGTTTAGAATATTATATTTACACTGGAGTGTCAAGATTCATTTTTGTAATCTGGTTGCTTTAAAGATTTTTCCGACCAATTATTAAAACATTGTTGTTCTCGCTCTATCGAGAGTGACTAATTTTACTTCCTGAAATTAATATGGATTATGTACTGAGATCATTTATGTTTTTTTTTCAGAATTGAATCATTGATATATGAACCTGTCTTTGGTGGTCTCCAGTAAACCAAGGGACAATTATGGATTGTTTGATGGTGTGGTGGGTGTGAGCTGGATTGGCTGAGTTAGTTTCGTAGGCACAAGTCGTCCAAGAGGACTGAGGAGTCCAGGGAAAGTAGGAGGACCGGTTTGCATTGACCTACTGAGAACTAATTTGACGCTCAATTTCCAGTCCATATGATAATTTTGTTGCCTCCTAGCGGTTTAGTATCTTTATTCTTGCATGCTACAGACTATCATCTAGACTGGAAAACATCAAAGTAATAGTTCATGTGTTACTCGGAATTTAGAAAGCAACCTTTGAACTTCTAATGGAAATAAACCGATGAGTTCTTATTGTAATCTCTTACAGGACGTCATTTTTTGCTGTCTTAGAGAGATTTATAGAACATTCAGCATCACAATTTCACATACTTAATTTCTAGCGGGACATGGTCATAGATTACTATATAGTTGGATGAAAGCTTCTCCTTTCTATTTGTAGCCCCGATGCAGAGAGACGCGGTGGCATCTAGGACAAGCACAGCGGTGCGCACACCTACCCTTTGCTCAAGGTATTAAATTGTTGGTTCTAATATTCTGGAGAGAGTGAAAGGGTAAAGATTTTGGTGTGGTATGATGACATGGTGTTCAATTAATTGATGAGAATTTGCATCATTGTACTACCATGTGTGCATACAAATTGAAGTTCAGATAATTATTAGTGTTCCTCTCCTACACAAGTCATGACAATATTGTGCATGAGATGTATATATTGGTTTCATACACAAGTTTGTTTTGTTGGAAGCTATATACTCCGTACCTGCATTCATTGTAAGCATTGCAGATCCAATACCACAAACGGGAAATCTTATTCAGTCTTATCACGTGACCACCATGTTGAGATTATCGATGCTCTTTTGATTATCGATGTAATCTAATGTGGCATGTTTGCTTCTCTTGATAATTTGGTTATGCTTACCATAAAACTGATTATGTTTTCGGGTTTCCTTTTTATAGACACGCTATACCAACACGTGCCGCTTCTCAACATCGACATGTCTCCCTCAAATAACAATAGACACTCAATGACACCACACGGGTGCGGCATGTCGCCGCGCCATATTCCCTAGTTATTTAGAAGAGAGCAAAACTTGGAAATAATGAGACTTTAAACAAATAATGGAATACTTCATCTATAAAAGGGACACTGACTATAGGTGATACCGAATGGAAAGACAAAAAACCAAGTGTAGTGAGAAATCTTCAGCAAACCAATAGACGAGGGTGATGCTGGGTCACCGTTTGTTCATCTCGATGTAGAGTCTGTATATATTAGACTTGGGAGGCAACTGGAATTATGTTATCCCAAAGACATTGGCTCAGGCTACCACCTATCTCACCAGAACGTGCGCGAGACACAGAATTTGTGCTCACATCTAGATTTTTTTGACTTAGACAACATGTAAGATGCCACGTGAAAGACAGTTGCCTCTGAATCAGGCCAGCCATCGAGTTATGCCATTGTAACATACATCGCACAGAAGTTGCCAGACTAGTTGATGTTCAGCTGCTACTAGTCGGGTATGGCACATAGGTACTCTACTGGTACTACACTCGAGTCCCTAACAGCGGAAAAAGACATTTGGCATAGCCTTCATTAGTACTCTCTGTTTTTAAATATAAAATGGTTTATGTGTTCTACATGTTTACTGGATGCATACTAAAATGAGTGCACATATAACATAAAATATTTCTAGAAATATGTGGATACATGTACATGTAGCAAAGGACTAAAACATCTTATATTAAAAAATAGAGAGATTAGTACCGAGTCTATTAGAATTGTTGATCAGGTGGTGTGGTTTGCATTTTACCGATACATGCATCAAATGTTTGGGGCTTGTAGTCTTCATGGCCATCTTGAGTGACCCCTCTTGCAGTTGTTCTTAGTGTATGTCATGTCAAGTCCAAGTTCATGAGCTAAAATTGTATGTTACTGTGAATTTTATACCCTCTTTGGATTGCAGAATTTAGGAACGCATGAATAGGAAGATCATAAGATTGGGATGACATGTATGGTGAATTCCTATAGGATTTGAAAACACAGTAATTTTCTGAGTTGTGTCTTTAAACGATGCACATGAATCAAACACATAAATTTCAGTGTACAAAGATAAAGTGCAAGGGCATTGACTTCTCAAAGGAAAAATAGAATGAAGTTTCAGCTCATGTTGAGATTCCTATGGAATGGAGGGCATAGGAATATATTCCATAGTAATTTGGTGAACTCAATTCTTTTGTCCAAAGGAGGGGATCTCGGGTGCACCCAAATTCCCCTACAGGGATACGGTTACCTGGTTTTTCCTTCCCTGACAGCCAAAAATAGCCTAAATGTGTTTCGTCACGACTCTCTCTGTCCTAATTATAAGATGTGTTAGATACAATATAGATCACAAACGGATTATAATGAGTGAATATACAACACTAAAAAGCATTTGGATGCTTGCAAATCTGAGAAAACTGAGAAATAGTTGCTTGTAAAGCAGTGTACCGTATATGCTTTCAGAAACAATGTGCTAGGAAAGTCCTGATGTAGTAAGTACAACCGTACACCATGTGATGCACTACTGCACTAGGCGTGGTTGGAACTTAGAAGGTAAAGGAGACAGTACAAGAACATTATTGCTTTAGAAGAGAGCAAAAGTTGGAAGTAATGAGACTTGAAAGAGAGTCAGGATTTTGAAATTACAACCAATAATGGAATACTTCATCTATAAAAGGGACAGTGACTAAGAGGTGATACCGATTGGAGAGACCAAAGACCAAGTGTAGTGTCAAATCTCCAGCAAACAAATAGAAGAGGGTGTTGGGTCACCACTTGTTCATCTCGATGTAGTTTGTATATTTACTAGGCTTGGGAGGCAATTGGAATTTGGCTATCCTGCAGGCATTGCCTCAGACTACACCCAGTCCCAGTAGTACATGGGCTGTACATCATTTTCGCTCATATCCAGATTTCTTGACTTAGACAACACTACGATGAAGAAATCTGTCGCTGAATCAGGCCAGCCATCAAGGCATGGCACTGTAACGTAACTGTGCATACGCATAGACTATTCGGGTACTGCACCCGAGTCGCTAACAGTGGAATAATAATTAGCAAAGGCTTCACTAGAAGTACTGGACTAGTTAGACTTGCAGTCGTTCTTAGTGGCTGTCATCCCAGGTCCGAGTCCACGACCAAAAATTATACCGAGTATGTCACTGCAAATCGCATCCTTGAATGCATGCCTCCATCTCACAAAGTAAATAACAACTCATGTCCGAATCTGCCTGCTGCTCACCTAGTCACCTGCACTTGGTTTTGGAAGACAAGCCATTACGGTAACGCCGAATTTTTCCCAGATTGCGACATAATTAGAACACTGTGGCAAGCACTCCTTTCACCACCAAGCACTAACTGGCATTGAAACAAATTTATCACTGACATCCTTTCTACAAAATGTTCCGAGAAGAAAGATTTCACTACAGATTGATGTCAAACACAAAGAAAAATATATCATCAGCAGACACTAACCCGTTATAGTCCAAAACTTAAGCCATGAACCGGTACCTTTTCCATACAAAAAGAAGTCGCACCAATCTGTGGGCATTAGTCTAAGCTACTCGGCTTCTAGAGAGAATAAATTAATCGGATGTCCCCTCACTCTCATCAAATCTAACTAAGATATAATTACAGTAAATCCAGAATTTTATTTTCCACATTTAAGATAAACTTGCCATCAACATGTTTGAGAAACACGATAAGTAAAAAACTTAATATGAATTAGACTCCCAATGATCAAGGGTAGCAACCTCTCAAGAGTATGTGAACTTCAGGTAAATGTTCATTATCGTACTACCTACAATAAGAGCCTTCACTACTCTCTACAAAATAAGAGCCTTCACTAGGCAGCATAAACAAATTTTGTGAACACCGTCTCGTAATAACACATAATACTTCATTGCTTGGTAACTACACAAGTGATGCATGCCTATGATGTCCAGATAATACGTAAAACAGCAAGAATAACGCTGGGGGAATAAAACTGTGTAAAGAAAGTACTGTACATGCTTTCAGCAAACAATGTGCTAGGAAAGTACTGATCTAGTAAGTATAATTATATACCACGTGATGATCACTGGACATAATTGGAACATGGAAGGTTAAAGAGACAAGGTACAAGAACCTTATTGCTTTCGAAGAGAGCAGAAGGTAGAAGTAATGAGACTTCAAAGAGAGTCAGGATATGAGGATTACGGAAGCAATTGAGCACCCTTCTATAAAACGCACACATTGACAAAGAGGTACCGGTCGAAGAGACCAACGATCAAGTGTAGTGAGAAATCCTCAGTAAACCAATAGAAGAGGGGTGGTCACTGTTTGTCTGACTCGATGTATGTAGATAATAGGCTTTGGAGGCATTTGGAAATTAGTTATCCTGTAGGCATCGCCTCAGACTATGCCCTGCACCGGTGGAATATGGGAAACAAAACATAAGTGCTCGTCCCTTGATCCTGTTGTTAGATTGATCTCCACCCGATCGAGCCCAACGGCTCGACGGGCCCTTTGACTCGTGCCCTGATCGGGGGCATCCAACCCTCATTATGGTTGGTGGGCCCCTGTGGCCTGCGCTATAAAGACAGGTGGGGGGCCGGGGGCACATCTAACGAGGTTCGTCGTGCTCCACCACCCCACCAACAGACCGACCCGATCTAGGTCAAGCGCAGTGTCACGGGAAGCACCACCGACGCCACCCTGCTGCCGCCGCCACCACTGCATCGCCACCACCGCTGACCACCATGGCCAGCGGCTACACCACATCGGGACAAGGAGAAGGTACAATTCCCTCTCCAATCCTATGGTTCTACACGGTATGATCAAGACTAGGTGATCCTACGGGTTCAACAATGGTATCAGAGCCTACTGGTTCTAGATCTCGTGTAGACAAAGAAAAGAAAAGGAAAATGAAAAAATTTCCCTCTATCCCGAAGATCCCCTAACCCTAATTTCAAAGAGGGCAAAGAACAAGAATACACACCGGAGATGCCTTCGGGCTAGCTGGAAAGAAGCGCCGCCGCAAGGCCGCGCCGTTCCTCTCGATCCAGATGCGCACCAATTGGGGCATCTGGACGAAGAACTCAACCCCTCACGGGGCAAAGGAAGCCAAACCCGCAAGGGGCAAAGGGCATCGCGGCCTCTGGGCCGTCCCCGCCATTTTTTTCACACCACCGCCACGGGTGGCAGCGTACACGCCACGTTCGACGGAGAAGCGCGCTGGACTAAGTCCGTAGCACGCTCCTCCGGCGAGCGCAGCGCAGCGCCACCATGTGCGGGTCGCTGGACATCGGGAAAGAACGAGCTCCGGGCCGGAGCAGAGCGGTTGCCTCGGCGCCGTCTCTCTCTCTCTCTTGGGTGCGAAGAGTGAAACAAGGGGAAAAAGGAGAGAAATGGGCGCGCTGCAGCGTGCCGCCGTCGCCGGCTTGCCGGCGGCGCGCCGGAGCTCAATTGAACCCTAGCCGAACGCGGGCCCGCCGCCACGGGAGTGTGGGAGAGAGAGGCAGACGCGAGGGAGGGGGAAGGACGGGCGCGGCGCGGTCGTCTCCGCCGCACGGCGTGGCCGTCTTCGGCGGCCGGCCGACGATTTTCCGCCGCCGTTTCGCGCTGGATCGAGAGCATGCGGGAGCGGGGAGAGAGAGAAATAAATCTTTTGCGGCTAGGGTTTGACCGGGACGGGGCTGAGCCGGCGGTTTTGTTCGGGAGAGAATTGCGCTGGACCGTCCGATGAAACGGACGGCCAGGATCGCGCCGCTGGAAACCCTAGCCAGGCAGAGCAGGCCTCGGGCCGAAAGTAAAACGGGTCGTAGGCCACATCCCCGGCGCCTGCGTCGCAGCGGGCGACGAATAGTAAACGGCCGCGGGGCGCTGTGGGCCGCGACTGCGTCGCCGCGCGCAACAGATAGACCACGGGCCGTGGGCCGCGAGTTTCGGCCCTGCAGAAAAGAAAACGAAAAGTTTTTTCTGTTATTTTTTTCTTTAACAGAAGCATGTTTTTATTTATCTGCTTTTGTCCATTTTTTGGGCAAATTTCATTCTGTTTTTCTATTCAATTTTTATCCAACAAAAAAAAATTGTTTAGGAAACAGAAGAAAGAAAAAGAAATACTTGTTAAAAGTATAAAAGTTTATGAATTTTTATTCATATTTTCCGCTGCAAAATAGTTAAAAGTAATTGCATAAAAGCAATAAAGTGAGAATTAAAAGCGTGATAAAGTGATTAATGATGATTATGATTCGTTATTAATTGACCAACGTTGTTAATAGCATTATCATGATTTAAAGTGAGAATTAAAAGCTTGATTAAAGTGATATTAAATGATTATGATTCTGTTATTAAATGACCAACGTTGTTAATAGCATGATCATGATTTGTTTATTATGTGTTAAAAGGTGCATTTATTTCTTTTATTGCCCAACGGTGATATAGTTTTAATTGCACAAACAGTGACAGAAATAGTTGTGAAAAGTATAAAGTTCATGAATTTTATTCATGTTTTTCCGCTGCAAATAAATAAAAGTGCTCTTAAAGTGTAAATAAATAAAGAAAGAATTAAATTACAAGAGCATGTTAAAAGGAATTATTGAAACAATTATGGTTTTGTTATTATTATGACCAACGTCGTTAATAACATAATCATGATTTGTTATTGTTTTATGTGCTTTTATTGCTATTTTCTGCCCAACGGTGATGTAGTTTTAAATTGCGCAAACAGTTGCATATTTTAATTTCGACCAACGTTGGATTTTTATATGCAATTGTTGTCTCACTTAATTGTGGTTTTAAAGAGGGTACTACTTGATGAGCTGCATCAAGGATGTCCCTACCTCAGAGGTGAACTACTCCGAATGGAGAAAGAAAGTGTATTTGGCCTTTGTTTGTGCTAGGTCGACTGGGTTGTGGAACTCCACAGCCAGTTAAGCCTACAGAGTGACTCAGAGACGAAAAGGATTATGATAGTATTTGGAAAGAAAGAAGAGGGACTATGCTCCGCTGGAGATGTCTTACACCCTCGAAAACATAAAGTGGCTAACCGCCAATAAAAAGTGCATGGCATTTATAAAGAAACAATTGAGCAAGCTATTGTCTGCTCAATTGTAGAGTGTGCATTGAAATGAGTTCCTTGAAAAGATAAAGGGCCAGTTCACTGGTTCTTCAAAGATATATGCTACCCAGCTGCTTCAGCAGCTGGTGACAGAAAAGTACACTGTTATTTTGGACATGGCAAGTGTGCCATATGGTGTAATAATGATCATGTGGGTGTTGCATTACTCCACAATGAGCTTTATTTATTATTTTCATGTGAAAAGTGCATTTCAGTGTGCAAAGTGAATAAGCATGTTTCCGGTCGGATAACGAACAAAAGAAAAGAAAGAGAACTCATGACTCGTCAAAATTATGGCACTGTTTTTGGGCCATATTTCGAGGGGAAGAATAGAAAGCCTCGTTAAAAATGACATTCTTCCTCCGTTAGAGTTTTCAGATATCAAACAATGCATAGATTGCATAAAAGGAAAATATGTAAAGCAGATTAAAAAGGGTGCTAACCGAAGCACAGCGACACTAGAAATTATTCACACTGATATATGTGGACCATTTCCGGTGAAAAGTGTGGATGGTTATGACTCGTTCATAACGTTCACAGATGATTACTCCCGATATGGTTATATTTATCCAATTAAAGAAAGATCTGAAGCATTGGATAAATTTAAAATATTCAAAGCTGAAGTTGAAAATCAACATGATAAAAGAATTAAAATAGTCAGGTCCGACCGTGGGGGGAGTACTACGGTCGGCACACTCCATATGGTCAAGTACCTGGACCTTTTGCAAGGTTTTTACAGGAAAATGGAATAGTCGCCCAGTATTCTATGCCGGGCGAACCACAGCAAAATGGAGTAGCTGAAAGGCGTAACCGTACTCTTATGGATATGGTGCGCAGTATGATGAGTTATTCCACACTGCCATTGGGATTATGGATGGAGGCGTTAAAAACCGCCATTCACATTCTCAACAGAGTACCAAGTAAGTCGGTGCCCAAAACACCGTACGAGTTGTGGACAGGGAAAGTTCCTTCTCTACGCCACTTGAAAGTCTGGGGGAGCCCAGCTGAGGCAAAAGTTTTTAATCCACACATTGCAAAGTTAGACCCCAAAACAGTAACTTGCCATTTCATTGGCTATCCTGATAGATCAAAAGGTTATCGTTTCTACTGTGCAGACAGACACAAAGTTTGTAGAAACGAGACAGCGGTCTTCTTGGAGGACGAAATGATGAGGGGGAGCATGGTAGGCCGGAAAATTGATCTTGAGGAGAAGAGGGTGTGTGCACCTTTTCCGATGATCCATGAGCCATTTTTCGCCCTACCTGTTGTACCTGCACCGATAATCCCAGAGGTTGTGGTGCAAGCACCTGTTGTAACTCCACCCGTGACCACAACGAGGCAAGATTCGGAACCTGTCCGTCAGGAGCCGACTCGACCCGTTGTTGAGCATGAAAGGGAGAGACGACAGCCACATTTAGAAGAAGAGTCGCACGTTGAGACACATGATGTGCCAGAGAATGAGACTCTCAGAAGGTCTAAAAGAGCTAGGAAATCAGCTATTTCTAGTGATTATAAAGTTTATAATACAGAAACAGTTCATATGGAAGAAGATCCCACTTCATATGAAGAAGCCATGAGAAGCGTTCACTCTTCGAAGTGGCTGGAAGCCATGGAAGACGAGATGAAATCGATGAGTTCTAACAATGTTTGGGACTTAGAGGAAATTCCTAAAGGAGCCAAAACAGTAGGCTGCAAATGGGTCTACAAAACTAAGTATGACTCCAATGGAAATATTGAAAAGTATAAAGCGCGACTTGTGGCAAAAGGCTTTACGCAAAGAGAAGGGGTAGATTACAATGAGACATTTTCTCCGGTCTCATGTAAGGATTCCTTCAGAATCATCATGGCACTAGTTGCGCATTTTGATTTAGAGTTGCATCAAATGGATGTAAAGACGGCATTTCTAAATGGAGATTTAGAAGAAAATGTTTACATGAAACAACCCACGGGTTTTTTCATGGAGGGGAAGGAACATATGGGATGCCGCTTAAAGAAATCCATTTATGGGTTAAAGCAAGCCTCTAGACAGTGGTATTTAAAGTTCAATAATACAATTAAAAGTTTTGGTTTTAAAGAGAATGTTGAGGACAACTGCATTTATGCAAAGTTTAAAAGTGGGAAATATATTTTCCTAATTCTGTATGTGGATGATATTTGCTTGCGAGCAATGATGTCAGTCTACTACTAGAAACAAAGAAGTTCTTGTCCTCAAATTTTGATATGAAAGATCTTGGTGAAGCTTCATATGTTTTGGGCATAGAAATTCACCGGGATAGAAAGAATGGAGTGCTAGGACTATCACAAAAGGCATATTTAGAAAAGGTTCTAAAGAAATATAATATGCATAAAAGTAGCGCCTCACCTGCTCCTATAGTCAAGGGCGACAGTTTTGGGAAATTTCAATGTCCCAAGAACCAATATGAGATCGATCAATGAAAGGAATACCTTATGCTTCGGCTGTTGGAAGCTTACAGTATGCACAAGTGTGCACTCGCCCTACTTAACTTTTATCACCGGTACTCGGTAGATATCAAGAAAATCCAGGCCTAGAGCACTGGAAATGGCAAAGAAAGCATTGCGTTCTGCGCAAGGCACAAAAGACCTCATGCTAACATACAGAAGATCTGATTCCCTAGAGATAAGAGGGTATTCAGACGCAGATTTTGCGGGAGATAGAGATGATAGAAAATCCACGTCAGGATACGTGTTCACTCTCGCTGGAGCTCCAAACAGACAATAGTTGCATCATGTATGCAGAATTTATAGCAGCTTATGAGGCCACAAGGCAGGTGATATGGTCAAAGAAGTTGATACCCGACTTGAAAGTGGTAGATTGTATTGACAAACCACTAAAGATGTACTGTGACAACCAGCCCGCAGTATTCTATACTCACAACAACAAGTCGAGTAAAGCTATCAAACCAATAGAGATAAAGTATTATGTTGTGAAAGGTAAAATCCAGAATCAAACTATAAGTCTCGAGCATATAAGGACAAAGGATATGCTTGCGGATCCGCTTACGAAAGGCTTACCACCCAGCGTGTTCATGGAACACGCAGTCGACATGGGTTTAATGGAAAGCCTATGATTCTGGATCATGAGAGGCCCAAAGGAACAGAAATTGTTTCAAAACAGAGAGGTATATTGTAGCTGTCTGATTCTATCGGCAATTGAGCTGTGACGATGAAACATGCTCTATGTACTGATCTGCGATGAAACGAGTAGAGTATAAAGTTAAAAGTTGAGATCAAGGGGGAGAATGTTAGATTGATCTCCACCCGATCGAGCCCAACGGCTCGACGGACCCTTTGACTCGTGCCCTGATCGGGGGCATCCAACCCTCATTATGGTTGGTGGGCCCCTGTGGCCTGCGCTATAAAGATAGGTGGGGGGCCGGGGGCACATCTAACGAGGTTCGTCGTGCTCCACCACCCCACCAACAGACCGACCCGATCTAGGTCAAGCGCAGTGTCACGGGAAGCAACACCGACGCCACCCTGCTGCCGCCGCCACCACCGCTGACCACCATGGCCAGCGGCTACACCACATTGGGACAAGGAGAAGGTACAATTCCCTCTCCAATCCTATGGTTCTACACGGTATGATCTAGACTAGGTGATCCTACGGGTTCAACACCTGTGACTTAGAAAAAGAAGTTACACCACTACAGTACCACAATTGGTGCCTAAATTCAGCGAGCCATCAAGGTATGGCAGTGCAATGTACGGCACATAGGTTTAAGGTTGTCATACTCATCGCTTGGAGCCTGTGGAAACAACGCAACGATAGACTGGTCAACAACGTGGATCAGCAATTCACGGTTACAGTCCTGGCGAATCGAATCGTCGATGAGTTCAAGATTTGGCAAAAGAGCGCAAGATGGAGGGAGGGCGGTCATGACGCGAGAGTAGAAGTTAGAGCTAGGAGTAGGAGTGGAGTTCCTGTCTGCCTCTCGGTTCGCAGAATTAGCAGCAACTTGTAATGTAACTTTCTGCCTTCTAGAAATGTTTAGTTTCTAGCGTACTCTCGGAAAAAAATGGTTGCAGTCTGCAATGGCTCTCTCCAATTGCCCCATTTGCAGTCGCTTTTAGCGGATGTCATATCAATTCGAAGTTTGAATAGATGTCTCCATCTCATGAAGGAAATAACAATCTTCTCCGAATCTGCCTGAAGAAGGAACCGCGTTTGGTTCTGGAAGACAAAGCCACTACGGAGGTGGGAGGACATCTGGTCAACTTCAACTTCAAAATCTATTTCAACTTCAACTTCAAAATCCCTTGGTATAAATAGCCGCAAGCCCGCAACTGGTCAACTTCAAAATCTGACCAAAGTTAAAATACCACAAATACCAAGGCAGTATGACAACTAGATACACAATCTATTTGAGAAAATGCTAAATTTTATTATCTTAAACTTCTCATCTACAATACACAGCAACTTATTTGGACCAAAGGTCTACAAAGTAAGAAGTCGGTATCAACAGAATTATTACTTATCACAGAAACTAGGAGAGATCCCTTGTTGATTCAAATAGAACACAGCTGTGCGCTTTTACTTCATAGGAGGAATATCCTAGCACTTGATGCACTTTAGGGTCAGACTCGGTTGCAAAGAAACCTGGAAGCGAAAGTGATGTATCAACCAATCGTAGCCACAGGGATCCTTTTGCAGGAGGAGGTAATGTAGCACTCGTTGATTCCTCATTTGCATTGAAACAGATGTACAAGTCACCTTTGATTGAATCTGGTGTGTTTCCATCATTCTCTGCTATTACGTGCATGCAAAGAAATTTGCTAGTATGATCCTCCCATCGTGGCTCGGATAGATCACTTCCGTGCCAATTTATGTTTTCCAGTTTGAGAAATTCTCTTCTCTGAAAGATGTCACCTCGCCGACTTGTGAGTGCAGCTAGAAATGAGATAAATCCAGTAACTTCCTTAACAAAAGTGGTCTTCAAGCCCTTCCAGTTTAGAGCAACTCTTTCCTTGTATAATGTTGAACCAGCCGAGGAGTGCCCGCATTCATCCCCAATGTTCAGAACAGGAATGCCAAGCGAAACAAATAGAATAAATATGAAGTTCCTTATCTGCCTTAGCCTCGTCTCAAGGACTGCACTGTTCTCAGATGGTCCTTCTTCACCACAATTCCAACTTGACTCAGAAGCAAGATCATCATTGCTGAAACTCACCAAATCAACAAGAGTAAGACCTGAATTCCTGGACACATAATTGAAAGAAAATGCTGGGCCCCTGCTGGAAAATAGGTCCCCACTACCACAGAGACGCGTCGCAAGGTCGCTGACAAGAGCTTCGCCCTTTAAAAATTTGCGCACATCAATGCAGAACCTTGTGTTCATCTCAGCCCATTTTTTCCAGTGAGGGAATGGAAATTGCACGTTAGATATGTCGAGCGGAGACCAAGGATCTGCGATGATCTTCGTCTTGGAAAGAACCGGGTCATAGGCTATAGACTCGAGAAGGGGTGGTCAAGACAGATATTCGCCACGTGGACCCCTGACAAGGAAAGGTGCATTAATGAAGCAAAACCCATCAACATGGAAATCAAGCACCCAATGGCGGAGGCTGTCCAAAATCAGCTTCTGGGTCACTGGACAGTTGCAGTTCAATATACCGGATTTGCATCCAGCAATCTCATCAGAAATGTAATAAGAGGAATTGTCAATGCCACGGATCGATATCATCTGAGACTCTGCTTCTCCTTCAGCAGTATGTGTAAAAACAACCTCCAAGAGGACCTCTATTCCACTTCTGTGCATCGCCTTGACCATATCCTTCATAGACGTGATAGCTGAAGCACTGCAACCTTCGGTGCTATACGAGTTCATCGGCGATAAGAAATGGTACGGTAAGTAAGGTCCCTTCGCCTGATCGAACGGGAACACTGGTTCCAGCAAGACAGCATTGACACCGAGACTCCTAAAGTGCTGTATCTTTGCAGCCATCCCGGAGAACGTACCAGCAACATTGTCCGGCAGCCCGCTCGACCTATCCTTGGTGAACAAAGCCACATTCGCCCGGTACACCACCAGCTTCTCCAACGGCAAGCACGGGCGCTTGTCCCTGCCCCAGTCGTAGCTCGGCGGATTCGCCAACAGTCCGAGGCAGCTCATCGACGGCACAGTGGCCCCTTCCTCATAAACGGAATTGCCAGCGACGAGGTCACCGATCACCTTGGCGTACGGATCCAGCAGCGGCTGCCCCGTGCCGAACAGCCCGCACCGGAAGCCGTAGCTGGCGTACCCCTCCACGCTCTCCAGCGCGACGTGCCAGACGTTGCCCGTCCGGTTGACGTAGGGATCCAGCTCGATCTCGAAAGCGGACTCGTCATCACCGCCGCCGCCGTTGAATAGGCAGAGCACGACGCCGTTCGCGCTCTTGCTGTACAGCGCGAAGCTGGCGGCGCCGTCCTCCGAGAGGGAGAGCCCGAGCGGCGCGGGGATGCCCGGCCCGACGCCGATCGGCACGCGGAAGGGCGTCCTGCGGTGGGTCCGTATCTCCGCCCCGTTGGCGTCGGACAGCAGGAAGGAGAGGTTGAACGGCGCGCGGGACGCATCGAAGGAGAGCTGGGCCGCGAGGGAGGCGCCGTCGCCGCTGGGAGACGATGCCAGCGGGACGGCCTCGCCGGAGTCGGCCGCGCGGAGCACCAGCCCGCCCTTCCGGCCCGGGACCTCGACGCCGACCGTGTACCCCCCGCCGTCGCCCTCCTTCCCGACGACGGCCACGTCCACGACGCCGTCGTCGTCGGTCCGGAAGCGGTAGCAGGAGCGCGCGGCGCGGGCGATCGGGGCGGAATGTCGGCGGGGCGGCCGGATGCCGCGGAAGGAGGCGGGCGGCGCGAGGAGGGAGGCCATGTGGTGCGGGGAGGCGCGATCAGTCGTTGGGGAATTGCGTCGAGCAGTGGGCGGACATGGGGGGCTGCGCCGGTTGCTTGGTGGTGGGGTGGCGAGCGGCACGA
Source organism: Poa pratensis (assembly GCA_947311845.1). Taxonomy (NCBI): domain Eukaryota; kingdom Viridiplantae; phylum Streptophyta; class Magnoliopsida; order Poales; family Poaceae; genus Poa; species Poa pratensis. Next base: position 70,444,145 of record CAMZMU010000035.1, on the reverse strand, counting down.
GGAATGTGGAGTGGAGTGGGGGCTCGGCTGGAGGAGGAAGGAACAATGTGATGCGCGGCGCCCACGTGAAGCTGGGAGAAGAGGACGGACGGCTCACACCGGCCGGGCGATGCTTGCGTGCGTCGCTCTCCTAGTGCCGTCGCTTTCGCTTGGCTTGGAGGAGCGACACGTTCTTTTGTTAGAGCATCTCCAACAGACGCGTGAAATACGCCGCGCGCGAAATACTGGCCGTTTCCCGCGCGCGGGGCCGGTTCGCGCTCTCCAGCAGGCGCCGCGCCGCTGCCACCATGCCGCCGCGCCGCCGAAGCCAATCTGACTACCGCGGCGTCCGCGCCTGAACGGCACATTCACGTCGGAGATCCGGTCTGGCGAGAAGCGCGTCCAGCTCGGGACGTTCGAGACGGCGATCGAGGCCGCCCGCGCCTGGGACGCGGCGGCGTGGGCGCTCGGCCGCTCACGCCGCCAGATGAACTTCAACGACTGCCGCAGCGTCGAGGAAGCGCGCAACATGGCGCCGGCGCCGCGCCTCGTCACCGACGAAGACCGCCGCCTCCACCGCCGCCGAGCGATGCTCAGCCTCGTCGCGGAGCGGGACCAGCGCGCGGTCGCGGACTGGTACCGCAACCATCCGCGCGAACACCAGCTCGAGGTGGAGCACTGGAACATGTCCGCGGCGGAGCAGTTGGAGCGGCAGGCCGAGCGCCGCGAGGATAGGGAGGCGCGGCGCCAGGCGAAGGGGTTGGCGGAGGCCGAGCTCGCAGCAGGCCGCGCGACCTGGCCCGCCGACGACGAGCGGTGGAGGGCGAAATCTCCAGCGACACCGCCTCAGATAACTCGGACTTCGAGTTCTAGTTTGTATTAGGTTGCTGTAGTTTGTATTAGGTAGTTTGTATTAGGTGAAAAATCGTCAAATCTATCGAATTAAGTTTAAAACGGTCAAATTTAGCTCTGGAGCGCTCCGCGCGCTGGAGTTTTTGGGCGTCTGCTGGAGCGCTGCGTTCCGGCGCGCTAAACTATAGCGCGGCTGGAAAAGCAAAACCAGCGCGCCGCGCCCGAAAGCTCTTTTTGGCGCTGGATACCAAATTTAGCGCGCGGCGCCGAAGCGCGTCTGTTGGAGATGCTCTTACCTTGTGTCCATGTTGTGCACAGTCTGGGCATATTTTCCAACACTGAATCCCGAAACCTGAATTTCTCCGGAAAAGGATACCGTTCCACCGGGGGATCCCGTACGCTGCATCCTCCGCCTCCTGCGTGTGACACGCGTCCCTAGCAGACCCACACCCACCGATCCCCTTCCAGCCTTATCTCATTCTTCCTCCTCTGCTCCCTCACGGGATATTCTCTCCTCCCACACATGCGCCTCCCGGCCCTCCCGCCGCTCCCTCGCCAACGCGATTCTGGCCGGACGCCGCCCAGCCACACGCCGCCGACCTCCGCTGCACCGTAGTCCGCCCCTATGCCGATCTCCGCCGCGCCTCGGTCTCCTTCACGTGGTCGCCATCTGCACTGACCGCCGCCGCCGTTGCTCCCTCCTCGACAGCCTCAAGGACTACTGGTGGCGCCGCCGCGCCCTTGTACCGACGCTGAGCTCCTCCGCGCCCTCAACTGCCGCTGCGTCGAGCTCCGGCTCGGCCTCATGCCCTCATCCTATGCGTCGAGCTGCCCTCATTGGGGGCGGCGCGACGAATTTCCGTCGGTGCGGGAGAAGCCAGGGGTGCCACAGCTACCTCGTGTTGGTGGGGAGGAGACGCAGTGTTGCTACCGGCGTGGAAGCACCTAGGCGCCCACGACGAATCCGTCCGATCTGGAACTCTGTGCTCCGAGAAGAGGTCGCCGACGTCAAAATCATGTGCTTCTGCCTAGCATGAGTGCAGCACAGGTGCTGCCCACCAGAATCGGGGTGCTGCCAGCGGGTGCCATCGTTGCTACAATCTTTTTTCGATTTGCATCACGGGAGATTTTTTGCTACAACCTTTTTTGGATTTTGCAAAGAATAACTCTGCTACCAACGTTATGTACTTTTGCATCACATGAAGAATTTGTTTGCTCATTTTGCTACCAAAGCCTCTCTGCATGCAAATCCTCTTTGAATTTTGCTACAATAGTTTTGTTGTTTTGCTACCTAAGCCACTCTGGATGCAAATCCTCTTAATTTTTTGCTACAATCAGTTTTGTTGTTTTGCTACCCAAAGCCTCTCTGGATGCCAATTCTCTTAAATTTTGCTACAATCATTCTGTTTTTTTTTTGCTACCCAGAGCCTCTGGATGCAAATTCTCTTAAATTTTTGCTACAATCGTTTTGTTTTTTTGCTACCCAGAGCCTCTGGATGCAAATCCTCTTAAAATTTTGCTACAATCGTTTTGTTGTTTTCCAACCCAAAGCCTCTCTGGATGCAAAACCTATTAAATTTTTGCTACAATCGTTCTGGTCTTTTGCTACACAGAGCTTCTCTGGATGCAAATACTCTTAAAAATTTGCTACAATCATTTAGTTGTTTTGCTACAAATTTTCCTCTCTGGATGATTGTAGCAAAGTTCTTTCTCACTTTGCTGTATTTCTTCCTGAGATGCATTTGTGGCTTTTTTGTTTTGTTTTTTTGGATGCTACCGAGCGGCATGCACTGATGCTATCTAGGGCGTTGCTACCACTGGAGGCTGCTGGTGATGGCATTGGGGGTCGGCGGCGTCTTCTCCGGCGACGCTGCAGCGTCTTCTCCGGCAAAGAGCGACGTCTTCTCTTGGCGAAGCTGCGAGCAACGTCTTCTCCAGCGACGGGCGACGTCTTCTTCGGCGAAGCTGCGGGCGCGACGGGCGAAGTCTTCTCCGGCGAAGCTGCCGGTGGCGTCTTCTCCGGCGAACCTACGGGCGGCTGTCTTCTCCGACGAAACTATAGGGCGCGGTGTTGCAAGGAGGAGCCGATGGGAGATGGCGTGGGTTTTTTTCGTGGGCGTGCGTGCGTAACTGGTCCGTGCGTAACTAGTCCGTGCTTAACTGTCCCGTGGACACGTGTCGAACGGGGGAGGGGGAGGATCGGAAGCTCACGATCCCCCGGGGGACGCTCAGCACTGTCCAATTTCTCCGACCCTGATCTTCAATTTTCTGAACCCGACAAGGTTATCTCAGAAAGCTTGGGAAGCTGTTCTGAAATCCCAAATTTTATTAAGTTAGTCCGGAAACATATTGCCGAATCCTAAAAATCCCGTATATTCCGAGAAAATAAAAAGCCCAAAAGTCGAGGTTGTTTCGAAAAGCCTGAACGCCCACCCTGACCTTGCAGGTGGCTTCCTGGCCACAAAACAGGGTTTCGCCCCGCTTTATAAATAAAGCAACAATCATCATACAAGCACGGATACAAACACAACACCACACAAGTTGGGGCAAACAGCAAACAAACGCCCAAAACAGAAACAAATAAAGACATAGGTGGGAAGACTAAACTAAGGTGACCCGCAACCGTTGCGCCTCTCCAGAAGATTATCACCACGCTCCTAGCGTTGAATCGTCGAGTACCAAGCAGCGCCTTCAAGAAGGAAAGCAATCGCTGCTGCCCGGACCATTACTGGTCCTAGGGTTTCCCCCGACACTCACAGGGCAATGGATGGAGGAGAGCCACGACGCCCTTCAAGAAGGAATGATGTCACCCGAGGGTGGCACCGCTTCGGTGTCGAGCAAGCCGACAAGAATTTCTCCCGATATCCATATCCACAACCCAGGCGATCCAAAGCACAGGAGCCCCGCGAGGACGAAGCCTCGTCAAGCCAGACTCTTCGCCCACCAACTTGCGCCACTACGGTTACAAAGCCGCCACCAGCATCGTCTCCCCGAGGATACCAACACGAGGTCTGCAGCCGAAGACGAGAAGTGGCTCGACTCGGGGTAAGCGGAACAGCGGCCGCGCGGGAGGGAACTGCCTCCACCGTCGAAACGGTAGTCGACCGGAGGCAGCCACAAGGCACACCGGTCCCCTTTAGGTCCAGCCACCTGCCAGTCCCAAGAGGTCCAGCCGGGCTCAGATTGGGCCCGTAAAGCCCGCAGCCACGCTCCAACCGGGGCGGCCACCATCGCCACTGCACCCCTGCACGAACACCGTCGCCTCCAACTGCAGTCGAGCCAACAGGGCAAGCCCACCCGCCTCAACCCAGATCAGGCCCAAAGGGCCCAGATCTGGGCCGACGGGCTAGCCGGCGTCTCCCTGCCGCTGCTCGCCTCCCCGCCATGCAGTGCGCCTCACTGCACTGCGGGGGCGCCGCCGTGTCGCCACCACCGGTCGGAGTTGACCTTCTGCCGTCCGAGGAGCACCGCCGCCGGAGGAGAGCCGCCCCGCGAGGCCTCCAACGGTGCAGGTCAGAACCAATTTTAGTGATTTTTTCAAGTCAGTACGGATCGTGGGACCGCCAGCAACAAATGACGCTAATAGCTCGTTTTAATCGTTTTGACGAGGCTGGCCCGCTGTCAGCATTGACTTGGCCATAACGGCCGTTAGCCTCTGCAACTGCGGCTGGTCAAAGAGGGAACCATCTGTTGGGTCGGTCGTCGAGTACCAGTTGCTCACCAGGAGCACGTAGAAGTGGTGAGAGAGCTCGGGGAAAGCCGGAGAAGGTCGGGAGCATCCGCGTCGCACGGCGGCCGGAGTTGCAGGGGATGGCTCGATTCGTCGGGTTCCAGCCGTTCGAGCAAGCAGTACTCGACTGGGAGGTAGATTAGAGCGAGGCGGAGCTTCTGGTCTTCACGTCGGAGCTCGGGATGGCGCCAAACGACGGCGATGGACGGCGAACCCAGGGCTAGAAGTTGTACGTGCACGCGTTCCCGGCGAGGCCGACTTTGAGCACCATTGCGTGGAGCGTCGTCGGCGTGGCTCAAGTGTGTGTACACCGTGAAAATCGACGGGAACTTTTGCCGCTCTGGCGGCTTCGGCGACCAGAGCATGCCGAGGAACAGCCTGATGTCGATCGAGCTGTCAAGGACGGTACTCGTGCAGAAGCCAGGTGAGTAACCCGGTTGTAGCGCACGAATGAAAATCCATGCGTTGCTGCAAAAATTGCTCTCATAGTAGTTTACTAATTTGTTGAAGCTATGCATGTATCGATCATGGCATCATGCAGCTGCCACGGCATCACCTGTGCACAAGGCACGTCGGCACCTGTTCATGACAGGCCGGTATCGTCAGCGCGGCACGACCAAGACGGCCGTCTCCTCGATGGGCTGCTCTCTCCGGCCTTCGACGAGCAGTCGTGCGCCGTTCAAATCCGACGTCTACTTCAACACCGTGTTCTTCCTCATGTCAGCGTATCGACACGAGCTTGAACGGATGTTCCCGTCCACGTATCGTCCATGATGATCCCTGCGGTCTTGCCGCCGGCCTGCCGGCCGCCGCTGCCTGCGTCCCCGCGACCCCGGCGGCATCGGGAGAGCGGTACAAAGACGCGGAGAGCGTGCATCGGGAGGTCCTGGCCCTCGCTGCGTGCTATCCATGGTCCGCGCGTTCAGCTGCCAGGAGGGAGCAGCAGCGCCTGCATGCGGACAAGCACAACGGTGGCAGAAGGACGGGCGGCGAGTCTGCGTGCCGTCAGGCTGGTCTGACCAGGTCAATCTTGACCAAGCACATGCACGGTCTAAACGGCAGGGCTGACGGCCGTTTTGGCCACGTCATCGCTAACAGGGGCCAGCCTTGTCATAACGGTTAAAACTAGCCATTAGCGCGTTGATGGCCGTCCCACGATCGGTATTGACTTGAAAAAATCATCAAAATTGGTACTGCCTGTGATTTGGCCAACAATTGTGGTAGTTTTTTGTAATTTCGCGAAACACGAGTTCATGCATATTGAGTTTACACATTATTCGTATTTAATACGATGAATGCGGAAGCGTGTGTAGCTTGAATGAAGTAGCCACATCGTGCAAATTTTAAGGCTTACTCGGATGTGGGAAACTTACAACAAACAAACCTCGCTCTAACAATACACTACTCCCTCTAACTAAATCCAAGTAAATATAACCGCTCTAACTAAATACTACAGTACTTGGGTAAGATAATTAGCGATCAACAACCTCAGTGATTTGAAAGATTTCCGTCGTTGTTGTGCATGCGAGGAGCAAGCAAAAAAAGAGATAAATTTGTCCAACCCAAGGCTGGAACAGAAGTACACTATATATTTTGAAACTATCGTAAAAATATATACACCTTAGATACATGATCAGAGAGAGTACTATTTTGTAACCCAGCAATTTCGGATAGCATTTTGCAACATCTGTATCAGAAGCACTAAATCTTGATAGCGAGCTTGATGAATGATGATGCCCGGACGATGAACTACAGATGCATGAGCTCGATAGCAATATGCAAACAAATTCTAAATTCCAAATGTCTCCAAATCCTAGCATCTACACGCCATGACCAAGTTATGAAGCAGCCAATTCATCATAACCCCCTCGTGTCCCAGTAATTGTTTGGATGTTCCCCCTACTTTTCGGTTTATTTGTATCCACTGTTGGTCGCCCTATTTTCCTTTTATAGAATGCATGTGTGCCCTTCTGTAGCCTTGTTTGCTCTACTTCCTCGCCAAATGCTGACAAGTCTCATTATTCTTCTGTTGTTGTCTTTGAAAGAAGTAAGGATATTTAGATGTACCCTTAGATTAATTTCACCTTCCAAGTTATGAAGAAGGTTTTTTTGCCATTGTCACTCTTGCTTATTTATTTTTTGTAAATCTATGAGCACACCCATGCATTCATAAGCCTTGTAGTAAAGAAGCAGCCTGAGTCGTTTGTTTCCTAGAGCGAGATTGCAGTTTAGTTTCAAATGCAAAACATTATAGATCCTAGAGTAAAATGTAGGTTCAATATATGAACTCACTGAGAATGTGCAGTCTGGTCAGAAAATTACAGAACATGAAAAAGGGTCACAAATTTGTCACGCACGAGCGTTTAGGTCACTCTGGAACGGCGGTATTGAGTTTCACATGTGGGAGACTGTTTTTTTGCACATCGCGCCTTAAATTTCAATTTATTTTAATTGCTAGATTATTTTCAACTGTTTATTGTTTGCCTTTTTAGGAGGATTTGTAACAAACAAAAATTTAGGGAGGTATTTGTAAAAAAATAGTTTCCCACATATGTAAACTTAGCGGCCATCACAGAGTGACCAAAACGCTAGCGTGTGGCAACTATGTGACTCGCTTTTCATGTTTTGCAACTTCATGACGAAACCGCACATTTTGGGCAAGTATGTGTATCAAAACCTCCGCTTTCCTCTATATTTTACATACAAAAGGATATTCTCGGTGCCTACGCATGGTTAGGTTCTTTAATTAGTTGGTTTGACAGCGAAAAACGTCTGAACAAACTATAATACTCCCTCCGATCCGAATTTGTTGTCGCCGGCTCTATACAATTTTGTACACCGATAGCTCTCTTTTCACACCTGATAACGCCATATGGCCCGCTCACCACCACGCATGGCAGAACACGGCAACCTGGGATCCTGGCGCTTGAGCGAGGAGCCCGGCCCCCAGCGAATACGTGTGTGGATGTAGGTTCCGACGGGACAACATAATTAATCCATCTAATTAAATAATTAGAAGAAAAAGACCATTGGGTTATACCAAAGCACATGTGTTTGTTTGTAGATGAAGTGGAATGGAATGGAACGGTTCCATTCCATTTCACTGGAATGGAACGGTTTTATCCTCGCGTTTGGTTTGAACAAAAAGGTGTAATGGAATTGCTAGCCAGACTTATCCAAACTTGATTAATTTGTTCCTAAACTTGATTAATTGGTCTAAATTTGATTAATTTGTTATAAACTTGATTAATTATTCTTAAACTTGATTACGAATAATTATTTCTAATCCTTATTAATTATTCCTAGACTCGATTAGTTATTCCTAAACTTGATTAATTATTCCTAAACTCCATTAATTATTCCTAAACTTGATTAATCATTAGTAAACTCGATTAACTATTACTAAACTCGAGTATTCCCTTTCTGGGAACCACCTTGTTCCATTCCATTTTCCAACCAAACATAAGAATAGATTGTGAGCGTGGAACGATTCCATTCCATTCCACTGCGTTTTAGAACCGAACATACCAAAGGTACAAGCCAAATTGGTGATAGGGCGAAGCAAGAACATTGACCAAAAGTTTTGGTCCAAAAGTTTTATTTCCCCCTACTCGTATCTCTAGAAGCCCCGTAATAACACAATGGTAGGGCTGAACGGCTGTTACATAGTGGCCCCTTACCAGTTCTCCCAACCCAGTGGTGCACTCCCGATCATGGTATGCTCGGAGTAAACAAATTCCCAGTGCCTCCAATGCCTCTACAGCAAGATGAAAACGATGCATAATGTGGCACCTAGAACCACCTTGCTACTGCCGGATCTTTGATCCCTTTGGTACCATCTCCATCCTTTTATAGAAAAAGTTGATCTACCATTTCCATGGTGCATATGATTAGCCCACGTGAACTTTTCCTACTTTATTAGATATATAACTGCATCAAATTGAACAAACTTGCCAACTCTTTGACTTCGTACCTTCCTCCTCTATAAATACCAAGTTCTATTCTACCTTTTGTCTTCCAAAAGAGCATGGCCTTTGCGACTCACAATAACATTGATCATTTTTGTTCGCATAGTGTTGGATGGCATGTATTTTTACCATTAGTGTAGGTATATCTCATATCCTGAGCATGCAATTTAGGCTTGTTTTATTTCAGATGTTTGGGATGTATGACATGATAAATTGTACTCCCTCCAATCCGAAAAATATGTCGCCAATTTTGCTATATATTATACATGCTCAGTTGTTTGGTTCCGACATTTTTTGCGGATCGGAGTGAGTAACATGAAAAATAATCAAGTACCTTATCTGCACCTCGAGACGTAGGCATCGTGTTCTAGCTTGCAGACCTTTAATTTGGAGGGATGGTTAGGGAGGTATTCCAGAACCATGGGTTGAATTTTAGTGCCCACGTTTGCGTACGGGGTTCATATTCTAATCATTATCATCATTACTTCTATTCCTATCTAGGCAAACAACCATATGTGACCGAGCTAAAAACAAACAAAAATTCAAACAATAGTTTTTGTATAATTCACAACCTAGAGTACTGAATACTGCCTACCAACCCTTCTTTAAATAAAGACAAAATGTCACAGTTTACGTAGCAGGTTTCGCCGGCTCATGGAGAACCAACCTACTTCATGAGCATATAAGAGCATCTCCACCCATGTCCTAGGAGAAGTGTTCGAAACCTAACAAACATGGGTCGCTTTGGGGGCGCTTGGGGACTTGTCTGGACCGAAGAGGGCAGCTGCCCACAGGAACGCCCCCCAACGGTGGGCCCTATTCATCTTTTTGAATATACTGACATCAAAATGTTCATACTTTTACTAAATGAGATATGACTCGATAGTGTAGGAATTCTTTAACACATAATTTATTTCGAAAATAATATAACATATAGAGATATTGTAGTTGATATACTAATTAAAATTAAAAATTTGACTAGTTCTAGATTACAACATTACACCCGAAATATGTGTATATGCTCAATATAATACCTTTCTTCATTTTGAAATAGTCATTATAATCCCTCACACAATGAATAATGTGCACATCCTTCCTCATCCTAAAACGTCGTTGAAATGGAATCGGACCATTTGTTAGGTTGTCCGAATAGTAGTCTTGGTATAGTATAGTACATATGACCCAAAACATTTCAAGATCCTGGTTGGCCCACCGCCCACCTTCAAACTTCTGCGCCGGAGAGATGCATTCGCCTATGCTTGCAAAGCTATAAGACAAGTGAGAATCTCTCTGATGCTCATTAACATCGGCTACGGCATGTACGTCATCTTCCATCGATCATCGGCTACAGCAGGTCGACGTCTTTGTCCAGGGCTTCGTTCTCTGGTCAGTTTCAAGATTATTTTTCGTAATATGAGTTGGGTAATTACATGTTGATGTTTCGAAGAGTTGTCAGTGTTATCTCAAATAAAAGATGTCAGCTTTGTGGTTTTTAGTCAATGTTTGGAGACTAATGTCTATTTAGACGGAAGGCTCAAGCAGAGCCCAGATTTGAATTAACAAAGTGACGTGGGCCTACCTTTCGGGTGCCCCACTATGAAGATACCTGGTGCACGCCAGGACTCAAGACCAACCACTGCAGGCCCGTGAAGGGCCCAAGAAGGACAATGTACGTCCCAAGGAAGTCGAAGTCTAGGTCGGTACAAACTTACCAAATCCTATAAACCTAACCGACACCGATATCCTGAGACCTAGCCTCCATATAAAGGCTAGGAGGGACCTCTGTCGAGGGTACGTCCATACTATCCACCGAAACCCTAGCGAGATTGCCATCTCGCCGGGATCGCCATTGTAACCTTTGACTCCTTCAATACAGATCAGACAAGCATGAAGTAGGGTGTTATCCTTCAGGAGCCTGAACCTGGGTAAATCGCCTTGCTTGTCAGCCGTGGTAACTACCAGCACTCACCATTTTCTCCCCTTCAATCAACCCGGGTACTCGACCCTGGGATCTGCCGAGGTGACCCCTCGACATTTGGCGCCGTCTGTGGGAAAGACGAGTGCTGGAAGCATGGTTGCACTGGCTCCATCGGCAATGAAGATCGACGCCCCGAGCGTCGAGAAACCAATCTGCTTCGGCTCCTTCACCTACGATCCGCACCCGCCGGCCCAACGCTCGGTGTACGCCGATCTCTATGGAGGTATGTGCTTGTCCTTTGGTAACATGCAACTCCATGTGAACAAGTGGGGAGTCTTTCGACCCTCTATTCTCGCGCCTGTGATGGCCGCGGGACTCGTGTCTCCGTCGACTACGGAGATCGCATCTGCTTCAGCGACATCGACCGCGTCTCCGTCGACTACGGAGATCTCATCTGCTTCAACGACATCGACCGCGTCTCCGTCGACTACGGCGATCGCACATGCTTCCACAACATTGACTGCGAAGATCACATCCACATCGACACCACCCGCCGCACCTACATCGACAACGGAGACTGTGAAGATCGTCGATTCTTCACCCGACGAGTTCTGCAACGACTGCAGCGTGTATCACGTCGCCTCTATCTTTGACTCTGGGAACGACTCCGACAACAGCGACGCGCAGTCGACAACCTAGTCACGCCCGGCGCAAATCTTCATGATCGAAACCGCAACTCCGAACAACAACCGTCGAGAGGAACCCCCGGCGTACCCACTGGAGGTGATCATGCCACATGGGGTGACGAAGCTCACCATCACCCGGGAGATGGGAATCAAGGCCCTGAAGCACATGGATGAGTACACCATGCCCCCCGAAGATGCAACCAAGGAAGAAATGATGGCGTACCGGTACCTGATGTGGAAGGACACCGAGAGGCTCCGTGCAGAAAAGGCTGAGTTAGCTCGGCGCAAGGAAGCCGCCGACAACTCGAGTGCCCGACGCGCAACTTACTCCTTCACCTCCTCTGAAACCGCAGTCTCACAAAGAGCAGGCGCCATAGAACACGCCTGAACCGGATGACGGATGCAGACAGAGTGGGAGCCACCCGCAACCTCGAGTCATCTTACGTGACAGAAGACGCATAAGGGATTCCGGTCCCAAAAACAACCTCTGCCGCTCTGATGTCGATATGCACATATCTGCAGCTGAGACAACCTCCGGAGGGTGACCCGCGCGCTAACGTACACAAGCAGCAGATCAGGGCACTCAAGCTGGCGGAAGACGCTCTCCTCAAGTCAGAGGCAGCCGATAAACCACCAGAAGATCCAGGTTGACGTGACCGCAAGCGTGCCGCGCACGTGGAGAGGCCCACGTGACACCTTCAAGAAGGAGAAGACGCACGCAACTACATCACGCAGCGGCAGCTCGACCGCAACCGCGCCAAACGAGCAAGCAGCACCCAAGACCAAGAACTCTACTCCAGCGGCAACTATGAGCCATGCGGCGCCTCGTGCTTCACCTTCAGCATCCGCGACACAAGGATGCCGAAAGGCTTCAAGCTCACAGCCGAAGCAGCCAAGTTCGACGGGACGCAAGACCCGAGGCTCTGGCACGAAGACTACCTCATCGCCTGCAACTGTCAAGGAGGCAACACGACTACAGCGATGCAGTATCTTCAGTTGATGCTCACTGGGTCTGCACGCGGGTGGCTCCAAACCATGCCCAAGAACTCCTTCAACTCGTGGGAGCAGTTTGAAGAAGCCTTCATCAAGAACTTCCTTGGAACATACTCGCGACCATGAACGTTCGTAGAGCTGCAGGCTTGTAAGCAAGGAAAGGAAGAACCATTGCGCTCTTACATCTCACGATGGACCCTGCTGCGCAACAGCATCGGAGTTGTCTCAGAAGACAGGGCGATGGACGCCTTTCAGCGCGGCGTGTGGCGTCAAGACCTCAGGGAAGCTTTCGGTCGACTCCAGCCAAATTCCATGGTAGAAGTTATGAAGATAGCAAACCAATGGGCAGACGGAGAAGACTCTGTGCGAGACGACCGTCCTTACTCGTTGAAAGAAGAAGGTGGCCCAAGCAACTGGAGAGATGATCGCCGCAAGAATAAACCCCGTTATGACGGAAGGGACACAATCGAACTAGTAGCGGCTGGGTTCAATAACCCCCGTGAGGATGGCAGTCGCGACAGCGGTCGTCAGTACAACCAAGGCCAGTACGGTCGAAATCAGGATAACTATTGCAATGATGGAGGGCAGAAATGCGAGTGGAAGCGACGCACCCTCTCCCTGAAGAGGAACTCGAGCAGCCATGCAGACATCACATGTTTAAGAACCCCGAGACAGGAAAGTGGGGTGCCAACCACCTGCTGAAGGATTGTAGAAAAGCACTCAAGATATACGAGGCCATCAAGAAGAAGGTCCAACCCCCAGCACCCGTGGCGCAACCCACTGGACAACTGGCTCTCCAGGCTCCACCCACGGTCGCACCACCACCAGCACACGCAGCAGCAGCGTATGCGCAGCCGCAACCCCAGCAGGAAGAGGTTCGAGTGGCGGAAGACCAGTATCCAGTCGTACGCGGATAGCTGAACATGATCCAGAAGGGGCGCCCATCGAACAGATGCCAAAAGCTGATCAGTCGACAGGTCTACCAAGCTGTTACTTGTCCACCAGCAGTCCCAGAGTACCTGAGAGGATCCGAGACCAACATCACCTTCTCGAGAGCTGATCACCCGCCAGTAGTACCACGGCCAGGCCACGCTGCCCTCATGGTCGAGGCGCAGATCGGCGACTTCACGATGACCAAGGTGTTCATGGATGGAGGTAGTGGAATCAACATCATATTCGCTGACACCCTCTGGAAGATGGGCATATCCTTGACGAACTTACCCGCATCATGAAACACCTTCCATGGCATAGTACCCGGGAAAGCATCTCTACCCGTGGTAACAATCACACTCGAAGTCACCTTCGGCGCACCCGACCACTTCAAGAAGGAGGCAATCGACTTTGAGGTTGTCGACTGGGCATCGCAGTACCACGCGATACTCGGGCGTCCTACATTCGCAAGGTTCATGGCCGTACCACACTACGCATACCTCATGCTGAAGATGCCAGGCCCAAAAGGAGTCATCATGGTGAAAGGTGACTTTGATCGATCAGACAGATGCGACAGAGACTTTAGCAAGATCTCCGAGTCCTTCGGCATGCAAGAGCAACTCGAAGAAGTGTCTCAGGACAACGACAGGACCATCTTCCCTGTCGCCAAGAAGCCAGCGTACGACGCAGCCTTCAACACCACCAACGACACAACAGCTCACCAGGTCCACCTGACTGACCCTAAGAAGACAGTCTGAGTCTCATCGAGCTTGCCTATCGCATAGGAAAGCGCGCTCGTCGGGTTCCTACATGAGAACTGGGAAATCTTCACCTGGCAGCCCTCAGATATGCCAGGAGTACCCAGGGAACTCGCCGAGCACTCTCTCCAATTAAAAGATGATGCACGACCAGTCAAACAGACCATGCGCCGCGTCCCCGAGCCGAAGCGGATCTTCATCAGCAAAGAGATCGATAGGCTACGTCACGCTGGATTCATTTGAGAGATCAAGAAATCGGACTGGCTCGCTAATCCAGTCTTAGTCGAGAAGAAGAAGTCGACTGCGCTCCGCATGTGCGTCGACTTCACCGCCCTCAACAAGTGTTGCCCGAAAGACCACTTCCCTCTGCCACGCATCGACCAGATCATCGACTCGACTACAGGCTGTGAGCGCCTCTCCTTCCTGGATGCATATTCGGGCTACAACCAGATCAAGCTGAAAGTCGAAGACCAGGAGAAAACAGCCTTCATCACACCCCACGGTGTCTTCTGTTACCAGACAATGCCCTTCGGGCTCAAGAACGCTGGAGCCACTTACCAGCGCATGATGCAGAACTGCCTCGAGCTACAACTCGGTGAAACGTGCAAGTCTACATCGACGACATCGTCATCATGACTAGAAAAGAGGACACGCTCCTCCAGGACCTGCGAGAGACATTCGCCAACCTCAACAAGTACCAGATCAAGCTTAACCCAGATAAATGCACCTTCGGTGTGCCAGCAGGACAGCTACTCGGGTACCTGGTGTCAGCGCGAGGAATCGAAGCCGACCCAGAGAAGATAGAGGCAATACTAACGATGCCGCCTCCGGCCAAACTCCGAGAAGTCCAGCGCTTGTCTGGTCGAATCGCAGCACTCGGTCGATTTATTAGTAAGTTGGGCGAAAAGGCACTCCCTTTCTACCAACTGATGAAGAAGACAGACAAATTCGAGTGGACGGAAGAAGCACAGGCAGCGTTCGCTCATCTCAAGCACGTCCTGTCGACTCCGCCCATCCTCGTCGCACCCGCTGAGAAGGAACCCATCTTCCTTTATGTCGCAGTAACTAATCGAGTGGTCAGCACAGTCCTCGTCGTCGAGCGCGATGAAGGAAAAGGGCACCCTGTACAGCGACATATCTATTACCTCAGCGAGGTTCTATCCGTGTCCAAGCAAAGATACCCGCATTACCAGAAGCTAAGAGTTACAACTTACAAGAACACGCTGGCCAAGCCAACAGCACCCCCACACGCACACCACACACGCACACACACCTCACTACAACAGAGAGACCAAACATGGTGAAAAATAGACCAAACTAAAAGAAGCTTGCTAGATCCGAAGGAGGCACTGATGACGTGAAGACACACGTTCGTTGGGAGACCCCAAGAGGAAGGTATGATCAGTGCAGCAGCAAGTTTTCCCTCGGTATGAAACCAAGGTTATCGAACCATTAGGAGATGAAGACACTTCCGAAGGTGTCAACGCGCCAGAAAAAGTGTTGTTGTAGGGAGTTCTGACTGTTGACTTGGAACCTGCACACAACACAACCAAAATATTTTGCCCCAACTTAACAGTGAGAGTGTCAATCTCACCGGCTTGCTGAAAACAATAGATTAGACGTATAGTGTGGAAAATGATTTTTGTTTGCAGAGAATGTAAAAGAATAGTGTGCGGTGACCCAGCATACCACTGCATGTTGTAGTACGCAAGTCGTTGACATAACACTTACAGAACACCGTTCCGCAAATATTACATCCCTCATAGTGGTACAACAGAAACATTGCGGGTCCAAATATCATACAACCATTTATTACAAAACCAAGTCATGCTTAAAAGAGATGATTCCAACAAGTGGCCACCTCATACTTAGTGTGATACAAATCCAACAAGAAGCAAATTAGTGCGTACACGGGAACTCAACAGCTTATTAGTAAAGTTCGAGCTGCTTGATTCAACTGTGCTTATATATTACTACTAGTTCAAGCTAACTTCACTCGGACTCCTCCTTGTCATTGTCAGCTCCATAGCGGATGATGTAATCCACTCCTTCAACTCCGCCTGAGAGGTCTGGTTCTTCATAGTAAATGTTTTCCTGGCCTCCCATGATGTTCAGCGTTGCGTCGTCCAAGTCTTCACAGTCTAAGCAGGGGATTAAAAAAGAAGGAATGAGTAACCAACGTTACTCAGCAAGTTCCTGTATATGGTGGAAAGTTTTATGCACTAACTACAGCCTTAGACTCTAAAGAGTAGTAAGCTAATGCAATTGTCTTTTGCAAACATTTCTTCAAAAGATTGCTTTTATTCTGAAAACTATGCCCGCCAACTATTCACATGTGCTAGAACTTCATGGAGTCCCTTTCCTGCAGCGTTCGCAGCTCCTTCCCGGAACAGGGAGTAACATGTCACACTTTTTTACACTCTGCAGAGGTGTGTTGCTTTACCCATAAGAGATCAAGATCATGTTGCACAACCAGGCGTAATTTCCTGTCCACACTTCCTTGGTGTAGGGCCCGATTGATGATCCAAGCCATTCGCCGTGCTTCTCCACCAACCCCACATGCCCACCCCCTTCATGCATAGCAGAATCACCCCTGATACTCTACCCCTCATGGTAGATATCTAGACATCCCCTTGCAGACCATCCTAGACACCAGAGTCCGTGGGCATTAGGGGTCCCACCCATGTGCATGTAGTCCCGCAAGATCTACAATGTATGGCTCTAGCTGTCCGTTGACATGTGAAAGGAAGAAGATCACCGATGACTTCCCCGTCCCATTCAAGTCTTATGATGAACGCATCATTTACGACACGAGAATACTGACGACATTGGTTGTTAAGTCCTAAGTAATACTTTCCCGTGCAAATGGAACCTCCACCAACCACATCATACCATGATTCCATCTGCCAGCCACAATAAGGTATCCACACTTACGTAGACAACCAAATAGTCATATTATTGTGAAGATAGGATTTTATGCCTTTTCTTTCGAGTAGAGATGATAGTATATAAGGATTTTGCAAATAGTTTCTTAACAAATATTCCAACGGATATGAGCAAGTAATGACCTTGCCTTGTGACTGAAAGGTAGTGGAGTCTGATGTCGGACGTGGCTCTTGACTTCCTTGTTCTACAAAATACCATCATTGTCTGGTAAGGACAATGTTTAAAGAAGCAAATGATGCTATTATGCATAAGAATGCAATGCATTAAGTTTCTTTAGTGTGTTATAACAATTTTTGGTGAACTTAGGAGATTTGGAGGTCTTTAATAATTTTTGCTTTTTTGAATTATTTAAAGACATTCTTTATTTATTAAATCATGGTCAATATTTGTTTATAATTAAAAGAATTTGTTTTAATAAGTAAGAAACACAATTGATTGAAATTTTACCTTTTATTTGATATTTTTAAATTTACAAAAAAAAAATAAAAGTATTATTTCAAAATATTGACCAATTTTGTAAATACAGTATTTTTAATCAAAATAAATGAACTTAATTTAGAGTTCACTTTGTTTGAAACTTGGAGATTATAGTTTAGGCAAATTATTTATTTATATAATTATCTTTCTATTTATTTCGATCAAATGATTTTCTGTATTTTTATTTATTAAATTAAATCGGAAATGACCAGAATGCCCCTGAGTCCAACTGGTTGAACCCAACCCAAAAGCTAGCTCGGGTCGGTCAACCGACCGAGCCCACCTGAGCTCACTCTCCTCTCACGATCCCCATGTCGCCGCCGTCGTCGCCGCGTGATTCCGGCGAGCTCCGGCCATTTCCGTCGTCGTGCTGTGGCGCAATCGACGCGCCCCTCGATCCTCTCCATTCCTACCCTGGCGATTCGCCTTTCGTATCCAGTTGCGGCCATGCACAACTCCAACCTGAACTGGGGTTTCGACCGTGTTCATTGCTCCGCCGAGCTCGTGCTTGCTCCTGCATCGCCATGGCTGGGTGTAGAGCTGCTCCCCCTGTGCCGCCATGGTGGTGATGGTGTGGAATACGTCCCCGTGGCCCCTTCTCCTCTGGCCACACGACACTGCCCCGGCGCCACTGGTATAACCTTCCTCTCCTCTCCTTTTCTTCTTCCTCTATTCTTCTCCTCTCTCCAGGCCAAATGCCATGCTCTGTGATGTGAACTACGAGTAGTGATTTTTAGGTTTCCTATTGCTAGGTGTGATGTTGTTCTGCTGCTGCTGTGATGATCACAGGATGTGTTCCGATGCTCTTGAAGTGCTCTGTGCAAGTGTAGTATATTTTCTGGAGCTAAATATTTTAGTGTAGCCTGCTGTGATGCCTCCTTTGAGTTACACAGTAGCTAGCTGATGATTTTAGCTTAAGAAATTCGTTTATCCTGCTCAGTGGTGCTTTTAGTGCATATGTGTGCTTGTGGTGCCTCTCCCCTTGTGGAATTTGTGCCCAACACCAGTGTTGGCTTTGTGATCCCATAGCTTGTGGTTTCTATGCAAGAAACACTTGCATGCCTTTGCTAAATTTAGTGGATTTATGTCCCTTGCCCATGATGCATAGGCTGAGGCTCCATTTTGATAAGAACAGATGTTGTGCTTGATTAGAATCCCCTGTGATGTACTAGCATAGCATTACTATGCTAATCTGAGGACAAATACTTCACCACACCCATGTGCATCTAGCAGATCATATTGCTGGGGAAATAGAAATTCAACCTGCTATCAGGTATGGTGATGATGTGGCTATGGTGTTTGTGGTTCTTGTGGTTATGCTGCTTGTTTGATCAACAGCTCCAAGTGCTCCTCTCCTTGCTGGCCTGCTCCTCCAGCTCCAGATGCTCCCCTTGAGCTTCTAGCCTCCCCTCCTTGCTCCTGGGCTCCTTGCTTCCTCTATCCCATCTTGCTCTTGCTTTTGGCAAGGATTCAGTGGTGGTTTCTAGTTGCAATGAGTGATTTGTGGTGATTTGAGTTCAAAATAGTGAAGAACTCGAGTTGTGCTGGTGTGAGTGAAAATGAGCTTTACTCCTTGCTTGCTACGACTGCCCCTAGCTCTTATCCTTCCATGGCTTATGTTCACTATGCTGGTGACAGCACAAGTATGTGTGTGTTGTGTGCTTCTATGCTTGCTCAGTTCAGTGAACTGGCATCGATTGGGTTTGAGTTTATCTTCAGACGTTCCATTATTTTCACTGGCCAAGTGGAATTTGAGCCTGGGATGTTGTACTGAGGCAAACTTTGTGTTGCGCTTGAAACGCGTCACACGAACACGTCCTCGTGTACCCGCGGTGCAGGGGGAGATTCTCCGCAACTCGCCCCGCGGGAGGCCTGCTTCCAGCGCGATACGCAAGACAGCAAGCAGACTCTTTTTAGACCAGACACCCCAGCCACTCGGGACAAGCCCCAGAGGAAGCCGGCGACGATTGGCTGAACTAAGCCGGACTTGGCCGCTCTTAGCTCGGTTTTCGATATCCGGTGAAATCTACGCGAAGTCGCCGAACAACGGAAGCATGAACAAAGGTTTGAGGGGAAAAGTAGGTTGTATTGAGAGGTTGTCGATTGTTTGCTTAATTTCAATCGGCCATCACCTCTCACATATATATGATACAGCTGGACTTCCCCTACAAGTATTGGACTTCTACAAGGCTTACAAATCATAGTCTAAGTCGAATCCATCTCTAAAATAGTCAACTTTTGGCCGACAACGTTGGCTTCAAACTTGCTGGAAAGTTGCCTTCTGCCCTTCCATGTCGGCTTCAAACTTGTTGGCTACTTTGGAAAGTTGCCTTTTGTCTTCCATATTGGATTCAAACTTGCCTCCTTCCTCAGAGATGTGATATCTTGATCGGCTTCATTTTAAACCCGGACTTCAACATCCGTCCGGCCTTTTAGACAGTTGTCTTTCATTTTCCAGCCTTGATCTTGGAAAGTTGTCTTCTAACTTGCCGGCTCGTATTGACAAAGTTGGTTTCTCCTGAGCCGGCTTGTTTTGACAAAGTTGGCTTCTTTTCCGCCTTGTTTTGACAAAGTTGACTTCCCGCCTTGTCTTGACAAGGTTGACTTTTGCCGCCTTCTTTTCTGCCACCTTTATTGCCTTCCTTTGACTTAGCTTGTTAGGTTCTTTTTGGCAACTTTGCACTCCCGAATCCAGCTTCCGCCTTGTTCCACTTGATGGATTATTGGCTGCCCTCTTCTGGCCGTCTTTTCCTGGAAAATTCCCAGATCATCATATTAGCCTTCTTTGCTGCCAAGTCTTCCTTCAACCTGCAAACTGGCAATCTGCCAAAAACGGGTGCTAACACATGCCCCCTGTTTTCTAGTAGAGCTTGCGTACTAGAAAATATTCAATGTAGAAGTCTTTGTCTAAGGGCGATGCCTAAGCTCATCGGCCATATGCTAAGGGCGATATATGTATATCAGCCATACGTGCAACTCATGCAGTTTGCCACATGCTCGGGTGGAACTTCTTCAGGTATTTCCCATTGATAGCTCGAGGCAGCATGCCGCCTTCCAACGTCTGGTTCTCCCAACTTGTGACCTGAGGCTTCATTGACAAGCATGTCGGCTATTGGCATAGGGTATTCATCCTTTGGCGTGGCTCGATTCAAATCTCTGAAATCTATATACGCCCTGATCTTGTCGGATCCCTTCTTCTCGACCGGCACAATGTTGGATAACCATTCGGCATATTTGCAGGGCCGAATGAAGTTGGCTTTCAAAAGACGGCCTATTTCTGCCTTTATCCGGTCATAGATCTGTGGATTAAATTTGCGAGCCGGCTGCTTGTGTGGCCTGAAGCCGGCTTTAATAGGCAACCGATGTTCCACCAACTCTCGGCTTAACCCAGGCATCTCATGGTATTCACATGCAAAGCAATCCACATATTCCTTGACTAGCGCGATTAACTTAGACTTGTAATCGGCCGCCAACTTTTGCTTCACAAACATCGGCCTAGGGACAGTGCCATCCCCAATGTCTACCTCTTCAAGTAAGTCGGCCGACGTAAAGCCTTGTCCCAACTTGTCCATATCGTCTGGTTCTTCAATTGCTTCGCACATATCGTTCCTTTCGGCCCGATACTTTTCCAGACGCTTCGCATCCACTCATCGTTTTGATCCATTTACTTGAGCGGCAGCCGATTGCCACCAACCGGCTTTAAAGATACTGGCACGAATCCATGCCTGGTAGCACTCAGGAAGTCGAACCCAGATAGATCACGCCCAGAAAGGCATGTAACATTGGAATGTTGCCAATCAACAATCGATTCGGCAAGTGCAATGCACGCCGAATCGTCAGCATGGATGACTTCAATTTCGTCATCAACCCATTGGACAAGTTGCTGGTGCATAGTAGACGGAACACATTGGTTTGCATGAAGCCAATCTCGTCCCAGCAGCACATTGTAGTTTCCCTGCACCTCAGCAACAAAGAAGGCGGTAGCCAAAGTCTTGCTTCCTACTGTGAGCTCCAAGCTGATAACCCCTTTGGCTTCCACTCCTTCTCCTCCTTCGAACCCATTCAGCACCATGTTTGTCTTCATCAGATCACCATCATCTAGTTGCAGCTTTTTGAAGACAGAATATGGCATCAGGTTTACCACAGCGCCGCCATCAACCATCATCCTGGTGACGGCTTACCATCAATATGCCCTCTGACGTACAGAGGCTTGAGGTGTTTCACCGGCTTGTCAGGTTTCTCGAAGACAACATTTTTGGGTCCAAAGTTAATTTGTGCAACTTCGCCTTCTTCTTCCACAGCGGAACTCAGCCGGCAAGTAATAAACCATGTTGATATCCATGGTCGTTCGAGTCGGCGATTCTTCATAATCCAGCAGATCTTCGTGATCGGTCATATTGCCCGATTCGCTCACTGCTGATGTTGCCATTGTGAGGTCTTCTCCCAACTGCTCCTCTATTGCAAGGTCTTGAATTGCCGGCTCCTCCGCCATGTTTGCCGGATTTTCCTCTTGAGTTGCCGGCTCCTCTGCCACCAAGTCCTCATTTGCCGGATTTTTCATTGCCAAATCTGCTGCCTCTACCTCGTCTGCCCATGACGAGTAAGTAACTGTCGGCGCAGCCGCCAACATGGTATCATCGCTTGCATCCAAAGCTGTTGTGACTGTTGCCGGAGCTGCAATAAGGACTGGCCTTGGGATCCATATTTGAGCTGGCAACATTGGTCGTTCAGTGTTGAACTTGGCGTCCCTGGATCGCTCAGCTCCTTCTTCTGTCTTCTCTCGGTTTCTTGCCCTTTGTAGTTTCCGCCTTTGTGTTTTCGTTATACCTGGCGGGCACCACCTTGGCTGAGTGTATTTTGGATCCCGAGGTTGAACTGCTGCAGCTTGACTGGAGCCAGCTTCATGATCATTGGTTGTTGCCTTCGGACCGATAACAAGTATCGGCTCGCTGGTTGCCGGCTCTACAACCGGGTCTTTCATCTTTATCATATGAGTTCCAACAATCAACAAGTTGTCTGCAACCAATCCACCTTCTGGCTCAGCTTTTTTAGAACCTTGTTCCTTGATCCGCCAATACGACACGTCTCCGGGATACACAAGCCGGCTTTGCATAGATGGACGGATTGCCCTGCGTTTGACCTCGTCAGCCGGTCTCTGATGCCGGCTACTTTCTTCCGCAGATGGTGACCTTGGTCGTTTCCATACTGCCACTGGCGAGACCTTGACCCGGCCTGGTGCACGTACTTGTTTAGCAGCATGTCAAAAGTTGGCTTTGTCTTCCTTGGTCTGTATTCGACCTTGTTTGTCTTCCATCTGCCAACTTCTGGGCTCTTGGGCTTAATAAACCTAGGTGGCAACTTTTCTGACCCTTGCCCCCCGAGTGCAGGATTATTGATGGTAATCTTGATGACTTCACCTCCATCGGGTTGCCGGCTCACTGTAACTTGTCTTCCTGCCACCTTGTTGCCGGCCACTTTCCTGGGTTCACCAACAACAATATTAGATTTATTAGCGGCTTCGGCCGCCTCTGGCCGAAGTAAAACTTTCTTTCCCTCCAGGTCTAGCACGTTCATCGGGAACGGCTGCGTGTCAATTGCCATGCCAGCAAAGCTCAATCGTCCATCATTGAGGGCCGATTGGATCTGTCGACGAAAGACATTGCAATCATTAATAGCATGAGAGAAAGAATTGTGATACTTGCAATAAGCCCGCCGCCTTAATTCATCAGGCGATGGTATAACATGATTGACTCTTATCACTTTATCCTTCAACAAGGCATCAAATATTTTGTCACATTTGCCTACGTCAAAGCTGCATTTTATTTCATCATCCCGATTCTTACGAATCGGCTTCAATCATCACACATGTAAGGTTTGGCCTTGCTAGGCCAAACAAACTCTGCAGTATAAACATCGGCTTCATCACTGGAGTCGGCATCATTTTCGACAATATTAAGCCGGCTCCTGCTCATCCGATGCGAGTCTTTTGACTCATTGACCCGACTCTCTTGAGCCAGAGCTCTCTCTTGGACTTGGCCAACAGACAAGAATTCATGTCCTTCTAACCTTTCTTTCAGGTAGGACCTTAGCCCATTAAAAACCAAGTCAGCCATGTCTCTCTCAGTTATCACCAAACTATAACATCGGTTTCTAGTGTTTCTAAATCTCTTGACGTAATCGGATACCGATTCGTCATGTTTTTGCCTAACCGATGTAAGGTGGGACAACTTGAGTTCTATTTCTCCGGCAAAAAAGTGTTCATGAAACTTTTGCTCTAAATGAAACCAAGTATGTATAGAATTAGGAGCTAAAGCCGAAAACCAAGAAAAAGCAATGCCGGTTAAAGACAACGAGAACAGACGAACTTTAATATGATCATGATTAGCTTCGCCTAATTGAGCCAAATATTGACTAATATGTTCCCATGTTGATTTACTATCCACCCCATTAAATTTGGCAAATTCAGGGACTCTATAACCAGGTGGATAAGGTTGCAGATCAAAGTAATCGGGGTAAGGCTTAGTGTAAGTTCTATGTTTTGGCATCACCCCGAGTTTGTCAAAAGCTATTTGGTCCAAGCTTCTCTTGAATTCGGCTAAGGAATCGTCCATAACAGCCGATTGAGCCCGCACGAGAGAAGGATTGGCAGCAGGGCCAGCTTGCACCCAAGTAGCCGAATTTTGATTCGGCATTGACTCATAACCCAGAATTCGCCTTGTTTGACTCGGCTGGCTTGCCGAGTTAGGCATACTCTGGATAGGAGTTGGACATGGCAGTGTAGGCACAAGTTGGTTTTCCCTGTTTTGACTCATCGGCTGTTTGTCCGATGGCTTATCATGGAGCGTGTTTTTCTTAGCCTTTTCATGTTCTAGCATAAGATCGTAAACATTGGCAGTGCCTTGCGAAACATGAAATTGAATTTCGGCTATTTGCTCAGAGGAAAAAAGGCTACTACTTACAGCGGGCTTGTCAACGTTGATGTCCAGCGGTACAAACTCCGGCTCCTTGATCGGCGAGATTACACCTTGCCGATCTACCTTGAAGCTGGATAAGTACATGTCTTCATCTTCTTGATCCCGCTTGGTTCGCAGCGCCTGGAACTCCTCGTCTCTTTTCTTCTTCCACGCCTCCAGACCTTGGCGTTGTTCATCCGACAACTTCTCGAGAGTTGGCTTGATGATGTTGTCGGTGCTGATGCTGGCAGCGTCGGTCTTAGAATTGGTCATTGCTGTCCAATTTGTTAGATCGAATTGTCCCCAGCGGAGTCGCCAAAAAGTGTGTTGCGCTCGAAACGCGTCACACGAACACGTCCTCGTGTACCCGCGGTGCCGGGGGAGATACTCCGCAACTCGCCCCGCGGGAGGCCTGCTTCCAGCGCGATACGCAAGACAGCAAGCAGGCTCTTTTTAGACCAGACGCCCCAGCCCCTCGGGACAAGCCCCGTCAGAGGAAGCCGGCGACGATTGGCTGAACTAAGCCGGACTTGGCCGCTCTTAGCTCGGTTTTCGATATCCGGTGAAATCTACGCGAAGTCGCCGAACAACGGAAGCATGAACAAAGGTTTGAGGGAAAAAGTAGGTTGTATTGATAGGTTGTCGATTGTTTGCTTAATTTCAATCGGCCATCACCTCTCACATATATATGAGGCGGCTGGACTTCCCGTACAAGTATTGGACTTCTACAAGGCTTACAAATCATAGTCTAAGTCGAATCCATCTCTAAAATAGGCAACTTTTTGCCGACAACGTTGGCTTCAAACTTGCTGGAAAGTTGCCTTTTGCCCTTCCATGTCGGCTTCAAACTTGTTGGCTACTTTGGAAAGTTGCCTTTTGTCTTCCATATTGGCTTCAAACTTGCCTCCTTCCTCAGAGATGTGATATCTTGATCGGCTTTGTTTTAAACCCGGACTTCAACATCCGTCCGGCCTTTTAGAAAGTTGTCTTTCATTTTCCAGCCTTGATCTTGGAAAGTTGTCTTCTAACTTGCCGGCTCGTATTGACAAAGTTGGTTTCTCCTGAGCCGGCTTGTTTTGACAAAGTTGGCTTCTTTTCCGCCTTGTCTTGACAAAGTTGACTTCCCGCCTTGTCTTGACAAGGTTGACTTTTGCCGCCTTCTTTTCTGCCACCTTTATTGCCTTCCTTTGACTTAGCTTGTTAGGTTCTTTTTGGCAACTTTGCACTCCCGAATCCAGCTTCCGCCTTGTTCCACTTGATGGATTATTGGCTGCCTTCTTCTGGCCGTCTTTTCCTGGAAAATTCTCAGATCATCATTTAGCCTTCTTTGCTGCCTTCTTCAAGCTGCCAAGTCTTCCTTCAACCTGCAAACTGGCAATCTGCCAAAAACGGGTGCTAACACTTTGCTAAGAACATATATTCACTATGTTGCCTAAACAACTCGATGATGTAATTAGTAGTGCACCTCACTACTAAACTGAGAGTAATACTAACCCCTAATCCCCATTTTATATTTGTTTCAGTTTTCTTATTTATTGTGCAGGGAACAAGATGGAAATAAAGATCAAAAAGAAGATGAAGAATTACAAGACATTTTAGTTATAGAAAACAAATGTAATTTTCTTTTTGTATTTCAGTTTGTTGTAAATAATTTGTAAAGACAATGTAATGTTGTATCCAATCAATAAAATTATTCTTTTTATTTACTTATACATTGTATATATTGCTTTATTGTTTCAATTTGAATTTCTTTATAAATTCAATTTATTTAAATATTCAAATTGAATTTCAAAATTCCCACAACTAGTAACTTACCTAGAGGTCATGTCGAAATTTACCTACACTCACCTAAAATGAACTAAACCTAATTCATGAAGATGAATGAACTCCGATCACTCCAGGGTTTTCAGTTTGCGAAAAATTTATTCAGGTTTTCAGATGCATGCATGCAGATGCACAAATTCCTATTTCTACCCTTCGTTAGTTCCTAAACGCTGGGTATTACACAATGTTTGCAGTAGGTTGTATTATCAATGTAAAAGAATGGATCGGGGTCCACAGTTCACTAGAGGTGTCTCTCCATAATATATAACTAACATGTTGGGTAAACAAATTACAGCTGGACAATTGACAAAGTAGAGAATGCATAACAATGCATGTACAAGACATGATGACTACTATGAGATTTATTTGGACATTACAACAAGATACATAGACCATTATCCAACAACATCTATGACTAATGATCCACCTTCAGGTTAACATCCGTGTCCCCCGTTGGTATTAAGTTGCAAGCAACAGATCATTGCATTAAGTAAAGTGCATAATGTAAGCAACACAGTTATCCTTAGACAAAGCATATATGTTTTACCCCTAGTGGTAACAACACATCCACAACCTTAAATGGAGACTGAACCCACTATCTAGCATAAATACTCCCTCTTGGAGTTACAAGCATCTACTTGGCCAAAACATCTACTAGTAACGGAGAGCATGCAAGATCATAAATAACATATATATGATAATTCAATAATCAACTTGACATAGTACTCAATATTCATCGGATCCCAGCAAACACAACATGTAGCATTACAATAATATGATCTTGATCATGATAGGCAGCTCACAAGATCTAAACATGATGGCACGAGAGGAGAAGACAACCATCTAGCTACTGCTATGGATCCATAGTATAAGGATGAACTACTCACACATCACTCCAGAGGCAGGCATGGCGATGTAGAGCCCTCCTGTGATGATTCCCCTCTCCGGCAGGGTGCCGGGAAGAGCTTCAGAACCCTCCCGAGATAGGGTTGACGACGGTAGCGGCTCTGGAACTTTTCGTGGAATATGTCTCGGGTGTCTAGGGTTTCCCCGAATAGACGAATTTATAGGCGAAGGGGCAACGTCGGTGGGCACCCGAGGGGCCCACACCATGCCACGGCACGGTAGGAGGTGGGGCCGCGCCGCCACGTGGTGTGGCCGCCTCCTCGGGTCCCCTTCGTGTCTCCTTCAAACTCCGTGTACGTGACAGCAAAATATGGACATGGGCTTTTGTTTCGTCCAATTCCAAGAATATTTCCAGAACAACTTTTCTGGAATACAAAAATAGCAGAAAAATGGGAACTGGCACTGTGGCATCTTGTTAATAGGTTAGTCCCAGAAAATGCATAAAAATGCTATGAAGTGTAAATAAAACATGTAGCAATTGGTATAATAATAGCATAGAACATCAGAAATTATGGATACGTTGGAGACGTATCAGGCACCATGACTTCTGATGTACGGAGACGACGCAGGAGCAGGGCATCTCTGGCAAGACCACGCAGGTCCGACCTCGGAGAGGTAGGGCACCATGGCCGCCCAATAGATCCAACCTGGATCTGCTGGGAACCTGGCAAACTATACCCAGAACCAGGGAGGGTTTGGGCTGACCCGGCCTAATCCAGCCCAACGGGCTCTGGATCTGGCAGACTCACGGCAGCAGCCATGGGGGCCGAGCACCACCGCCAGAACCTCGGGGACACGATGCAGTAGCCCCCAACTCAGTGCACCGGATAGAGCACACCAGCACGAATCCAAGCCCACGGGCCGGTCGGTCCGGCCAGGCCCGCCCCAGCCCAGATTGAGCCCAATGGTCTGGATCTGGAGCCTCACGGCCAGACGGCCGTGGCGACCGGGGCATCTCCGGCACCCACGGGGACCGGGCGTCTCCGGCGAGACCGCGAAGGTCCGCCATCAGAGAAGGCAGCGCACGCCCACGCGGCCGCTCGTTAGATCCAAGATCTGCACGATCTCCTGCACCCGCGCAGGGAAATCAGGACGGGGCGGCGCACCTGCGACCAGGTCTGGACGGGAGATGACGCTGGAAGGGAGGCGCTGCCTAAGCACGACGTCGTGCTCGCGCGAGAGAGGCAGGAGGCGACCATGACCGAGCACACACACAACACCACATGCACGCACGCACACCTCCCTGAGCTTCTCCTCCCTCCCCCGCTGCCCCCATCGTCGCTTGATCGTGCATGCTTGGGCCGCGTGAACTTTTTTTCTACCTTCCGAAGTGCAATTGGATGAAAATTGGACAAACATGTGAACTTCTTGATTTCACACCTACCTCTTCTATAAGTACCTGAATTTCCTTCAAGTCTCAATTCTATTCTACTATGTACTTGAGACGCCACATCAACATCGAGGTGCTAGTGGTGGATATGCTCATATGATAGCGTGTGTGCATGTGTTCCTAGAGGTGACTGGGCTTCTGTGTTTGTAATCGTCTATATATGTAATATGTTTGTTTTAAGAAGTGGCATTTTTTTGTTAAAATTACATTGTTTAGAGCCTTCCAAATGCACGAGAGGAAGGTAAAAAAAATAGTGACTAAACCATAAATTTAGGATCTAAATAGAACAATAAGTGCAGATCTGAGTCCCCACACCTTGGCGCCACTCGAGCGACAAGTAGAGGAGGTGGTGACCCATTAAGGGTGTGTTCGGTAATGCCCCAGCTTCTCCAAATTCTCAATTTCCAGCTTCTCACTCCGTCGCCAGCTTCTCAAATCGCAGGAAGAAGCTGAAAAACGTTATGCTCAGCTTCTCTCCTGTTCTCGGGCTGGAAGCCCATTGTAGGTCAATTCAGCCCGTTATAGGAGAAGGAAGGTTGGCCCGATGGCAGCCGAATTTCGGTTGTGTTGGACCTGTTCGCATGCTGGGCTGTTTTTTGGTCTCAGGAGAGCAAACAAAATCGTGTGAGATGCTCGAAATTTTTGTTTTTCGAGATTTTTGCACTACAGAGAGCATACAGAGAAGATATTTTGTGTGTCATTTGCACTAGAATTAATTGTAAATATATATAGGAATTGTTTGCATCCACAAAAGTAATAGATGAGTACAACATGTCACACATAATTCAAAAGTGTAACATTTGCACACGTTTGCAAGCCAAAATGGGCATCTATTATATCATGCCTTCCACATCACCAACCAAGAGCAATCGCCGTAGCAAGTTCATCCCTGATTTTATCCATGTCACGACCATTTGCCTCTGGAGTTGATGTATCAGATGCATTTGCCGGAACTACATACCTCTTATAACGTTGCGGGATAGTTGGAACATAATCTGGGTCTCCATCACACTGTGCAAAATGAGGATCTTCTCTGTCATGGGCACGAATACAATTGTGCAATGTCATAGCAGCGGCAACAATCATCTTTTGTGTATCAATTTGGTACTTGGGCATTTTGAGCAAAATCTGAAATTTCATCTTGAGAACTCCAAAGCCTCTCTCTATACAATTGCGATTTGCCGAATGGATCTTGTTGAACTTCTCCGTAGGAGTGTTGGGCGGCACACCCCTGTGAAAGTCAGGTACATGATATTTTACTCCTTTGTATGGTGCGAGATATCCCAGTCTGTTAGGATAGCCCGCATCTACAAGGTAGTACTTGCCTAAACAAAATAAAGTAATGATGCATTAGACGGTTGCATATGATATCGCACATGGAAATGACAATAAAATACTCACCCTTTGGAGGATGAGGGAAGCTGACCCTGTCCTTATCAATTGCATGGTATAGCACACTTGTGTCATGCATAGCACCAGGTTGTCCAATGGAAGCATAGGTGAAGTGCATATCAAAGTCACATATTACCATCACGTTTTGAGTTACCGCGCCCGTTCTTCCAATGTACCTCACTTGCTTATCCACAGGAATAACTGCCCTAATATGAGTTCCATCTATTGCACCAATGCAATTTTTGAGATGTGGATATGCCCTCCTATTATTCCTAATCCTAGGATGTACATGACGAAAATTTGGGTCCTTTGGCTTTATGTGGATATGCCCTTCTATTATTCCTAATCCTAGGATGTACATGACGAAAATTTGGGTCCTTTGGCTTTATGTACTCCAAAACCTCATGGAATTTGCGATGGACAGTATCCGCTGCATGTTTGAACCGGTTCTGGGTTCTTCTATTTGATTCACAACCACCCATCGTCCATAAGAACATAGCAAGAAACTCATAGCTGCTCACAAAAGGGGTATGTTTGAGACCATACCGTTCAACCAATATGTCATGAAGATCAAAGAATACCCTTGCATTCATTCGCAACATTGTGTAGGTCTCTCCTGCTGTGTCAAGAGTCTCCTGCAACCATCCAAACCCACTCAAGATAGATGTCCTAGGTTCAGCCTTTGTCACCCAACTGTCACAGTACTTCCCAGTTATGCTTGATGCACTTGAACACATGTTGGATATGTGCCGAGCACGCTTGCAAACCTCCATCCTCCTCATCTCATAATAGTTTTCATCCTCACTATAATTGTCGGATGACATCTGCATATACACAATCATTTATTCAACACAATTTTTAGCATCATACACACATGATTTAACATTAGCTCATGAGATACAATACCGACTAGTTCAACGAAAAATAGAATTCAAGCAAATATATTATCCATGCAAATATTACAAGCCAAATACGAAACATAGGTTCAACAAGTAGATAAAAATAGATTCAACACAGTGCTACAAAACCAACAAGTTGGGATACTTGTTCTTGAACTTTCGGGCCAGCCATCCAAGTCTAGACCCAGCACTCATGTGCATAAAAATCTGCCTTTGGTCTCTCTTGGCCATCAACTCAGTAGCAACATAGTGCTCATCACTACCTTCAACTTCACCACATTCTAAAACTGCGTTCATGACGTTTTTGACAGAGCATTCGTCATCCTTTTTAATGAAAGACTCAAACGAGGATTGGGACCTCTCAGCAATGTTACCAATCCTTGTAATCTGCTCTTGCATCACTAGTGCAGTCCTAGGTTTCTTGCTGCCATCATGAAAAAACTTTCCAAGCCTCTTGACCGAAGGTGGTGGTTCTATATCCCCCTCATTGACATCATTGATGTCATCAACATTCAAGGCATCCGCTGAAGCTGCACTAGAAGGGGGTGGTGCACCTGAGGAAGGATTCCAATGATCGGTGCCATCACTAACAATGTCTTCAAACAAGAGCTTCAAACTTTCTTCATTGCGGAGTCCATGCTTTTTGAACTTGCTACATCCTTTAATGTCCTGTAATACAACCAAAAATACAATTGTGAGTAACCAAAGTTGTCAATAAATAGAAATTCAGAAGTACACAAACAAATGCATGGAAAACTCACTTGTGCGGCCAACTTCCACCACTCCGGATCCTGCTTCACAGTGTTCCTCTCATAGTCCCATCCCCCTCCTGTTTCCCTCAACTTGAGTCTCTTGAAACAATTGTAATCTCCTTTTAGCTTGTCCCACTTGTTCTTTAGTTGGGTATGCTTGTACTCAAGACCTGTTCTTACTTTGAATTGAACTGCCACTTCCTCAAATGCAGCTGGGGTCAAGTAGGTGTTTGGTCTGTTTCCCATGTTCACTTGCTCGACAAACAACTCGACAAGAATCCTAGTGTTTTCCTCAGTCCACTCGGCAGCCATTTCTCCAAACTAGTCTATAAAAATGAATGCCACTATTGCACAATTAAATTCTAGCATAGGTCTGTACATAAATCATGCAAGCAGTAGCAATGGAGCATAGTTTTGTACACAAATTTTCCTATCAAATTGCTATCCACTGCTGGGTCGAAATTTCTATCAATTTTTCTACGAATGGATATCAAACATGGATAGAACTGGGCAGAGGAGGTCGCGGGGCTACCTTCGAGAAGAACTGCTCGAAGGAGGTCGAGCTGTGAGGCCGGAGGAGCTCGCTGCAGTCAGAGGTCGGGGCGGCCGGAGGAGCTGCGAGGCCGGAGGAGCTCGTTGTAGTCGGAGGTCGAGCTGTGAGGCCGGAGGAGCTCGCTGCAGTCGGAGGTCGGGGCGGCCGGAGAAGCTGCGAGGCAGTCGGAGGTGGGGGCCGCTGGGTGCAGAGGACGACGTCCGAGAGCTCGGGAAGGGGCGGTGGTCTCGGGAAGGAGGTGGAGGCGCGACGGAAGGTGGCCCCCTTGGTCGCCGGAGGGGCGGCGGCGCCGGCAGGTGTGGCGGCAACGCTTTCTAGGGTTGGGCTCGATAGAAAGGGGACGAGAACGAGAATAACCAGCGAGTCGGAAGAAATAGAAACGTACCTCTTTCTCGCTGGTCACTAGGCGGTGGCATGCCCCTGTAATTACCTAGCAACGCCAACTTCTCGTTTTTTCCAGCAGAGCGAATTGCTAGCTTCGCAATTTGTACGTGAGAATTGGCTAGCTTCTCGAATCTAGCTTCTCAGATTTGAGGCGTTCGGGATAGCTTCTCGCTGAAGTTTGAGAAGCTGGCTGCTGGAGCACTACTGAACACGCCCTAATTGCTGCTTGGAAATGGAGGAGATGGCCGGTCACAAGAGGCGGTGGCTAGGGTTTAGAAGGAAATTTTCTCAGTGGATTTAGCTGATATAGTTTATGAGTGTATATTACTTCTTTTGTTGTTTGTGAAAGTAGTGACGTTCATGTACACTTATATTAATTTCACCTTCCAAGTTATCAACGATGTCAATTAATCATCACTCGGTCTTATCTAGCTTTTTTAAGAAAGTCTAACCTAAGTCTAACTGGGGGAGAAGCCACACTGAATTCCCAATTAAGATAAAAGCATTCTTTAGTGAGAATTTCGAAAAATTGCCCGACGGGGTTTGAACTCCGATGGCTGGGGAGAACTTGCCTGTGGCAAGATGGTTAGGAGAGTGGTTGTACCCCCGGCCCACCAGAGTTCAAACCCCAGGTTTGGCGTTGGTGTTTCTCATTTAGGTGGAATATTCTTTAGTGGGAGGCGACGTTCCCGTCGACAGCGAGGCGCCCGTGGTGACTTCGTCAATCTCAAGACTCGACCCGCCGACTCGGTATCACAGAGGTACTCATAGGGATAGGGTGTGCGTGTGTGCGTTCATATGGGTGAGTGTGTGCACGTGTATGTGGGCATCTGTATTGTACTGTGTTTCAAAAAAAAATACTCCGATGGTTGGGAGCCTGGGATGCACCACGGTGACCAAACTATTAGACCATTGTCCCCTGTTCTCTAATTGAGAAATTCACGGGGAGAATTCTTACCTTACTTAAAACTCCTAGAAAATGGGGAAGAAATGTCGCCTTCAAGATTACAATCACACTATACACACGAACAATACAGAAATTCATGCATTAAGATTACAGCACAATGAGACAAGCAGGATCTGTACAACAAGGTTGTCCTCACAAACATCATGTGATAGGTTGAGGTTTTAAGCCATGCATTATTCGACTTGTTTTATTCTGTATAGCGGAGAGCCTCTAGTAGCGGAGCACAGACCAAATTGGTGCTAGGGCGAAGCAAGAGCACGGGCCAAAAGCGTACCGCATGGTCAAAAGGTTTCTCTCAGCTGTCAGTCGCCCACCAGGTGTCGGACGCAACACCTATGTTCGGATAGCCTATCGTCTTGTTTACGGGTCATTTCCGTCGAACAAATCTGATCGGATAGGCGTACAATGGGTTGCAGCTTCAGTCCAGCTTTCAAAGGTTTCAAATAACAGTGAAGTTTTGAAGATGCAGCATGTTATTCTTGGCATGCACGGAAGGAGAACTTTTCTGCTAAAGCATGGCTGGCTGTTTAGCATGTTAGTTTGTCAGAAAAGAATCTCTTGGAGCCCCATAATACGACAATGATACGGCTGTTACTAAGTGTTCCTTTTTCGCTTCTCGAAAACCAGTGGTGCACTTGCCGAAACTGAAGACTCGGAGTAAACAAATTCCCAATGCCTAGTATATACTCGGAGTACAATGAGATGAACCGATGCATAATGTGACGCCTAGAACCACCTTGCTACTGCCGGATCTTTAATATCTTTGGTATCATCTCCATCCTTTTTATAGAAGAAGTTGATCTACCAATTCTATGGTGCATAGTTGGCCCACGTGATTATTTTCCTACTTTCTTAAATACAAAGGGACCAAATTGATCAAACTTCAACTCCTTGACTCCAATCACTCCATACCTTCCTAATCTATAATTACCTAGCTTTCCTCCAAGCTTCAGTTCTATTCTATTTTGCTTGAATTTTTGTTTTTCCGCTCGGCCACACATATTTGTTTGTCTATATACAAATAGAATTAAACATGATAATGATTATAAAACGAATCCGGCAAGCAAGACACAAAAATTCAATCCATGGTTGTTGCATACCTCCCTAACAGTCTATCCATTAATGTCTGCAAGCTAGACACGATACCCACGCCTCTTGGTGCAGACAAGGTACTTGAATTTTTAATGTTAAAATTGATCGTGGCATATGTCTCAAATATCCGAAATAAAACAAGTCCATAAGCATGCTTCAGAAGATACGAGACCGACCAACACTATAGGGTACAAATACATGCCATGTGATCACGAATACGAATAAAAGGTGATCGATATTACTATCCTAGATTTGAGGTGTAGTTGAAATAAAGGAATATATTGGAAGTAGTTCGGTCAAGTATAGGAAATTAATATAAGAATGAATAACTTTCTCAATGGTTTATTTTATTCATTTTATTTATCTTAATATTCATTCCATTCAGGCCATTCCAATGCTCGCAAGCAAGCACAAAAAAGCTTCTATTACCAAACGAAAATGAGGCGGAATATTCTTCGGTGGGAGGCGATGTTCCTGTCGACTGCGAGTCTTACGTGGTGACTTCATCAATCTCAAGACCCGACCGCCGGTTCAGTTTTTTGGAGATGCTCATAGGGATAGGATATGCGCGAGTGGTTCATAGGACTCTGAGTGTGCGCACGTGGATAAGAAAACGGTTGTTTCAATAGGAAATCTACGCGCGGGGGGGGGGGGGGGGGGGGGGGTCGTTATTTCAGCACGAAAAAAACCAGCTACGACCGCAGCAGGAAACAAATGGAGGCGGGCGCGTCGTGTCGACCCGGCGCATCGTCGTCCGCATCCCCTCGATCGCCATCAGCCAAAGCGGACAAGATCCAAACGATCCCTAGCTAGCAACGACGACAACGTACGGCGTCGCTATCTCGCTTCGTTTCTCCCTGCCGACCCTCCCAGGCCGTTCGGTCTCTTCCCCGCCCCTTTCCCGGCCTGCGCGCCGATCACGGCCGATCGAATCCTGGCATGAAGCGTCGAAGCCTGGGGAGCGCTTAAGAGGTAATGCCTGATGCGCCTAGGAGGACGATACAATCACGAGTGCCTTGATTGACTCCATGTTTGATGGCGCTAAGGTGTTTCTAGGCAAAGGAAAATGGTGTCAAGTTATTCTATTGATGCTCCGTTCTTCGACATTTACTGGAAATGATCTACGTGCCCCGCATTGTGGGCAATTAGTTAGCAAGTGGATCAAATTATGTCGATGTGTGCACGAATTTTCTTGCATTAGGCGATATACGTTAATTAGGAAATTGGATGCCCTATCTCTTATCTTTTTTTTTTCTTTTAACCTTTTGTCCTAGCTCTTGAATGAGTTTCTATGTTGGTCCTCTCACTTAACGGATGAGAGTGACACCAGTTTCTACGTTCAAGCGAATCAGCTGAAGGTGGAAAGCATACTGGCAAATCAATGATCTGTTTCCTGTCTTATGTTTTGTGGCACGCCGAAGTTATTTGCTTGAGCAAAACTCGTATCCAAGTGCCAGTAACTAATTGATATTTATTTATACTTGTTTGTTGTGTTTTAGAGATAACTCAGGGAAGATGCATCGCAACCTTGAAACATGTCACTGAAAGTATATTCTGGTCCCATTCGTTGGTCAATCGTTGGTTGTGAACGAGCACCTGGCATGCAATTTTCCTAGGAAAAAAAACATGATCTCGTTAAAAAGCTTAGCACATGTTATTGCTATGTGGCAATACAGGTTTTTTGTCCCAAGAAAGTTTGCTCACTTTGTTTCGACGTTCATAATCTATCAAGATTTAAGTTGCTAATGCTACTGACCATGACCTGATTTCATTCAACTTGATCAACAGATAGCCATTCCAACATTTTAACTCTAATACACATTTCTTTTTTCCTGTGTAGATCTTTATCCTTGGAATTAACTACTTCTCCATGACCCATCTTCTGGAGTGAGTCTCTCTAGAGAGAAATGGGTTCTCTCAACGACATTGGCGTTGCTGCAGGAATAAACATATTATCAGCAATCGGTTTTCTTCTAGCGTTTGCAGTTCTGAGGATACAACCTGTTAATGATCGAGTATACTTTCCAAGATGGTACCTCAAAGGTACAAGAAGCACCCCAAGGCACACAGGAGCTGGTTTCTCCAAATTTGTGAATGCTGATCTGTCAACATATCTCCGGTTTCTGAATTGGATGCCTGCAGCGCTGCAAATGCCAGAACCTGAGTTAATTGAGCACGCGGGACTAGACTCCGCAGTATATGTTCGCATCTATCTTCTTGGGTCAGCATGATATCCATGTTTCTCAATTATATTTTTCTTTCACTTTCATGTCTTCCAAACACCAATGGATGATCTCGAGTTCTCGACTGCCAGTGTAAAAACATGATTGTTTCTTAACGTGTCAACAGATGCACACACAAATCAGACCGTTTGCGATAGACAAACAAATTATACGTTTACTAACGGCGCATTGCTTTCTTGCTTTACAGTTTAAAAATATTTGTGCCAATTGCTGTCCTGGCATTCGTTGTCCTCGTGCCTGTTAATTGGACTAGTGGAACTTTGGAGAATGAGAAGAGTCTAAACTATGATGAAATTGACAAGCTTTCAATATCAAATCTTGGAAAAGGTTCAAAAAGGTAACGCTTCTGTTTTCTCCATCCATATGTTGTACTACTTGCAGCACCAGAATGGATCGTGTGTTGTTTCTTTGAAGAGTTATGTGTTGTGCTTTAGGAGTATCTCAAGTTAGGAAGAGTTGACGTACTATTTTCAGATATTCTATATCCATAATCTTAGTACTTACCATCATGTAGTTGGGTCGTGTACTAATAAGAAGTTGTGATATTTATAAGTATTTTATTAAATATTGCAAATGCTTTGTTTCGTTCTTCGTATTTTGGTAAAATTGCGGAACATACGATGTGTATGTTCCATGTTATTCACATTTCTAATTGTACACAAAATATGGGTGTGTCCTTTTATCTGTAAAATAAAATGGTTCCAAATATTTATGAAACAATGAAACCAAAAGTATTGCTAAATCAACTAGTTTAAGTTGATTGATTACTTAACAAACAGAATCATTTAAAACTCAGCAGTGTTCCTACTTCCACATATAAGCCATAGGCCCACAAGGATTAGCTGCAAAAGAATTCCTTTAGTGAAGGTTATTTATTATTATGTTTTTGCTCAACTGATCTTTAGAATGATGTCATAGGATAATATTATTTGCTTAACACTCCATTGTTACGTCTCTTTTACATAGAATTTAACCACCAGGACCTCCCCTCCTGTTTCACATTTAAAAATGTATAATTTTCTTTGCTTAAACATCCCGGAAGCCATTTTATGACTTACGGTGGAACTTTCGATTACTTACTTCTGTAACAAACAGACATACCTAGCTGTAGAGTATTAAAAATCATAGTGTTCAGTGTTTTGAGTAATACAATGGTCGTTTGCACTCTCTTATTAATAATAAATGGCACGCAGTCAGGTGCATGTTTGAGAAAATATAGGATGAAGTACTTCTATGCTTTAGAGATAATAGTGAACTTTAAGTGCTTCCAGAAACACCATATGCAGTATGCATATATCTTGAGCAAGAAAAAAACAAATCGTGTTATATCTGCAATTAAAACTATATGACGGGAATTCCTTTTCCCAAAGCACCTGTTTGCTCATATAGCTACAAATTCTCTCTTATTATGTATATATTTTTCAATGTCTGCCTCTTCACTTTGGCTGACAAGTGTTCTCCTGTTGAATGTTTTCATAGGTTTTGGGCACACATAATAATGGCCTATGTGTTTACTTTTTGGACATTTTACGTGTTGTATCATGAATATAAGGTTATAACAACTATGAGATTGCGCTTTCTTGCTAATCAGAATCGTCGACCTGATCAATTCACAGTAAGAAAATTCTCCATACCAGATTAACTAGTAGAATTTCAAAATTCATCAGTTGTATAATGTTGAGTTTGCATTGTCTTACACTTGTTTCATTAAAATTTATTTAACAGACTTAGTGTTGTTTAGAATTTCCTACTCTTAACTATTATCCTGTTTTATATAGGTACTTGTGAGAAATGTACCACCGGACCCAGACGAAACAGTTAGCGAGCATGTTGAGCACTTCTTTGCTGTGAATCATCGGGATCATTACCTCAGTCATCAGGTTCTACTTTGCAGATCTTCTGTCAACTGTGGTATTGTTATGGTGAAAAAAACAATATGATTGGGAACCAAGAAAATATAAAATTGAAGCGAGACATTTTTTTCAGTTGTTTTTTTCCTCTCCAGATGAAGTGCAATTTTTTGTACATCTGAAGTAGAAACATGTGTTTACTCTTCTAGAAAAAAGGATCCCATGTCTATAACAAAATACAAGTAACCTTTTTATCTCATTTGAAGTAATTTGTTCAGTATTACAATGACAGATTGTATACAATGCAAATGCGCTTGCCGGTTTGGTTGAGAAGAAGAAAGCCTTGCAGAACTGGTTGGTCTACTATGAAAATCAGCATGCGCGTAACCCTGCAAAAAAGCCAACTGTGAAGGTGTGATTTCCTTACCTGCAAAAAACATGCAAAATATAACTTATTTTTCATCTAAGTGGTATAACTTGGCTACATCTCTTATAGACCGGACTCTGGGGTCTTTGGGGCCGACGAGTGGATGCTATAGAATATTACAAGGCAGCAATTGAGGAGCTATGTAAACAGGTGCTGCTTGCATAGTTCCCCACAACGTCCATACTACTTGGCAATACTGATAGTCTTTGACCTGTCTTGCAGGAAGATGAGGAAAGGCAAAAGGTGATGAGTGACCCTAACGCTATTATGCCGGCGGCATTTGTGTCTTTCAAGAGTCAGTGGGGGGCTGCTGTTTGTGCTCAAACACAACAGACAAGTAATCCGACAGTGTGGCTAACCGAGTGGGCTCCGGAACCTCGTGATGTTTACTGGCCTAATCTTGCAATCCCTTTCGTTGAGCTCTCGGTTAGAAGGCTTATCATGGCCATTGTGCTCTTCTTCCTGACTTTTTTCTTCATGATACCAATTGCATTTGTGCAATCCTTGGCAAATGTAGATGACCTTGAGCGGGTGCTTCCTTTCTTGAAACCCATAATAGAAAGGTGATTTTCATTGCTAGTAGCTTATAGTTGAATTTTCAGTAAGACAAAAAAGGCATTGCAGCGTCTTGTTTCACAGGAAGTGTCTTCTTAATCCTGACATCCTACTACTTCAACAATTCAAGGCAACAATTGACTTGTGACTCACTTAGTTCATGGCCTAAGAGCTATCATGTACACATTTCAATTTTATAAATTAGCTTGGTACCATCGTAAATATGTAGAAAATTCAGATTACCATAACATGTGAGGCTTTCAAGTGTGGTAGAGGGGCACATACCAGTAAAACAGCGATGGTATACTAAATCTTGGATCATATTTTGTAATGATATCGATTATGGAACAGTTTTGCCAATTTCCAAGGCCAACATATGCAGTTCATTAGTAGCCATTCTTACCAATTTCCAAGGCCAACATTTGCAGTTCATTAGTAGCCATTCTTAACATCATTTAACAAGAGCACCTTAGATTTTTTTGTTGTTGTGTAAAGTTGTGTTTCATAATATACTCATTTCTTCTGAGTGCTACATGGACAATATTAAAAAGCACATGGAAATCAATAACCTCGAAAAACCATGATATAAAGTGAGTAGAATGCTGTACAATTTCTTTGCTGGGGAACAAGTTGTGTTTTCCAGTGCTGGAGACCTTGATTAATACAAGTTATACTCAACTCTACCTTGATTAGTATGAAAGATATTGCGTTACCGAATATAATTTTGGTTATCAATGCAATGCTCTGCAGAAATTCTTTGAAGTCCGTTATACAAGGTTTCTTGCCAGGGATCGTATTAAAAATCTTCCTTATACTGCTCCCGACATTTCTAATGACCATGAGCAAGATTGAAGGCCATATATCACTCTCTGGATTGGACAGGAGGACCGCGTCGAAATACTTTCTGTTCATTTTTGTCAATATATTTTTGGGGAGTGTAATAACTGGAACAGCATTTCAACAGCTCGACACTTTTATCCATCAGCCAGCGAACAAGTAAGCTAGATCTTGCCATTGCTTCTTTTGCATTGATGGTATTTCTATTTTAACATTTTTCTCCTTCTGCTGTCTCAAGAATTCCAGAGACTGTTGGAGAATCAATTCCCATGAAAGCAACATTTTTCATCACATACGTAATGGTTGATGGATGGGCTGGTGTTGCTGCTGAAGTCCTTAGGTTGAAGCCGTTGGTCATGTTCCATATAAAGAATGCTTTCTTGGTCAGAACAGAGCAGGATCGCGAACAGGCCATGGATCCTGGGAGCTTGGATTTTGGCACCACTGAACCAAGGATACAACTGTACTTCCTCCTAGGGCTTGTATATGCTGTTGTCACACCAATTCTTCTTCCTTTCATTATTGTGTTCTTCAG
Source organism: Poa pratensis (assembly GCA_947311845.1). Lineage (NCBI taxonomy): Eukaryota > Viridiplantae > Streptophyta > Magnoliopsida > Poales > Poaceae > Poa > Poa pratensis. Next base: position 70,403,349 of record CAMZMU010000035.1, on the reverse strand, counting down.
CCTTGCCTATCTTGTTTTCAGACACCAGGTACTAATTCGTGTTCGAGTTCAAGTCATGCTTTTCAGTCAGATTATCTTTCTGTTCTCTCAGCAGTACTGCTTTAGTTTCATTCTTTTTCTGAGGCCTTGCACCAGCATGTTTTCTTCCAGCACATTCACAATGGAACAAAACACATATGTATGCTATTAAGTAGTCATGCCATTCTTAGTAACCAAGTGAATGTTTCCTGTAGTAGACTACAACACCATGCCTTCTGGGCAACCTTCATTTTTTATTAGCACAGGCTGCTAATGTATATTTTGTTTTTTTATTGCAAGATAATTAATGTCTATAGCCAGCAATACGAGAGTGGTGCACTATTCTGGCCAGATGTACAAAGGCGGCTTATTGCCGCATTAATAGTATCACAAATCCTCCTACTGGGACTGCTGAGCACACAGGAAGCAGAGAAGTCCACTGTCACTCTTCTTCCCCTTCCTGTCCTGACCATATGGTTTCACTATGTTTGCAAGGGGCGGTTTGAACCAGCGTATATAAAGTTTCCCTTGCAGGTATGGTTGGCAATTATTCGTCATGCAGATGTCCACCATAGCGTCTCAGACATTAAGCTAGCAGTCTTGATGCAGTATATGCTTACTATCTGGCTTTGCAGGAAGCCATGGTTAAGGACACACTGGAACGGGCAAATGACCCGACTCTGAATTTGAGAGAATACCTGAAGGACGCGTATGTTCACCCGGTCTTCCAGAAAAATGACATGTATGAGCTTGTTTCCATGGATGAAGAAGAGAAAAACCCTCTCGTTGCGACGAGACGGCAGGCTCGCATGAACACACCAGTAGAAAGTAAGTTCAGTTCCAGTTCTGGCACTAATGCAGGAGAGTTCAGTCGGATGCGTCCTACCTGAAGATTTCTTTGATTAGAAAATGTAAAGTTTCTGGATTGTTGGTGATCTTGTAAATGTTTGGGAAAGAGGGGAATGCAAGATGTAGCAGAATGTTTCCATAGATGATCAACAGTTGCATCACTACATTAGCATGTGCTGCCGCAATGAAACTCCAAATTTAGAACTACTGCAAAATAATGATTGAACTCCTGAGCACTTAACGAATCAACCCTCAAACTTGAGCTATTTGGTTGAAGTAAGTACTGCCACCAGTTCAATTTGACATAATTATACAAGGGCATGTAATAATGTCTTATAAATGCAAGCTACAGGAGTTCTGAAAAGTTTGGAAATGTAAAAATTAATTTCCTACAAAGGGGGTATCAATTTTGAATTTCTACTGATGATTTGGGAGACGAAACTTACCAAACAATAGATATTATTTTTTATATAAAAAAACAAAGCAACAGAAACAGTAACCGGAAAAAGGATGAAACAAAAATTATAAAGGCTATCTTAGAGAAATGAAAAGTGCAAGGCTGGCAACAGAAATGAAGTTTTGTTTCGTGTTAATTTTGGAGAAAAATCATCTCAAACTGAGCATTTTTTCCAATATATGGCATACTTTGTACATTTCTGTGCCTTGACAGTATCCTTTCCTACAAAAAGAAATGATCACTTCCCGGTACATATACACATCTATTGCAAATCCTTGTCCGTGAATCCGCCCAATCAGAGTATGCAATTCACCAAGATTACCACCACAATGAGACCTCGTACAATACTGGAAACAGCAGACGGAGAGAAACCGTCCTCAAGTGATTGGTAGAAACAGGTAAGAGCCACCAAGAATTTCTCCTCTCTACACAGACAATCAATGACAAGACTGTAGGTGGTTTCATTGGGAGGAACGCTCTCTTCAAGCATGTCATGAAGCAAAAGGTAGACCTCGTTAGATTTCCCCAAGAAACTGAGATGGCGGATCAGTGTATTGTAGGTGACAACATCGGCAACAAACTCTTTACTTCTCATCAAGCAAAACGCGTTATGAAGCTTCCCAAGTTTACAGAGGCTGTGGACTACAATGTTGAAGGTCCAGTTATTTGGAGCTATGCCCTTCTTTGACATGTCGGTGAACAACTTGACAACAGACAACCATCTCCGCTCATCACAAAGCCTCCTCATCACCGTGTTATAGTTGACAACACTGGCATCCCATCCAAGCTCTGCACTGCACTCCAGAAGGAATTTTGCAGACCACGCGGTTGAGCTGCGACAAACGCCATCAAGAAGGATATTCAGAGTAACCTCATTAGGGTGCACTCCATTGGATATCATCCTATCGACCAACGCAAAGCTCTTATCAACCCTGCCGGATCTGCATAGCCCATCCATGTAAGTGCTGTATGTGATTGTATCCGGCATCCACCCTTTTGAGCTGCTCTCCTCAAGAAGCGCCTCTACTTCCTTGAAATCACGAACCTTGCAAAGAGCTTTGATCAAAACGTTGTAAGTAGCTGTGCTTGGAGCACATCCAGCAGCGACCATCGAGTCCAACAGCTTCTTGGCCTCATCAATCATCCCTGTAGCGCAGTAGGCGTGCATAATAGGTGTATATGTGTGCGCATTCGGGGGGAATCCTTCCTCCAGCATCAAGTCCAGCACACCCAGAGCTTCAGCCACCCGCCCAGCACTGCACAGCCCATGGATCAGAGTCGAGTAAGTGACAACGTCTGGGGCCAGACCATTCTGCGTCATCCATCCATGACCTCGTAGGCCGCATCGAACCGCTGCAGGTGGCAGGCGTACACCCCGACCAGGACCGTGCACGCCACGGTGTCCGGCGCGACGCCGTCCGCGGCCATCGCTCTGAGCACGGCGAGCGCGGCTCCTGGGCGGGAGGCGGAAGAGAGCGCTGCCGCGACCGTGGTGAAGCACGTGGCGTCTGGTTGGCGCTGGAGGAGGCTGCGCATTTCGTCGAGCAGGTGGAGGGCGCGGTCGGCGCTGGCGCCAGCTTCGAATGCGGCATGCGCGGACATGAGGCGGTTGTAGTCGTACGGGTGCGGGGACCGTGGCCGGGCCGGGGGAGGCGAGGGCGGCGGTTGGTCGGAGAGCTCCTTGGCGAGGGCGGCGAAGCGCAGGAGGAAGTGGTGGTCTCGGAGGTGGGTGGAAGAGAGGGAGCGAACATGGAGGAGGCGCATAAAGTGGTGGTAACGGCGGCGGCGGCGGCGACATCTGACAGCCTGAGAGCGGCGGCGGCGGGATGCAGGCTCGCAGCCCAGAAAGGAGCGCGCGACGTTCCGCGGAACGGGCGAGTGTGACGGTGAGAGAGAAGAACAGCTCGGAGGTGGAAATGGGCCGAAACTTCTTCCAACAACACGTTTGGTGTGAGCCCAAGCTGCTTGTCCGGCCAGATACTTGGTTGAAGTTCCTGCAAAAATAATTAATAATAATAATTCTCAAAAAAAAGTTCCTACAAAAAATTGGTTAAAGTTTTAAGAAAAGATAGTATTTGGTTGAGTGTTTTTCTTGATAACAGTTATTACCTCTGTTCCAACATGTAAAACATTTTGGTCGGCTACCAACACATTTTACAGATTAGTTAACATTCACAACTTCAATGATTTGGTGTTGGCTTTGTTTACTCGTGAAGATGTTAAAAGGTCTAGATGTGGACAACCGTTTTTCTGTTGTTGAATGGCGCATGAGGACATGAGCGAAGCTTATCATCTTCCAAGAAAGGAAAAAGTACAAAACAAACCTTGAATTCATATATCAAATCCAAATCGAATCTTGAACTCCTAATACCAAAACCGGCACTAAAAACTCTCTATTCTCGTATAGTTTAAACCCTAACAGCGTTTTTTCTACCGGATTAGCCGATGTGACAAGTCATACTGGGAAAGGTTGATGAGCTGGCTCTACTTGATGGTTCGACTCAACCACATGCGGAAGAGCTGGGTTCAAAGTGGGAAAACTTAGGGTTCGTCAAGCGGGGTGGCGGAATCCACGATGTCCATGTCGATTGGCAGTTCCTCCTTTTCTAACGGCGTACGACGAGGTCAAATATCGACAAAAATCGAGGGTGATGGTTGTGTATCGTGAGAACCCGATGGGGTACACGTAGGCGAAGATGTGCCGATGCAATCCACCAAGGAAGGCAACGGATATCTTGGCGTATTAGGAATCCATGATGAAGAAAATACGATGTGCGACGATGCAATGGTGAGCTAGATTTCATCCTTGTTTTTATCCTGGACACTTGATTTCTTCCTCATTTCTCTCTCTCTCGGTCTCCAACATACCCTCATCCCTCTATCCCCGCCACGTATTTCAAATTCAGAAGATTATCGATGAACTCACCTCCGAAATGGAATCTCACGTTCAATATCTCTAACGGGTCCATGATTTTACTGAAATTAACAGAAAATATCAATTCCTTGTGCTAACTGGAACAATATGAACAAAAAAACACAATCCTAATAGCACCAAAATGCCAACTTCTCCTCCGCCAAAAAACTACAACCGTAATGGTGTGGAAACATCTCAAATCTCCACTAATATTAAAAGACACAGACCGTCAGATCCGGAGCATCTGAGCCGCTCATCGCACCAGAACCGACGACCAGGATCTCTCCAATGACATGTGATGTGCACCTAAACGCACAGGAAGCCCACCCACGCGCGGCTGCCGTACCCCCGAACTGCCACCCACCCATGCCGCTGCAGTTCCCCGCAGCCCACCCACACCATTCTCCACTTCCATCTTCCACTTCTCCTTCCTTCCTTGTCTGCTTCAGCGCAAAAATCCACTAAGCGAGAAACCCTAGCACTACCGCAAGACGACGGTCTTGGATCCGTCGCGGGTGGCCGAGCTGCGCGCCTTCGTGGACACCTGCAAGAAGGAGCCTCCTTCCACTCCCCGACATGGCCTCGCTGCTGGCTGCAGACACCTTGGATGGGTCGCTGATTAGTCTTGGTTGGTCTCTTTTCATTGCAATTTGATCTTCTATAGATGAGCTTCTGATTCCCCATTCTTCTGAATCTCCAAAGCTGATTCCCTGTTCTTCTGAATCTCCAAAGCTTCAGAACAGAGTTTGACTATTGATGGGCACCCCTGCCGTTGGTGCGGATGATTGTCCTGGGCTCTAGGTTCTGTGCTGACCAGCCTGGCATTCAGACCAGTCTGCACCTGTCGCCGGCAGGCTCCAAGCGACTTCTGACAGGGAATCCCGCGCGGGCACATATGTCACCTCCTCATGTCCCGCACTTGCTTTTTTTATTCCATTGGTAAGTAAGAAACATAAAGAAGCTGCCTGTTGTTTGGGTGGTGCGTGGCTGGTGTTTGTAGAAATGCTTCCACGATAGCATGCAATTGTCTAATTTGTAGCTGCTGTAATTTTTTGTCTACATGTGTCAGTTCATACTAAGAATTAGCGACAATGAAGAATTAAAATGAAGACCGCTAGCTAGAAGGTTAAGTTCCATGTGTACATTCATATATTCATATGACCACATAAGCATGTTCTTTTTATCATTGATAACTTCATGAACACGAACATGTAGTACAGGCTGTTTTGTCTATCATATTGCTGGTAAGAAGCCATATACATATAGCACCATTTATGTTGGAAATGAGAAGCCATTGCACATGGCTTCCATCCAAGATTGACCAGTAGACTCGAGCTCCCTGATCCCTTGTGCTGAAGCTAGGTATGCTATATATATATCTCTTTCTCATTAAATGGATATTATCTCACAGTATTAGAAAATTTTGGATGAAACTTATCTGCATGCAATTGGTCAGATACTCCATGTAATTGGTTATGGATAAATTACAATGGATAAAAATCCATGCAATTGGCTATGGCTAAATTACAATGGATAAAAACTCGCTTCTCTCTATGTCATTCGCAATTAGGTCTACATGCCATCAATGTCTGAAGGTGTGTTGATCAAATTAGCCAACTCATCCTTGAATATCCGACATGCTAATCATTCGTTCATTTGCTACACAGAGTATATAAATATATGTTTAATGTGGACAGGATCCACAAATCATTTCTTATCTCTTCGTTAGTAGAACTTTAACGCCTTTCTTATCTCTTCGATAGTGTGCCTTCGTCCACCATCCTTTTAAAGCTGAAACAGTCCCCGCTGCCGTATAGCTAGGCACAAGCTCCTTGCAATATGGCCGTCCTTCTCCGCTGCCTACAGTCGTCAAGACGTCTTGCAGGAACGTGACGTTCAACTAAATTCCTCTTTTTGCACTTGATTTCAGTTGCTTTGTTTGCACTTTATCGATAGGGGTCAGTCTCACTCCACAACCATACACACCACATGAAGTAAAGAAGGTCAGTGGTGCTATCACTTTTGTAAACTGCTAATAACAGCATTTGAAGGACCAAACTGATGAAAACGTTTAGGGTATTAATCTGTTATATTTTGCCAAGAGATAAGATATGTATAACCTACTTGACAACTTCCACACCTGAATTTCATAATCAAGAGCTTCAGTTAACAATGAACACACTAGCATATTTTCATAGAAAAACAGAGGTCCTGGATGTGGCACTTCTTCATTTTACAAAAATCAGTAGACATTGTAGTGCATGCCCATGTAGCAGTTGCAGAAAATCAGTAGACATTGTAGGGAATGGCCATGGAAGCCATGTCAGAAGGTAGCCACTCTTGCTCCCCCTCTTGCCATTAACTTGGCAATTCATGGCTTAGATTCTGCTTAGTTATGTGTATGTTGCGGATCTGCTTGTGAAAATCTGTTTGTTTGCTTATCCGCCAGTGTGTGTGCCTGTGTTGTGCTGCCTGGCAGGGAAGCTGGAGGAGGCCGTTGAGCACCTCACCAAGGCGACTGAGCCTGACCTCTGTGATCATGTATGGAATCAGAGGTATGATGACAGTCATAGAGGCCACTCACACATTTCTCCTACATTATGCAACTAACTGTGCACGAGCATTCCTTGCGCAGCTGTGTTGCTGCATCTGCTCTCTGAAACCATGAATGCATTGCTTACTAGCGCCTTGTGAATGTGGTTGTCTGCACTAACTGAGTTCTATGGAATCCTTGTTTTTTACGCAGCTCCTGTGTTCATTAAGATGCAGAAAACTGTTGCTGCCATCTGTTTTCATCTCTTGCCAGTTTCATGCAGGGTAACACCTTACTGTCAGGATATCATGAAAGATGTTATTGAATTTCTCTCTCACTGCATTTCATCATTTATCCCCCTTCCTGTCTTCCAGTCCTATTTTAGGTCGAACAACTCGCACAACTTGATGACGATCTTGTTCTTATTCAGAAAAAATCAGAATTAACAGCATGCTGCTTAACAGCTTATGTTTCTTTTCTATCTCCTACTGCTATTTGTACTGTTTTCTACCTCTTGCAAAATCTTCCTTTACTGCACATATTGGCACTGCCCTCCCCATTTGCCAGGTACAGCTCTAGGCCAATGCTCCAATATTCTATACATGTGAGTGATTTGAACAATACTAAGATCTCTTACATCTTTTACAGTTGTTCAGTATTGATTTTGCTTCGTGTAGTCTGTTGGTGAATGTTGGCTTCTAAATTTTCTTTGTAGTTCTTATCTTTTATAAATGTATATTTTCATTGATATTGGATTATTATGTGTTGTGATCTGCCATAGTCCGTAACTGCAGACAAACTCATGAGATTGTTTCTCTGATGTTCAGTCATGTTGGATCAATTGTATTCTGTCAGTGAATTTTTTGACACAATACTAACGTTTTTCATTGTATGCTACATTGGTCGGTAATCGGATCGGAGAGCAATTCTCTTCTGTTTGGACAAATATGAGTAAGTAAAAGCAAAGTGCCAATCTATTCTTGTAAATTCATCGTACATCTTTGCTTTTGATACCTCTGGTTTTACTCTGAGTTTCTGAATATATAGTTATTTATAGGTTAATGAAGATATTAGAAGTGACTCAATAAATCTAATTACTGGAGTTGCTTATAATGGAGTTTCAGGGTATTCACGCAACTTTATTGGAGGACCAAGTCCAGCATAATGGGGCAGCCTACAAGTTCTTGTTATATGTATGTCTTGCATGCACATTGAGGGGTGATAGGAAGTTCGTCATTCTTGGTATCTGACATCGCCAACTTCAATCATTAATCAGGGTGTTTCTCAATGGCTCTCGGCAGCAGCAGCTCTCTCAGGCGAGTTGATGAGCTTTGCGGCTACAGGCACAAAGACCTCTGGAGGACTATACGTTGTAAAGCCTATGGCTACATAAGTAGTATGTGGTGTTGCGTGACTTGTATCTCAAATGAATAATGATCTTCTTGCATTATATGAAAAAATTAGAACAATTATCTTCAATTTTATGAAAACTATGGAATAGAGGCGATTGCCCTATTGATCTAAGAAATACTAATACTTTTCAAAAAATTTAAAGCTATTGAAAATTTACGGGCCATCTCACATTATCAGGTAATAGTGACACGAATTGTTATATTGTCATTTCAATATGCGCATCTCCACTAATATTAAAAGACAGAGTCTGTCAGATCTGGAGGATCTGAACCGTCCATCACACCCAAATCAACGTCCCAGATCTGTCCAATGACGTATGATGTGCACACGATTTTTGAAAAAAGAAAAACGCACACCGGCCCAAAAAAAATAAACCGTTCTCCTCCACGATTCCCCTCCCGACGAAACAGAGCACCCGCCGGAGCAACCCGTCTTCGTCACCGCCGTCCTCCCCATCGGCTCGCCATCAACGTCGGATCCCAGCCCAGCCCGTATACGCCACGCCGCCGCCAACGTCGCCGGAGAACCTCCTGCTAAACGCGGTACAGTCGCCGTTACTGGGGAAGCCCTATCATCCGCGTCCGTCAACGCGGTCCTCTACGCCGCCGCGGCGCTGCCTGTCCACTGCCTCTAACGGTCCTCTGTATGCCCTCGACGATGCAAGTGCAGCCTCCCTACTAATTTATTATAGTGTAATTCTTCATTACTAATCGTCTTCTTCCATATTCGCTTCAACCCAATGCGTTGATTTCGCTCCTCTCGGAGACAATTAAATTTTAGAGGCAAACATCATGTATTATTCGGTAACTAGATTCTGGCTTCTTTAGCAAGGGCAAAACAATTATCTTATTGCCTCAGGTTTGTAAGAATTATTCTGCATGCAACCAAAGATGGAACTGGAACTACATGTCGCTTCCTATATTCAGTGTGAAGACATTGACAACCTTCACTTGCAGTATCATCATTTCTCTCTACAGACACTGTAGGTGTGATGCAGATGGGGTCGGGACAGTCCTGCATTACTCAGCATATGCGAACGCCAAATGCACTAGGTATGTAAGTCACCTCCACAATTTTTTATCTACCACTTCTCAAATTTAATTATTCTCTCTATGAGATGTACTTTGGGAATATCATGTAGTTGATGCCACAATATAGGTATGGAGCATATGGGGTCAGGACAAACCATAACTACCGAGCACCTAGAAACACCCTGAATTCGAATGCTGCACTACTCAATTTTAATTATCGTCTTCATGTCGATAGGAAGCCCTTTTGCACGGCACTTATGTGTTGGTACCATTCTTACTATTTGTCTACTGACTGTTTGACCGGTTTCTGCTAGACAAAGCTATGTGGAGCCAGATCATTGCACTGCATCTGAGAAGAAACGACAGCGGGCTAGGGAACACTACTCAAATATGCCAGCGAAACAGAGGGGTATTGTGTTCATACTGTCTACTCTTCTTGTCCACAATTGGATTTATTTTCTCGGTGTATTACTTTCTAGGATCTGAGCTGGAGTGATCAATACATTGTTCGCCATGACCGTGTATATGAGGAAACATCAGAGCAATCGTAAGTATTGCGTGTACTCCATGTTCTGATGGCTACACATCTTTCACTTGCCAAAGGACAAGTTCCAAGGGACGCCAGACACATTTACTCGAGTTACTTATTTCTTTATAAGTACAATGCACTCTGTATGCTCTTTTGTCCAGTGAAATGTTGTTTGCTTTGCATATTTGTGGTTACTCAGCAGTGTAGTGGCAGTTTAAATCCATGTCATCGTGTTGATATTTGATTATATAGCAAGTTTTCTGCATAATTTACTTTGCGAAGGGTTAGTTGCAGACTGAATTCCTAGGTGGTTATGAGTTATGACTTATGACTTATGACCAATACAAGCGTGATATTAGTGCAATTGTTTTTTGGTCTTCCATTTTGCTTCTCACTACTGATCCAGAAGCTTCTTGACACGTTTAAACAAGTTTCGTCTCTGATGTTGCATTTTTTTTTGCTAGCTGTATCGATTTTTGCCACGTCTTGTCTGCTTCTCCTCCTAATAAATATAGCAATTAGTAATTGTACTAACTTCATTTGAGCTTCACAATTGTATACACTGCAGCTAGAATGTGATGATTATTGAATGTGTTACTTCACGTTTGCCCTTACGTATTTGTTTAGTTTGGATATTGACAGGGGCCAAGCATCTTGCACCACAGTGACATGAAAACTGGTCTGGTTCAGCGACTTGTAAATGATATTTTTAAATGTTCAAGAACACCACCAGACTTTACTACAAGGACTGTGAATTCTGCAATAGTAAAAATACCATCCTTGTATGCTTAATTTAGATTCACTTTCATAAATCTTCATTTACATTGATTTACTCTCGGGTGCAGATATATTTGAAAAAGTAAGGTGAGAATCTGCTGATGCTTGGGTATGCTTGCTGTGTAAAGTTTGTTTTGTAAAATGCTGGTAAGTGAATTAAGCTTTGTCGCCTTATATTTCAGGGACCTTCTTGACTTTCCCAAGGAACAAGCTAAAAAACAACGAGTGTAGAAGCCAAGGGATTTTCATTTCTTGAGCAACAGGGATAAGAAAGAAATGCTTCGCACTTCCATTTTTATTTCTATAAAATAGTACTCTCTTGATCACCGGGACGCTGTCCGTGTTGAGAAGGATAGATGTCAAGCTGCTAGAGGAACAAGGTGAACCAGGGGCGGACCCAAGTGTAGTTGAGTGGGGGCCTATTTTTTCGATATCTTATAGTATTTGTTTATATTTTATAGAAATTCCTTCAGATTTTGCAAATTTATACAAAGAATGCGGGTCACTTGATTTGCCCCAACTCCTAATATTTTCTGGGTCTGCCCCTAAGGTGAACACGAGTACGAGGAAGTTTGACTTGAGCACGACGTTCTGTACTGGTTTGTTATTATGTTTCTGACTTGACTTTCTCCCCAAATTACAGGATGAGCAAACAAATCATGTGTCCTTGAAAAATACATTGGCTATCTTGTTTCTCTCACCTGCCTAAATTCAGGTTGGCTACCAATAAGTTCCGCGTAGGCGCGACCTATGCTGCTACCACCTGCTGCACTTCACGTTGAGGGGCTACGGGGAGGAGCTTCCTGCTAAGACTATGTAGGTCTTACCACTACATAATTATGACGAGTGTATTACTGCATGACATGTATCCCTCATTAAGTAAATCTGTAAGCTTGTAAATATGAATACTATTGCACTATATAAGAAAAATAGAACAGAGCCGTTACCATGTTCTCTTGTATTCTATGCAAACAATGGAGGAAGTTTAGTTGCTCTGTTGATCTGGAAAAGTATCATTTTACAGCTTCAGGAGGTTGTCCTTAACTTAGGTCTAGCTCATATAATCTGAATCCAAATTTGTATATGAGGCACTTAATTCATGCATTGGATGCAACGTGCATGTGCGCGTGCTTGATTACTAGTTACGACAAGTAGAAGAGAATCACGTATGAAAACATGCCTTAACCGATCCTCATCGCAACCTAGCAACGATGGCCATTACCGATCAACTCCCGTAATCATTGCCGTCGTGGGAGCAGATAAGGAATGCCACCGGAGACCACCTCGAACGCTACGGTGGATCGGTTGCCCTCAGTCGGCCGGGCCAACTTGTACGCAACCGAACCGACCTCTCTATATCACCAATCCCCGTCTCACTCACTCGCCATGTCAATATTCCTGTTTACGAAAACACTTTTAAATTAGATTGGGAATAGAGAGTTCAAAATGCTGATTTCGGGATCCAGCATTCGATTTAGCTTTGTAGCCTACAAATTCAAGATTTTTTTTAACTTTTCCCTCCTCCGAGAAAACCACCACAATTCCTCGGATCTTTGGTCATCTTGCTGAGCGACCAGGTGGAGGAAATGTGGCGACCGCCGCAGGGGGCCTGCCGGATTCAGCTTCGGTGACTTTGTGAACGACAAAGTCACATGACTTTGTTTCACTGAAATGTGGGTCCCACATTTTAGTGAAACAAATTCATGTGACGACCCACATTTCAGTGAAACAAAGTCATGTAACTTTGTCGTTCACAAAGTCACCGAAGCCCAGTCCGGGGCTGCCTGTGTCCGGTGGTGTACGGCCTCCCACCATTCACCAGTACCATCTCACCGCCGCGTGTGACGCATTGAGTTGCCGGCCGGGCCGTTCATCCCGGCGAGCCGTTGGAGTTGTTGGACCTCCCTCCCAACCTTCGGAGCAACACGTCACAGGTGCCACGCTACGTCCCCGACGTGTGGGCCAACGAAGCTGCGCGGCCCCACGTGGCAGCGTCACGGGCTTCTCCTGCCCTCCCCGCAGAAGCCCTTCATCACAGAGGCAAGGCCCAATGTCTCGAGTCCACCGTCGTCAGCGAGACGGCGGGCCCACGACCACGGGAGGGACAGAGCCCCGAAAAGCAGAGGAAAAGGTTGAGAAAAAGTACGGAGTGCTACAGGTGAAAAAGTTGGTCTCTGCTGCCCACCCCTGAAGTTTCCAGGTAATTTACGTTTTTACCGGCTATGGCTAGGCAGCGGCGCCACCCCATGCCCGAGAGGACAAAGCACAAACATGGCACGCGCGGAGGGCACCACTGACAGCGGTCCACCCCCATCCGATCTGCGTGTCCACACCCAGCAGAGCCACTGACGTGCGGGCCAGCAGTCAGATGGGGTCTTGGTGTCAGTGGGCCGGACATGTAGGTGGTGGGCCTGGGGCTAAACCCCTCGCTCCGATCCGAGCAGAGGTCTCTCGCCGCGCCTCGGGCCGGGCACCAACAAACTATTCTTAGATCCAGCTCCCTCGCCCCACGCCCCACTCTGCTCTCGTGCTGACTGCTGGGCAATGCGGTGAGGAGGCGTCGAGAGGGAGAAGACGAGATGGGGTGCGCGCAGTCGCGCATCGAGAACGAGGAGGCGGTGGCGCGATGCAAGGAGCGCCGCCAGTTCATGAAGGCGGCCGTGGCGGCGCGGAACGCCTTCGCGGCGGCCCACTCCGCGTACGCCTTCTCGCTCAGGGACACGGGCGCGGCCCTCTCCGAGTTCGCCCACGGGGAAGGGGTGCCGCCGCCCTCGTCGGCCGCGGCGGCTGCGGAGTCCAAGGCCGCCGCAGGCGCAAGCAGCGCGGCCGCGGTTTCTCCACCGGCGCCAATCGAAGACGAAATGCCGCCGCCGCCGCTGCCGGCCATGGACCCGCTGCCGCCGCCCCCGCCGCCGCTGCCGGACTTCTCGCCATCCCCGGCGAAGATCCACCGCTCCATGAGCATGCCCATGGCGCCCAAGGCCGTCGCCAGGGGCCCCGCCATGCTCCACAGCGACTCCATTAGGGAGACGAGGAGGAAGACGACGACGAGGAAGAGGACGCGGCGCATCTCGACGACCGGCGCCGGCGGCTGCTGCGCCACCGCCACCAGGCGCCGCCCGCGTCGCCGCCGGCCCCGGAGACGCCGGTGACGCCACAGCCGCCGCCTCCCCCGCCCCCGCTCGACCCCGTCGTCCCCAAGTCCGGGGTCGACACGTGGGACTATTTCTTCTCCATGGAGGAGGGGATGGCGTCCGTCGCCACCGAGGACGACGAGATCGTCCCGGAGCGGGAGGACGAGAGGTACGTCCCGCCTCGCCGCCGCGTCCGCCCTCCTCCCCTCCTCCGCCGGCGGCCGTGCCGTCGCGGGTGGAGTATGAGGAGGAGGAGGAGGAGCCGCGCACGCCAGAGATGGTCACGCCGCCCCCTTCGCTTCCGCCGAAGCATCGCGGGCCTTCCAAGAAGAAGAAGGGGAAGGGCAAGGGAAGAATAAGGAGGTGCACCACCAGCACACGGAGTCCGCTCCGGCGGTCACGCTGGTCGGCGGCTGGGGGAAGGCGGGGAAGGTCGTCCCCGCCGAGCTACCACGCGTGGATCTCCTCAAGGTGCTTGCGGAGATCGACAATAGGTTCTTGAAGGCGTCCGAGAGCGCCGGCGAGGTCTCCAAGGCGCTGGAGGCCAACAGGATGCACTACCACTCCAATTTCGCCGACACCAGAGGAGGTCAGTAGCTTGATTCTCCTCCGTAGTTGCAATTTTGGATTTTTAGGCTTATTAAGTGGTCGGATTTGTGCTTGTTGTTGTGATTTTGTCATAAATATTTGATCTTTTGTGGTGATGGCGATGGTGAGGTGATGGATTCCTTGGTAGAGAGAGACGTCCAAAACAAATCCTGGGGTAGTGGGGTGGGGTTGCTACAGAAGTAGAATGAGCTGTCCATGTCCACACCCACTATCCCATTCTTCCAGGGAGTCACATGCCGATAGCGGGATGTGTTTTGTAGCTGCTAGCAAGCTATTGGTAAAAGTGTTTTGAACTGTTATAAAAGTGGTTATTGGTACAATTATTGGTTTGTATGGCATGATTGTTTAATTTGACTCTATAAACGTATGGATATATCTTCCTGAATTGAGCTTATGTATGTGGATCAAATGCACTCGTTGGATTACGCTCTTTACGGTACATGTCTTAGCAATCGCCATTCTAAGATAGAACCTATTCAATATAAAAAATTAAGTGATCTATATATCACTGTTGCATCTTTGGTAAGTATTTGATGTGTATAATATGGAAAATGTGCCGACGGTAACAAAAAACTCGAATAGACAGTCAAGTGAAGAACCGCTAGAAATGAACAACAGGGAAGGCGGCAATGAGAGTGATCCAGGGATCTGGAATTTTCCTTACACATTGCTGAAGAAAGACTGGTCTTTATCTTGTCTTGATCTATCTTCAATTTCATATCCAGTATTATGAACGTTTCATAGTGAATATCAGATGAAAAAGATTCAGATTTATCATCTCTAATGAATCATGAATATGGCATGGACCATTTTATCTTATACTTAACACATCAAATTTGTATGGACTTTCCCTTAGCAAGCATGCACACATTCAGAACTGAGGATTATTGGTTTAAAATTGACATTTCAAATGTACATGCTATTGTGTTAATGATCTATATTTCCTTGTAATTTGCACAAAATAGATTTCTATTAGGTTCCCATGTTTGATACCCTCTGTTTACCCTCTATTAGGTTTACAGGAGCTGGGCAGACAGTCTCTGTTCATGGAACGCAAAAGTTAGGTCCTGTTGATGCTAATATCTTATCAATATCAACTTATTTTACACTAGGAGCACAGCATGTGTTGATGCTAGCTGATGCTTTTTCCCCTTTACATCAACCATAAGAAATCATATTAGAGATGCTAATCTAACTGTTACTTTTTAGTGTTCCTTCAGTCTGAAAAGAGCTAGAGTCTGTGGATGCACTAGTTCGATGCTCGTTTATTATTAAGCTAAAAAATATCATATCACTCCAACACGCAATTCGTCGCCATTGGGCTTGCCCTTTTCCTCTGTGCTAAACAGTGTCACCCCAGCCTGCATCTTGCCCGGTCACCCTTGACCTTGCTACCATGCTGGACCAAACATCCTGTCCTAAAACATCCAACTTGAGTCACATTGGACTGTACACTGGACTCACTCGACAAGCAGGATTGGCTTGGTTCTCTCTACATCCTGCAACAGTGGTGGCGGATAGTGATAAGTGAGAAGTTGTGGAGGGGACATGGGGATCCATATAAAATAGTTCGCGAGTCCGATGCTGATGAAATGCTAGTAGCAGGATTAGAATAAAGATTAATAGGAGTTAATCGTGTGGTAAGAGAGGTGGTTTTATCTGCTATCAGAGAGAGATATTGAAGCTCTGATCAAGTGAGTCTCAAGTGTTTAATGTAAATTTGAACTAACTGAAGAGACGATCTTCTTCTTCTTGGCGAGAGTAATTAGGTCTTTTGTCCCAAACAAGTTGGGGTAGGCTGTATATGAAACCCTTTAACGAGGACTCCCCAGGAGGTCACCCATCCTAAAACTACTCTCGCCAAGTTGTTTCATATCCATAGGACTGGCTAGTTTTTACGTTGGCTCGCCAAGCCCTAGAAGACATGGGCAAAGTTAACCGAAGAGACGATAAGGATTTATTTTTTGGTGTTCTAAAATATTGCACCATTGTAGCTAGAATGGACCAAACTAGGCGCCATTGTTATGCATATATCAAAAAAAATCATGCACTCATTTCTGTACCTTCTTCACAGTGCTGTACTGCTGTTAACAAGAGTGCTTAAATTTCCTCAATGGAATGCACACAATTTTGTTTGATTAACAATAACACTGTTAGCCCTGTCCATTCTGGTACTCCATGGGCTTTTAGGTCACATTGTCCATTTGATGTCATTCGAACGGTACAAACTTTTCTGTAATATCTTCTGAAATTACTAAAGACATTTTTAATAGCTATTTCTTAAACTTAAATTTAATTGTGGTTACTATGTTTGACAGGGCATATTGATCATTCTGCTAGAGTTATGAAAATAATAACATGGAATAGATCATTCAGCGGCATGCAGAATGATGATGATGGGAAGGATGATTTTGAAAATGATGATTCGGAGACTCTGGCAACTGTCGTAGATAAAATTCTAGCGTGGGAGAAAAAGCTGTATGATGAAGTGAAGGTGCATCTCATTCCTGTAGTCCATCATGACTTTTATTTTGCTTATTACCACTAATTTGAACTTAGATATTCTGAACTTCTAATAAGTTTATGATGATTCTACATTCCTGCTGGAAGAGATTACTTTTGGAAGCTGAGATGATCCTTCTGATCTTATGTCTGAAGAGACAAAATAACTACCACTTTCTAGATCAGTTAACACCAATAATTCCACATCAGCCAACATACATAATTCTGTCTGGTAAATCTGCATAACTAGATGATAGATTTTGTTAAGCGACATTCTGAAATCTATGATCTGGTAGCTGGTATGTGCAAGAAATCTTTTTGAAAAGAACTGCAAATCAGTTAAAAGATCAATCAAGTACTGTATCAATTCACATTGTTCATGTTGAATGCTGCTCCCATCTCTTACCTGCCACCCTCTGATATAGCTTATATGTCTCAAATTGGACAGGCTGGTGAGATTATGAAGCTTGAGTATCAGCGGAAGGTTGCTTTGTTGAATAGACAAAAGAAAAACAATGCGGCTATTGAGGTTCTGGAGAAAACTAAAGCTGCCGTAACCCATTTGCATACAAGATACATCGTTGATATGCAATCAATGGATTCAACCGTTTCAGAGATTCAGCATCTCCGTGATAATCAACTTTATCATAAACTTTTGGATCTTGCTGACAGGTAATTTAGATGCATAATGCTTCATTGTAGTGCATCAGGATGCTACTGCCTTTTCGGATGTGCATTTAGAACACTAATAAATTGGTCTAGCCCGCCATATCAGTTCTACCGCTTCACGCATTGTTTGAAAAGTACACCTAAATGCCGTTTTCTTCTTTAACCTTTCCTGATCCAGTACTACAGTCAGTGAGTATCGTTGAGCTATAACTGGACACTGGTACTGCAGTCAATGAATATCGTTGAACTATAGCTGGTGCATTAACAACACTTTATTGTTTAGTAGTATGATTATAATATTTGTCACCACAGACTACTAATTTTGTTTAGTTTATTTTCTTGCAATAAACTGGATAATGAGATCTGGTTTCACACAACACGAAACTCTACAACCTTTATTTGGTGCTGTCTTTTCAGGATGGCAAAAATGTGGGAAGACATGCACATGCATCATGCAAACCAGCTGAAAACTGTGTTGGACCTCAAGTCAGCTGACATTTCTGATTCCAATATCGAAACAAGCGCACATCACCACAGCCACACGCGGCAGCTGCGTGATATTGCAGAGAAGTGGAACACAAATTTTAGTGATCTCATGAGCTATCAAAAGGAGTACGTAAATGCTCTCTACAGCTGGTTGAAACTGAACCTTATACCTATAGAGAGCAGCTTAAAGGAGAAAGTAGCATCGCCACCAAGGATGCAGCAACCCCCTGTTAAAGCTCTTCTCCAAGCATGGAATGAGCAACTAACCAAGCTGCCCGATGATCTTGCCAGACATGCGATCGTTAGCTTTCGGGCAGTCTTGGACACCATATTAGGTGTTCAAGATGAGGAGTTGAAACAGAAGGATACATGTGACCAAATTCACAAGGAATACGTGCGGAAAGCTCGGGCATTTGAGGACTGGTTGCACAAGCATGGACAGCGCAAAACATTCGATGATCCAGAGAGCGGTGAGGGGACAGGCCAAAAGGATGCAATTTCAGAGAAGAGATTCGTCGTAGAGAGCCTGAAGAGCAAGCTGGACGACGAGGTTGAAGTCCATAACAAGCTATCGAAGCAAGTCAGGGAGAAATCTCTGGCAATCCTGAAAGCACACCTGCCGGAGCTGTTCCGTGCCCTGACCGACTTTTCGCATGCCGCTTTCGATATGCACGCGAAGCTACGATTGATGCAACTCATGCAGGATCAGGGTAGTCATAACTAGCTCAAGAACATGTACAGCAGTTAGGGTGCTAGTAATATTCTATCTCAAAATGTTGTACGTTTGTACTGTCTTCCTAGCCTTTTTGCAGGTATATGTAGTACTAGATCTTCAGATGAGAACAGTTAAGCACAGTGGCCGTTTTGTTGTTTGAAATATGAGAGGAATTAGCTTCCAGAATCATTAGCGTTCCTGAACGAGTCACGTTAGGTGGCATGTGCAGATGTAGAACTCTATTTTTTTACGGACAGATGTACAACTCTTTGTTGCTGCCAATTCACATTTTTTGTTGGCATACTATATCTTCAGCTCCCTGGGACACGGACGGCTTAAGTTAAAACGCAGTTTATGGTCTACTCTTGCCAGATACTCCCTCAAGGATTAAGCCCAAAAAAAGTGTCCCAAGTGTACGGAAAATACGCTGATTTTTTTTTAATAATTCATAAAAGTTCAAAAAAAATTGAAACGTTTTGTCGGGTAAATATTAACAAGTACTTGCACCCCCGTACAAATCCTATACACTGACCCATAAAGAGCTACTAGCTCAAGGGGAAGGGGTGGTAGCGAGTCCCTCAACGTCAGATACACAGAAATGGACAGCACTATGGAAGCTCAAAGTGATTCCTCGAGTTAGGGTATTCTGGTGGCGTGTTCTACGTGGCATCTTACCAGAGCTTCCAGGCCTAGTCCCAGTAATTCGGGGAACTGGGCCAGACGTCGGATTCAGGCCAACCAAGGCTAGAGCCTAGTGCCAACCTTCTGCCTGTTCTTACTTCGTCTTTTATCAAGAAATAAAAATCACCCAAAGACCTTCATCTTTCATAATGTATTACAAATAGCCATATCCTTTTGGAAAATTTTCCTTACACCGATATAGAATCGTTACCCACGGTGCTATTGTTGACTGATTTCTCAGTCAGTCAACTGACAGAGAAATCTTACAACAACTTCATTCATTTGCTGATTGATCTTTTTTAACCTACTATTGGTATATGTTTGAACTTAATCATCATTACAAAGTAGTGATTCTAAGCTCAGTAGAGGACAGTGGAGGACATATATTCTCTTACGTTGTTGTGCGCATTCGGTGTTGCATCAAGCTCCATATCACACTACAAGCTGTATATTGTACATGTGCAATTAAAGAACAACTGCATTCCCCTTGGACAGTCTCTCTTTTCTGAAGCGCCGCTTGCAAGGAGAGCTGACGCTATTGCTCATTCTTGTTCATCTTTCCTACAATATTTCGCTTTTTTTTTGTCCAAGAACCCAAGGACATCAAAGTTGGATATAGATGGTGACTGATATTTCGCGCCTACTTCTTTCTCCTATCTCGTGTTATCTGACGACCTGCAATCATGTATAATTCGAGCCGGCAGTTGGATGGTACACTCAAAATCAATCATTTCTTAACTAATATGTATGCACGTACTGTGAAACGGATCACACAGCCATTCTAGGTAGTGCTTGCGTACTGTAATGCTGGCACCTACGCTTTTTCTGTTGGGTGCAGCCGCAGCCGCAGACAAGGAGGGCGATGCAGGCAACAATAATGTAGAGCCTCGCCTTCTGCTGCTGCGCGGCGTTCTTCATCTTCTCCAGCTTCTTCCCCATTGCTGGTCGCCTCTTTGGCTGCAAGAAAGCAGCGTCCTCGCGAAACTTTATAGACACACGGATCACTTAGGTATATGAAAGCGACTGATGACTGAGCAATCACCAGCAACACATGCAGTTCTACTGCTACTGCTTCTAGGCATGGCGTTGTACTACAAACATCCACGCAAAAACCATCCTGTTGCTTTAGTTTCACTCATGCAATAGTCGAACTCATTTGCAAATAGTTGTGGCGACGTAGCGTGCGTGAGAGCCGCTGGGACGTTTGCCGCCGAGGGTGCGATAGTGACTAGTTGAAGGGGGACGTCCACAAGGGTTTTATGTCACAAACAAACCGACGATGTTAACATAGGCGCTTTGTGGCAGCCAAAATCCAGAACAAGCTCTCTTAGCTATTTTCAGGGAGTATTGTAAACCAATAGGTCCATGCTCCTAATCCTACGTCTAATATCAAGTACCGTACAAAATTAAGACATACCCTTCTTCGGCCCGGTACTTTTGGCGGCTTCTCCGGACGCTGCCCCTCCCCAGCTTCCAGGGAAAGCCGCCCCAAAAATCTGAGAGGGCTTACAAATGCAATGTTAGATTCATCGAAGGGATAACTTGTGGCTCTTACTTGCTCCGGATTGCATCCAGGAGCAGATTTGTAAAGACATTATGGTTATTTGATCAATAAAGGTTCGAGTTGATTTCAAAAAAAAACGTGTGACTCTTACTTGCAACGAGTCCCATAGGCCACAGTCATAGTGATTGGTAACTGCCAGCTCAAGCAACGTTGCACGGCGGCAGCCGAGCAAATTTGTAGATGCTTACCATACCAAAAACCCATCAGTGTTCGTTTTTCATCCACGGATCGTAAACCTTGCCTTGGTCCCTAGAGCCTCTGCCGGGGCCAGGGGCTATCTCGGATTCTCGGTCGGCTGGACAGCCCATCGTATGTCCAGATCGGGCTTCCCAAATCCCAACAACTGCATATAGTGGGCGTCATCGTTGGCTGATCAAGAGATTGACGTTTGAACGCACGAGGTAATGTACGAGCACGCATGTGTCGATCTCAAGCTGGTCTTTCCTAGGAGCTCATCATGCCCGCACGCACACACGATGCGAGTTCATCCCGATGCTCTGCCTATTCTACTTTGATTACGCCGGCGAGTCCATCGGATTTGTAAAGTGCTTAACTATCATTCCTAACCCTCTGTCAGTCGCATACGGGTGAACCCTTCAACCCTTCTGTGTGTTAATTATCCCATATCGATTATCCTACGAAATTAGATCCGCGTGTGAGGTTTCGACCGGCGTTCGCAGGCCAAAATTTGCATACGGTTCATATTATATAGATCGTGTGCGGCATATCGCACACTGTAAGAAGCCACGAACCGTGTGCATATTGTGCACACGATTTTCAGGACGCATCATGCACAATTCAAATGTGTTTTTATTGCTAGTACAATTTTAATCTGTAAACATAATTTCAATCTACGTGTTTCCTCATTCGCCAAAAGAAAAATCTATGTTCTTTCGAAAAATGCAATTACAGAACAATTATTATTTAGTTTTTCTTTCTTCCTGGCTCCTTTTCCTGCTCTTTCACCGCCTTCCCGCCTCCTCATTAGAAATGCCGCCAATTGTGGCGATGACTCAGTAGAAGGCTAAACTCTCCGACGAGATGCCATACTCCATGTATCACAGGGAGCGCCACCCGCCCATGACTTGACCTCCGCCGTTCCCTCCTCCCCTGGCTCGACGTCAGAGTCGATCCACTCACGGACGGAGATGCTAGGTGAGACTCGCGCACCTCCTCCTTCAGCTCGTCGCTGGAATCCATCCCTAGCGTGAAGCCGCTGGTCGACGACACTGGTTGGGGGTCATTGTCGTCGGTCGATCTCAGTTCATTTGAGGAGCCCGATCGGAAGAGGGAGTTAGAGGACCAAATATTGGCAAAGCAATCCATCGCGACATGACGCCAAGAACAATAAAGGTGTATTTCGTGGTGGAAGGCGGCTGCGCCTCAATTAACCGTGTGCAATTGTGTAATATCGAACACGGATTATGTAACTCAACTATGTGCAATTGTGTAATGTCACACACGTTTATGTATATTAACCATGTGCAAATGTGCCCATTTTGATTTCATGACCATATTTAGCACATGTTCAGTAGCAAAAGAGAGATGCGGCTCAAAAAAATATATTCAAATAACAAGAACCGTTTTTTACTAATATTATGTAATTTAGGTGTTCAAACCACGGTAGCCCTACTACACATTCAACAACAGTAGCCCTACTTGTCAAGTCCTTGTTCGAAGATGCCCCTCTCACGCCATCGTTCTAGGGAGCATGCTTCTTGCCAATTTCCTCCCCGTCCTCTTCCTCCTTGACGAGGGGGCTGATGCCAGGTAGGCCCTCGGGCTGTTTTGAAGATAGTCAACTGGTGAAAGCTTATGCAAACCAGGAACCTCACGACTGAGCTTGTCTAGACCGACTGGGTCCGTAGCCCGGCTAGGAGTGTCATCTCCACCAGGAGTCGAGCGTGAAGCTTAACAGGCGCATAAATTGAAAGACCTGTGACTGGGTAGCCGTCACCGGGAATGGCAGCGTTCACACGACATTCCTATGTTGAAGGTGTTGACTGGAGTTTAATAAAACTTCTCTTCTGTTGAAAACTCGTGATCCGACCTCCGTGGTTAGATCCAACAACCTCGTAAGTTATCCGTTGTTTCCTTCCTGAATGCTTTATTGGAGGGCTCTCATGCTACCCTTGAATTGCTATCATTAGTGGTTGATTGTAAAGTTTGTTGTAACTGTCTTATTGATCGATTTAATTTCTTTTATAATAATTTGGATATGCATGCATTCTCGATGAGTCGACTAGTTCTTGATATCGTGTTGGTGCAGAGACCGTGTGTAATTAATATCATCTTGATATAAATTTATTTTCTTTATCAAAAAATGTGTATGTGTTGTGGCATCAAGTTCATGCACGTGATTTTTAGATTAAAAATGTGTCCCATTACAACATAAAAAAATTATATCAACACCGAGGATAGTCTCTCTGCTTTTGTATGCTTTACTAACAAAATGATTACATGCATAAGCTTCAACCATAACTTGTATGCTTTTTCAGATTTTAGCTAGAACCTATTAGGCGCAAGCTTGTACTTTACAGGCCGTGGATGTAAAATGATCCATGATACTCGCACGGAGGAAGTATGAAAGTTTATAATGTTAAGTGAGCCTCAAATAATTGGGGAACAAATTGGGCCTAATAGAATCTAGGAAATAAATTGAGCTAAGTTAACAAACACCAGGATGGGCTCCGTCTTTCACGGAGCGCCGTTGGAGGCGACTGGAGGGCGATTCTGGGCGCTGGCCGATGAGTTCGACGGCGAGAAGATCCCCGACGACGGGAACGACGACGGAGCCGATGAAACCATGGGGGACGGGATCGACGGAGGGGCGGATCTACGCTACCTGAGTCGAACGCTGTCACCATGTTCGCACCGGACCTTGGAGGAACGAAGATCAAGGGAAGAGAAGAGGCTACTAAAGCGATCGGCGCAAAGGTACGCAGCCTTATCCCTGGAAGTACTCTCACCGGAGAGTTCGATGGAGGCGGAGGAGATCCGCGAGCGGCCGGGGTCTGCTGGTCGGCTACCGATGGGGAAGTCAGTCCAGTGGAAACTACCGGTCTTGTCGCCGACAACCACATCGGAGGATGATGGTTTGGGCGTTTGGGAGACAGTACAGCGCCGCCGAGGTCGCGCCGGTGATGCGACACCGGGGTTGATGTCGGGGCGTAGAGTTTCAAAATTTCAAGCTGTGCATGCGAGTGAACACGCTAGAGGCCATGCGGGTCGGCGTGGACAAGGGTACAACGCCATCGCAGCGATCGACGCTTCGGCCAGCTCTCGTCGGAGCTGGGGAAGAAGGGCGCGATTCCCGGATCGCAGGATTCAAATTCAAAAAAATTGAGAACGGCTATGCGGGCCAGATGCTTCGAACTGGGCCGAAAATTACTGCGGTAATGGGCCAAGAGGGGGAAGTACGATCTCGGATGCGTGGCCGAATCGATCTCCAAAACCCTACTAGTCGATCGCACGTAAGGCTTACGAGCGAGAAACTCCACGGCTTGGTTCTTAGATCGAAAGCCGCCACCATGAGTAACGGCGGAGGGCGGGGCTTCGGCGATGGTCGGGGCTATGCTCCTGGCAGGGGCAATGGCGGCCGTCCTCTTAATCGCTATGGTGGAGGTGCTCCTCCTCCTCGAGGTGGTGCGGGCAGAGGAAACTTCGCCGGAGGGCAGAACCATCCAGGGGCCGGGTCAAGCGGGACAGCAGGACAGCCGGACTATCGGCATCAAGGATTTGAGACGGAGAACAACGCTGGGTTTGGGGGCTTCAATGCGGGCTCCGGCTTTGGGAATGGCGGTCAACCAAGGCAATACAATAGCTCGTTTCAAGCCCCGAGGGGAGGAAGATTTGGGGGAGGAAACAACAACAACAACTATCCTAGACATCCTCCTGAAGGGTATGCGAATCAAAGACCCAACAATGAATCAATGAATCTTACGGAGGATATGTTAGCAAAAGTTGTCAAACAGGTGACTGACGCGCTTCGGCAGCCGGGGGTGTTACCAGCCGGGTCGACTGATGCAAATCGTGTGGCTCAATCCCTTCGCTATGTACCCGTACCCAAACCGGTGGCTGCGGCCAAGGGTGGGAGCTCGGAGGGGGTAGTGGCGACCTCACAAGATACACAACGTGATCATCCTGCTCACGTGGGTGGTGAGGGTGCAGCGGCGAAGAAAGCAAAGAGGAATGACAAGGATCGTTGTTACCGATGTGACGAAACCGGACACCATGGTAAGGAGTGAACTGTTGCTGTTTGTGACATATGCGAGAGCAAGGAGCACGAACCTGAGGTGTGTCCCTTGTTGATTGCATCGAAGCCGCAAGTCATAGTGCACGGCTTTATTAATGAGGGCCTTATGTTTTTCGAGCAGCCAATAACTGAAACTTACAAGCCTAAGATAGATAATGTGCGTTTGTCTAAGCTCACGGTTACAGGAGGAGAGCTTGGTATTCCTGAAGTTGTTGCTCAGCTGCAACGTCTGGTGTCTTCAGAGTTTCATTGGGAAGTTGTTCAAGTTGGAAATAATGCCTACAAGGTGCCTTTCCCATCTAGGAGCGAACTAGACAGATTGGCCATCTTTGGTGCTTGCAAGGTTCCTAATACTAAGTGTGAAATCACTGTGGTGCCGTGGATCACTAATATGGAGCCTATGGAACTTCTTCCAAAGAAGTGGATGAAAATCTATGGCATCCCTCCTAAACACATTGGTGATTTTTTTATCTCTCTGGAGCTTGGGGTCCTTGTTTGGGAAACCTATAAAAGTGGATATGAAGTTCACTCGGAGACACGGGGTTTTGCGCATCCTTGTGGGTTCTGTGGACTACACATTGATTCCAAAGGGCTAGACGATATTTATTAAAGACGGATTTTATAGGCTGAAATTCAAAGTGGAGAACCCGGTGGATGAAGCTGATAAGGAGAGTGATGCTCCTAGGTCACCACCGCCGGATGATGATGAAGGTGAGGGGGATGAAGAGGGATCATCTAAACAGAACAATGATAAGACCGAGAACAAAGGAAGTGCATCAAATGAACTTGCTGATATGGCCACGGATGCAGCAACAAAAGATTCGGTAACAAATGAGACTGAGGTAGTATATGGATACGACCCTCTCCCGCGACCAGGGTTCCGCCCCCAGCCGCCGCCGCCTGCTCGCCGCCGGCCACCTCCTCCTCCTCCACGCCCCCTCCCCCCCCCCGTGTCGCACCCAGGCGACACCGGGGGGCCCTCCTCACGCCGCCAGGGTCCCCTCCCTCGTGCCTCTCCCGCCGCTGCCGTCGCCGGCCCTCGCGCCGCGGCGGTGGCGGCCTCCCCATCGCCCCACAACTGGCCGACGGGGGTGGTTTCCTTTCCTCTCGCGGGCGCGCGTGCCGGCGCTCGTCGGACCCGCCTGGGACGGGGACGGCGTGCTGCCACCGGTGGCAAGCCGGAGCGGCGGCTCTAGGGGTGCCGAACGATGGCGTGGTGGCGGATCCAGGGCCCCCGCACCCGGATTTGATGGGGGCGTGCCCGATCTAGCCGTGAGGGCGGCAGGCCGGGGCGTCGGCCGTGGCCACAGGTCGAGGTTGTCGGCGGTGAGACCCCGGAGCGGCGGCTCCAGAGGCCGTGGTTTTGCGGCGGCAAGACGGATCGGCGGCCATCGGGCCAGGATCTGACGGGGGCGGCCGGGGCCTGGCCGTGTGGATGGCGGGTCGAGGTCGCCGGCGTCGTGGCGGCGCGGACTGAGATTGCAGTGGCGACGATGCTGCTGCAGGGCGAGGTCAGGGAAGGAGGAAAGCCGTCCTTGGCTTCTGCAAGGGCGTGGTCGGCGAAGAGAAAGCTGGGGCGGCGGCCCCGGAGCGGCGGCTCGACCGGGTCGATGTCGGCGTGCCGCCTGCCGTGGCGTGAGGTGTTGCGGCGGTTGGGGCTCGCGTGTGGATGGGCTGGCCGGTCCTCGTTGGGCGGCTTGCAGGTCTGTGACCCATCGCCGGGCGAGAGTCCCGCCCTGGTTATCGACCGGGCCGACGACGGCGACGTCCTCGGACGTCGCGACCTTCTTAAAGTCGTCGTCAAGGTGATGGTGTCGCCTCCCAATGCCGGGTTCTCCGGGGGAAACCTCAGATCTCTCGCGGATCGGGCGAGGGTGGCTCTCTTGTCGCTTGCCTCTTGGGGCCTCATCTTGGATGTTCCACCGGCTAGTGGGACCAGCGGATTCTGATGGTGGCTGGCATTGGCAAGCGTTCGTCTTTGGCTTGGGGGGTGCGCGGCAATCGGACCGGTGTGGATGTCGGAGCGGCGGCTCCGGATTTCGTCTTGCGTTGAGTTCGTCTCCGCCGTATTGGTTTGTCGGCTATGGTCGCTAGGGCGACATGGTCGTCGACTAGGTTAGGGGCGTGGCCATGGGGCCGGTGTGGATGTCGGAGCGGCGGCTCCGGGTTAGCGTTGAGATTTTCTCCGCCGTGTTCGTGTCGTCTTTGGTTCGCTTGGGCGAAAGAGTCGTCGACTCGTTGTTGGGAGCATGGCCTTCGGGCCGGTGTGGTGCGTTGTGTTGTATGGTTTTCAGCCGGTTTCCCTCATAAACTGTCCAACTCTTTTCGATTTTATCAATCAAAGGCATTGCCGAGGTTCGACAAAAGAAAATGTGGGAGAGGTAATTCCTGATGCTATGCAAGAGATGAAAACGGGGTGTCATTTTTTCCCCTAGTGTGCAGAAGCAGTTTCGGCTAGCACAGGAGGAGTTGCAACGTATGATCAGCAATAGGATGCAAAGCATACATGAGAAGGATGCTCAAGAGGCTGGGGTTGATGCAGCTAAACATGATATTCAGTTTGACAGGCACGGCAATGGGAGTGGCTACGGTTATGCGGCTGAAAGTGAGGTGCATGCGGCACCAAGGGTTGAGGGGAGTAGTGTGAGCAAGCTGAGCCCATTCCAGCTGAGACTCACGGAAATTGAGAATATTAGGGATGAGGTGGAATCAATGGAAGATACTCAGGAGACCAATACTCAGTCCGTGGTGCGCTCGGAGAGGGTGGCGCAGGATGAGGCACATGTGTCGCCGGACAAGACCTCAGTTTGCGAGTCTATTGAGTTAATTGCAACGGGGACAGTTTGCGAGTCCCCTGCAGCGGCCATAAACGAAGAACTGGGCTGGACAAAGGAGGCCACTGCGAACGCCTTCTGCATTGTTGATTCAGAGGATAAGAGTGCATGGACGACACCGCCTTGCATGTCTCCAACAAGCCGTTGTCGCTCCGACACGTCTGAGGGGGTCTATACATGGATAGATGGGGCAATACAGTACCAAACCCACGGCTGCATGATGAAATGGGAGCTGCTCCGGTGGTACAGGCGATAACAAGCCACACTGAACAAGAAATATTGGCATTCAGAGGGATGGAAGAGAGGGAGGTGCGATCAAGTCAGAGGATTCAAGCACAAGTTAATGCGAATACCCCAATTCTTGTGCGGGCGATGGACTTGGCGGCTCGGAAAAATTACATGCATCCAATAGGTACTCCTATCTCTTCCAAGTTATCTTTATTAGCTTTTACTGATTCTGAAATTAAGTCTAGAGCGGATAGACTAGGAATTTCTTTAGGTAAATCTAGGGAGCAAGTAGTTTCGTCAATTGCAACAATTAGAAGTGTAGACAAAGAAAGGGAGATTATTTACCTACACAGCTCTTGACGAGGTGTGCCCTCGGCAAGTCCCATGGTTTAGGTACCTAGGGTTGATTGTGTGGTAGAGAATGCGTAGTGTTAGTGGAATCGACGGCTGACAAGCGGGATTTACCCAGGTTTAGGGCCCTCGAGTGAGGTAAAACCCCTACTTCCTGCCTGTCTGTATTTGATGTCGTGAATATGAGGGTTACAAGGGTCCGGCGAGTTATTGATCTCGTCGGGTTCTGGTGGCTATGAATTGCTCCTTCCTGATCGATTACCCTCCCAGCCTTTATGTAGGAGGCTGGGTCTCGGGATACATAACCGACCAAGGTTACATGTGTGGAAAGCCTTAACTGACTATAACTTGATCTAACTTGGAAACCACTCTTCGTCTTGGGCCTTCCTTCGCGGGCTTCGATTAAACTTGGGCTTCTTCGGTCATCACGTGCACCAGGTACCCTTACACTGGGGTACCCACAGAGTATATCTTCGTCATTAGCCCCCGAGTACTTGCTTGACTCGACGAATCGAGCATGTGCTCATTTCATCGTGCACGTCACAGTCTTCGCTTTTGTACTCCTAATCCGATGTAGTTCTTCTAGTCTCAATTGGTTCAACTATATGTATATGCAAGTCAAGGGATATTGACATAGTAGGCCTGATTCACTCGAAAATCGAGCTCAGTTAACTACTCATTTGGGCAAAACCTTACTAGTCTTCAGTCAGACTCGAGTCCCGGACTCGAACCTGGAACGCAGTCGAAAGATTTTGCCTAGGGATTATGACTTAGTAGGCCTGATTCACTTGAAAATCGAGCTCAGTTAACTGCACATTCGGGCAAAACCATACTAGCCTTCAATCAAACCCGAGTCCCCGGACTCGAATCTGGAACACTTTTGACACTTTTGCCTAGGGATTATGACTTAGTAGGCCTGATTCACTCGAAAATCGAGCACAGTTAACTGCACATTCAGGCAAAACCATACTAGCCATCAATCAAACTCGAGTCCCCGGACTCGAATCTGAAACACTTTTGACACTTTTGCCTAGGGATTATGACTTAGTAGGCTTGATCCACTCGAAAATCGAGCTCAGTTAACTGCACATTCGGGCAAAACCATACTAGGCTTCAATCAGTCTCGAGTCACCGGACTCGAACCTGGAACATACTGGACAGACTCGACTCAGGCCGTTTTAGGTCTTACTGACTCGTTCTGCAGTTTAACTTTTGATACCCAACGCGTCCGTCAGGATTTTCATCATGTTTGTTGACACGGGAGAATTTAAGGGAAAACACTGTTGGAGCGTCCCTCAGCCCAGCTCGATTAATCGGCGGGTCTTACCTTTGCATTTGCGTATGCAGCATCCGAGACATCTGCGATTGGCATAGTCCTCGAATTTATGAAGTATGATTCTCTGATTTGTGAAGCACTTAGGGCATTTAGTCGAGTCTGTTGTCGAGTGAATTTCTTACCTCTTTTTTTTGGAAATCTATGGGAGCGCGACATCGCTCCCATGGGAGTAGCCCCCGAGATTGTGATTTATTGTCTTGCAATAGAGGACAATCTCAAATCATCCTTCTATGCGGCTTTTGTTAATCGAAAATATTTTGCTTTTGAAATCTATAGGAGCGCGACAGCGCTCCCATGGGAGTAGCCCCCGAGATTGTGCTTTATTTCATTTGAAGTAGAGGATAATCTCAATAACCTTGTTTCTTTTTATAATTACGAGAAATTTTTTATATGCTCCCATGGGAGTACTTTTGCCCGTCGAATCCTTTGTCGATTGTAGTCTTGTATCCTTTAATCGAATATGTATGCTATCTTCAGACCTGACGTCATTCGTGACATCTTAGGCGTGCGCTCGCTGTTTCGACAAGACATGTCTGTATGGGCCCAATGTTCAGAGTTTTGACCGTAGAAGACGCTGTTTCAGCTTTGATTTGACTGGACGTGGCGTAATCGGGGCAGCCCCCGAATGTAAATAGTCCTTCCTATATATGTTGTTAAATACTTTTTGTGCTTTGATTTATGCCAGCCCCCGAGTCTATCGAGTGGGTTTGTGTTTGCTGTTTGTCCCAGCCCCCGAGCCTATCGAGTGGGGTTGAGTTGTCTTGTTTGACCCAGCCCCCGAGTCTGTCGAATGGGGTTGATTTTTCTGTTTTGATTCAGCCCCCGAGCCTGTCGAGAGGAGTTGTTTTGCCTTTAGTGTTTGTGGTGCTGGATACACCTGAGTAGGCTGAGCTTGTGGCACGATCGATTGAGTCTGCGTCAGCTGCGGAGGTGTGCGCCCATCTCTTCGCAGTCGTAGTATGTGTTCAATCGCAAGTTGATCAAATTCTCTGCAATTTCTCAGCGAATGGTTAGAGCGTAGCTTACCGTCATCCCCTTTGTACAGATGAATCTGCAATAATCGTCCATCCTTTCTTCGATTGAGCGCTCAGGCTCTTTGTCTGCTCGCCTGCGCCATTCTGGCCTCTTGTAGCTATCGCGGTTGTCGCGTCTGCTGTCTCCATAGCGATCTCGGCTGTCGCGGCGATCATCTATACGATGGTCTCGATTATCACGACGGTCATCTGTGTGATCTCGACTGTCACGGTGATCATCGGGTCGTCTGTCAGTCTGATCGCGGTTGTCCCGTGGCTGCGCAAAGCCCGCCCCGACGAAGCTTGGATGGTCATCATCGTGGTAACGATGCTTGCGTTTGCGCCTCCGATCATCTCTGTAGTTATCTCTGCGGTCTCGACTACCACTCTCATGGTTTTCATGTGAAGAAACGGTCGAGTGCCTCGTACAGAGTCTTCTCCATCCGCCCACTTTGTTGCGAGTACCATGAGTGCCGCCATTGATCTTGGATTTTCTCTACCAAGCGTCTCTTTGAAGTCTTCTCTCCAGAGTCCGTTCTTGAAGGCATCGATTGCCCTATCTTCCGATACGTTACCTACGGAGTTTGGATGGCGGTCCATCGCCGTATGTATGATCTTAGCGATTCATCTGACCTTTGCTTGCAGGTTCGAAGTTCTTCAAAGTTTTGGGGCGCTCGCATAGAGGTTCGAAGTACTTGATGAAGTCATCTCTGAAGTGTTCCCACGAATCGTAGTACGATTCGGGTAGCGATTTGAGCCAGTCGCGAGCTGTTCCCTCCATCATGAGCTGTATGTATTGCATAGCTGTGGTCGTAGTGCCGCGCTGACATCCAACTGCCAGCCTGTAGTCCTCTAGCCAGCCTGATGGCTCTTGCTTGCAGTTGAATTTGGGCGTGGAAGCTAATGAGAACTTCTTTGGCATGCGAGCCTCCCGGATTCGTCGAGTGAAACATAGTGCTCCGCAGGGTCCGATTTCTGCTTCCGAGTCTGAGCTGCTGCTGTATGATCTCCTAGACCGGCTCCTGCTGGAGCGACGACGGCGTGAGCTTTTTCGACTGCTTCCTCCTCGAGGGCTTCGACTTCGACGGTCCCGGTCTGCATCTCTCCTTGGAGTTGCTTGCGGTGGCTGTATGGCCTTTGCTGCTATCGCCAGTTGCTTGTACAGCTGGAGGTGCTGATCTCTCTTTGGGTCTCCTGCAGGAGGTTCGATTGTTCTGAGGTAAGTGCCTAACGTCATCAGCCCCCGGCTGGTTCAGTAGGTATGGGGACTCCTTCTGCGTCTACCGCCATAAAAGCTGGATCCAGGTTTCGGTGACCGCTGCACGATCTGCGTCTCCAAGGTTTATGACTCGCGACCTGTTTGCGGGGTCGTTTCTTCCTGTTGAACTCACAGATAATGCTCTTCGTCGAGCACTCGATATGCTGGCCTGCTTTTTGCGTTCCTCGAGTACTGCTCTGTAGTTCTTCAACCGTATTGATTCTTGCCATTGGAAGTACTGCAAGGTCAATATCTCTTCTGGGGTTGCGTTTGCTGGCAGCATTGTGCAGCCTTCGATTACTTTGCTCACTTTCTCCGCCATCTCTGCCGTGATGGTTAACGTGGTTGTTCCGTCAGGCATGGTGACTGTGCACGGGTATTCTGTAGGTCGACGGCATGCTGCAGCCGTTGATGCTTCTGCGGTACTCGCGGTGTAAACCTGATAAGGTATCACCCGATCTTCTGTCCACATGCTGTTGACGCGCATCATGGATTCGGCGTCGTCATCCAGGCTCATGTCAGAGTTGCTTTGTTTGCTGGGGTTTCCGCCACAATCGAGTAGATCCTCGAGTGTTTTGTCCAGGCTTCTGCGTTGCAGGTGAATATTTCGTGGCTGGCACGGATTTCTGGGCCGTTGAGATCGGCAAGATATATGTTGTCGTCTATGTCTCCTTGTTTCCCATGATGTCGTTGCAGTCGACGATGTTGTCGAGTGACTCAGTCGAGTTGTTTGGGCGGTACGCAGATTCGATCTCACTCCTTCCAAGTCTTTTGGCTACCTCGTCGCGGAACTCCTGCGAGTTCATGGTTGTTGCGGAGTCGCTTGGCGATTGGATCGGAACGATCTGTGATGACGCCGCCGCCAAGATGGATGGTGTTGCAGCCGATAGTCGTCGAGTATCTCCGTGTCGAGTGGATCCAGTAGGTCCTGCACACCATCTTTATCGACAAAGAAGTTAAATTCTCCAACTGTAATATCCAAACCTGATTCGAGACCGGCAAAGGTCTGTTGAGCTTCCATCGAGTATGGCTTGAGCCTCCTTGGAGAGATTGGCGAGTGATCGCCTCTTGAGTTGATGCTAGTCGATTTTGCCGGCGAGTTGCCGTTTGCAGCCATGATCGGCGATTTGCCGTTTGATGATGTAGCTGGTGAGTTACCGTGTGCAGATGCGATCGGCGAGTGGCCGCTTGATGATGAAACCGGCGAAACCGTGAGCCCAACACTACCTGTTCCCACAGACGGCGCCAATTGACGAGGTGTGCCCTCGGCAAGTCCCATGGTTTAGGTACCTAGGGTTGATTGTGTGGTAGAGAACGCGTAGTGTTAGTGGAATCGACGGCTGACAAGCGGGATTTACCCAGGTTCAGGGCCCTCGAGTGAGGTAAAACCCCTACTTCCTGCCTGTCTGTATTTGATGTCGTGAATATGAGGGTTACAAGGGTCCAGCGAGTTGTCGATCTCGTCGGTTTCTGGTGGCTATGAATTGCTCCTCCTGATCGATCACCCTCCCAGCCTTTATATAGGAGGCTGGGTGTCGGGATACATAACCGACCAAGGTTACATGTGTGGAAAGCCTTAACCGACTATAACTTGATCTAACTTGGAAAACACTCTTCGTCTTGGGCCTTCCTTCGTGGGCTTCGACTAAACTTGGGCTTATTTTTCAGTCATCACGTGCACCAGGTACCCTTACATTGGGGTACCCGCAGAGTATATCCTCGTCAGCTCTTTACCACCGAGAGATGATAACGATGAGTCTAGCCTTGCTTTAAAAAGAGCACAACAGCTAAGTGAAGATCTACAGGAGGAGGAATTCGAGGGTGTGTTGGATCATGCGGATCATGACATACCTAAAGTAAAAGAGCAACGAGGTCGTAAGAAAAATAGCTACTCCAAACGGGAGCTTAGGAGAAGTGCTAGAATACGGAAAATTAATAATCATTAAGAATGAAAGGCATGGTTTGGAACTCCGATGGTTTTGGTGACACTGCGAAACACCTAACAATAAATGAATCGGTAAAGGAACAACATCTTGATTTTGTTGCTATTGTAGAGACCGGGAGGTCTTCCTTTGCGACACCCTTTCTAAAAAAATTAGCTGGGGGATTAGACTTTACGTGGTTTTGTATTCCCCCACATGGTCAGTCAGGTGGTATGTTGGTAGGCTTTAACAACAACACTCTGGTAGCAAACAATGTGCTCACAGGAGTTTTTTGCGTTAAATTTCATGTGAGAAATAAACTAGATGGTTTTACATGGGCCTTTGTTGTGGTATACGGGTGCACAAGATGCTAAGAAACCTGATTTCTTGGCTGAATTAGTCAGAGTGTGTGATGATGAAACAATTCCACTTTTAGTCGGAGGGGACTTCAACATAATCAGAAGACAAGAAGAAAAAAACAATGCAAATTTTAATGCGAGATGACCTTTTTTGTTCAATGCCATAATAGAAAGTCTAAATCTAAAGGAATTAAAATTATCCGGAAGACAATATACTTGGGCTAGCAGAATGGAGACCCCAACATTTGAGAAGTTGGATTGTTTTCTGGCCAGTGTTGAATGGGAGCAAAAATTTCCACTAGTGTCAATTCATGCGCTGACACGTACGGGGTCGGATCATACACCCTTGTTGTTGGATACAGGGGAACAAGCTTTTTTAGGAAACTCGAGGCACTTTTCATTTGAGCTGTCTTGGATGCGCCAAGACGGTTTTTCTGAAATGATTATGATAAAAAAGAGTGGAATTCGATTACAACCGGTAGTTCACCTGTTGAAAGGTGGCAGCACAAGATTAGACACTTACGCCAATTTTTGCGAGGATGGGCTAAGAGTCAAAGTGGGGAATATAAAAAATTACGTGACAAACTTTCCCTGCTAATTACTCAACTAGATATAAAGGCCGAAACAATACCTCTCAATGCAGCTGAGTGGGCCGCAAAAAAAGAGGCGGATGAATATCTAGCAAAACTTAGAAGAGATGAAGAATCCAAATGGGCACAGCGGGCTAAAGTAAAGTACATTCAAGAGGGTGGAAGTAATACGCGATATTTCCATATCGTAGCAAATGGCAAACATAGGAAGAAAAAGATTTTTCAATTAGAACAAGATGAGGGTACTATTGTGGGACAAGAGAACCTCAAATTCTTTATCTCGGAATATTATAAAAATTTATTCGGATCACCGATTCCAAATCACTTTTCTATGGAGGAGGAAATGACTCACGATATGCCTCAGATTTCGGTTGAGGAGAATGTCATTCTAACTCAAGCATTTACGGAGAAGGAAGTATACGATGCTATTAATCAGATGGAGCATAATAAAGCCCCAGGACCAGACGGTTCCCTGCGGAGTTTTACCAAAAAATTTGGGGCATTATAAAGGGTGACTTAATGGTGATGTTTTCTCAACTGCGAGAAGGAAACCTGCCATTATATAAGTTAAACTTTGGAATTATTACACTACTGCCCAAAAAGGAGGATGCAAGTCGCATTGAGCAATATAGACCTATCTGTTTACTTAATGTGAGTTTCAAAATTTTCACAAAAGTAGGAACAAATAGATTAACCTCGATACCAAGTAGGGTCGTGCGTCCGACTCAAACTGCTTTTATACCAGAGAGAAATATTCTTGAAGGTGTCGTTGTGCTCCATGAAACGATTCATGAGTTACATACGAAAAAAATGGATGGGGTACTATTCAAGATAGACTTTGAAAAGGCTTATGACAAGGTAAAATGGTCATTCGTACAACAGGTTTTACGCATGAAAGGATTCGCACCTCAGTGGTGTGAGTGGCACTAGTAGGGAAAAGCCTACCGCTGGCGGACGAAATTGGCCTACCGCTGGCGGGCGGCCGCACGCCAGCGATCATTACGCCAGTGGTAAATTTATACCGCTGGCGGGCAGCCGTCCGCCAGCGGTAAGGCTCATTACCGCTGGCGGGCACAACTTCTGCCCACCAGTGCTAGGTTATACAGCGCTGGCGTGCAGCTACGGCCGCCAGCGGTACATTTTTTGAATTTCTTTTTTTCGGAAAATCGTATTCTAGGAGTATCTATAGTTCAGTAAATTCAAATACAGGCGTCAAACAAACAACAGAAATACAGACGACCACATACAAATGATCAAAGTGCCATACATAGATACCTTAATTAGTTCATCACACATGCATTACAAATTAACCTAACACGACAGAGTACTTAAGCTAAAGTTCGATACGGTAAACAACATGCATTAGTTCATACTTAACCTAACTTGAAATTTAACCTAAAACTACTCATCGAGATGACCCCAGCATGAACTTATGTCGAATGAGTCGTCTGATGACCCATCGAGATCATCCCAGAAGCTCGAATCAGAATCATCGTCGCCGGTCTTCTTGCACGGCGGCGCTGCACTGGAGGGTCCGGCGACGTCGGAGCTCACCTGCCTCTTCTTGTTCCTCGCGGCGTAGAAGTCCAGCTCCGCCTGCACCAAATCGGGGCGGTTCTGGCGTAGCGTGTCCATCCGCCACTCGTCGATCTCGGCAACGCGGCGAGCTTTCCCCTCGCGGCGGTTACGCCGCGCCTCGTCTACGTCGACGATCTCCATCGGCGGCGCAAGGAACTCAGCCTCCACCCGGTTCGGAACATCAGGGAAGTTGAGCTCAGAACGCGGCCGTCCAAACCTCCAGGCTGCCGCGTCGAATGCGCGCGCGGCGAGCTCCGCCTTGTCGAAAGTCCCATGTACCAACGGTGGCCGTCCACGGTGATCTCCGCGGACCAGCGGCCAGATGGGCGGTGACGGACGCCAATGAACCCGCTCATGGAGCGGCGGCGCGGCGGCATTCACTGCATACAAGGCAAATAAAAAATGTTAAACAACAAATTTCAGTATAGAAATTGTAATAAGATGTAAAAACACAAACAAAATGATTAATGCCTCATCGCCATTCTAAAAATGTAATAGAGTCAACTCTAAAGATTGCCTCATACTTAGAGTGGACAAACAAATTATTCAGAGATGGCGTTAGCGAAACTTGTAGGATGCAGAAATTTTGATATTTGTGCATATCACAAGTTTCACTCACACCACCTCTGAATCACAGATATAGTGCCACACCATTTTAATTATCGGCAACCTAATAAGAATACAAAACATAACAACATTTTCGGCCAAAGTCATGTCAAAATTCACGAGAAATTTTGGCATGACTTCGGTTAAAAATATGCCATATGAGTACCTGAATTTGCCGGAATGGAAGTTAATCAACATTCCGGCAATCTCAAAGGTCTCTAGGAGTACCTGCACACATTCTCATACACAATGAAAAAGATATGCAAAAAGCGGCATTTCAATTTTGCACTAACCTAAACATCAAGTAATTTGAACCTAACCTAAACATCAAGTAATTTGATCTAACCAAGTTTGAACTAAATTAATTAGGGAGAGGAGAAAGACGGCGGCGGTTACCTCGACGGCGGTCGACGGGGACGGCGCGGGTGCGGCGGCGGTCGAGGATGCAGCCGGGGACGGCGCGGGGGCAGCGGCGGTCGAGGATGCGGCTGGATTGCGGGGACGGCGGCGGCCGAGGATGCGGCTGGGGTGCGGGGGCGGCGGCGGGTCGAGGATGCGGCCGGGTGCGGGGACGGCGCGGGGGGCGGCGGCGGTGGTTCGGGGATTGCACAGGGGCGGCGGCGGCAGCGCGGCGAGTTGGGAGCGGCCGCGCGCGAGGATCGGCGGCGCGGTTGGTGGAGAGAGCGGTCGCGGGTGTGGGGGCAGGGGCGGCGCGGTTGGTGGGGGGCAGGGGGCGGCAGCGCGGTGGGTGGGGGGCAGCGGCCGAGTGGATAGGGTTGTGGGTGGGGTGCAGCGCGGGTGGATAGGGTTAGGTGGGGGGCAATGGGTGGATAAGCGTGGTCCGCGGTGGGCTCGCGCGCGTGCGAGCGTTCTTGCTGGCGGACAGCGTGTGCCGTCCGCCAGCGGTAACTGCTTGCTTTTTTTACCCCTTATAAAAGAGGACAGGGGCAGCCCAGATCCGTGCCATCCTATTCCGATTCTCCACCAACCGCGCCGCCGCCGCCCTTGTCCGCGCCGCTCGACGACCTCTCCGCGCCCGTCCACACCTCTGTGGGCCTCCCCTAGTCCGTCCCCATGCCAGTGTACGCTATCATCTCTCCCTGATCCTCTCCTCCCTGCGTAGGTTGCATGCACCTTAGGTGTATTCCCCATTATTTTTTTCAGATCTCGAGCATATACGGCGGCGATGGCCGCGGCCGGACACCTGTTGGACAATAACGGCCCTGTGCGGGATTGGGCTCTGCCGGGTTGGCACTGGGAGGTGTTATCTTCCGGAATGCGTAGCTTGGTGAGAAATCCAGGCGATGTCGTCAACCCGGATCTTCTTTGGTGGAGGTCGCGTGGGGCAGAGAGTTTCTAGAGGGAGCCGGCCCCCGAGGAGGTGGTACGTCGCCGTATAAGGGAGGAGGATGCGCACGTCCGTCGCTACATGTATTTGTTGGATATGGTGTATACTAATACATGGCAGGTAATGCAAAGGAATCCTTATCATGTGAGTTTTGACCCTGTGATGGTTCC
Organism: Poa pratensis; assembly: GCA_947311845.1. NCBI lineage: Eukaryota > Viridiplantae > Streptophyta > Magnoliopsida > Poales > Poaceae > Poa > Poa pratensis. The sequence goes on along the minus strand of CAMZMU010000035.1, from coordinate 70,364,620 downwards.
TACTCTTTGGCTAAGGAGCGCTCCCCGTGATGCACCCCACTGCTTAGGACGAGGCAGAAGTTAGTTAAATAAAAATGGCATGGACTCCAGCTGTAACCGGATTAAATAAAGATGTAAGCGTGATACTTTTTGCATATTAATTTGATCAATGTTGCTTTTGTAAACTGAGGAAAATAATGTTCCCTACTTTGAATTATTCTGCAATGCAAACACTGTTTTATATTTGATCTCTTTCGGTGTGAATAGTCGTCCTGTTGGGCTATCGTCGATCGATCGACAATTTTTCATAAACAAAGAAATAGAGTGAAAAAATACTCAAAAAGATATATCCTCTTGCATAGAGTCTTTTTATGTGTACTAGTTGCTATGTGAAATGATAAACTTGATTTTCGACAAAAGTTTTATAAACATTCTTCACAAAAAGTACTATCATGTAGAAACAACCTACAGAGGTTTCAATTCGATCGAATCAAACGCATAGTTTGTGATAAAGTGCTCATATTTGACACATAGGTGTGTCTTGATATAGGAAGCAATGGTTCCGAAGAGAATTTACAGATTATTGCTATAAATAGCATTTTCGTAGTTATTTGGTTTACATGCTAAGTTAGCGCTGGCGGACGCTTTAGTGTGCCCGCCAGCGGTACTGAACTGACCGCTGGCGGACGACGTAATCCGCCCGCCAGCGGTACTGGTACCTTTTTTTCGCCCCGCTAAGCTCAGCCGACGCAACTACCGCTGGCAGGCACCATAGAGCGTCCGCCAGCGGTACATTTGGTACCTCTGGCGGGCACATATTCTGCACGCCAGTGGTAGTTTGCCCTGCTCCCTCCCAAATTTCTGCTCCTACCGCTGGCGGGCAGAGTGGGCGTCCGCCAGCGGTACATCCAGAACCACTGGCGGACTCGAAAAACCGCCCGCCAGCGGTCGAAGCGCTGGCAGACGGAAACGGCCTCCGCCAGCGGTATGCTGGTGGCTATAAGCCTTTTCCTACTAGTGTGGATTGCAAGGTTTATCCAGGGAGGGAGTGTCGGAATACGAATTAATGATGATATCGGTCATTACTTCCAAACTCTAAAGGGTTTAAGACAAGGAGACCCCTTGTCACCGCTACTTTTTAACCTAGTGGCTGACATGTTGGCATTTACTAGATGAATGCCCGTGCGTTGCTACGGAAATATAAATATGTAGATTAGTGTCCCATTTCATGAATACTTTCACCCCACAACCTTTTTTACACCGATTTTGCTTACCGTCACCTTCCAAGAAGCTTGGATTATCGATTGTTGAATCTATGCATCATGTCATTAGATTTCTCATGATTTTCCTTTTAGATTCCTTTCATGTCTTTGGTGTTAATTCGAATGTAATTCAGATGAGCTGACCAAGGAAAAGCAGCCGAGGAAGAAAAGGAGCTAGAGATTGTAACACTCAGTCGTCTTTGCTTTGGAAATGAATACGATGATCAATTTTAGCTTTCTAACACCTATGATATTCAACCCCTACGGCTATGTTGTTGGAAGATGCTCACCCATCACATATTTGAGTGAAAATAGTTTTTTTCCTCATCTGTGACCAATTTAATTTATGACTCTATATATAACGGTCTATTCGATGCATCTGGTATACTAATGTACTTGTTTGATTTAAATGGAATTAAAAGACTTGTGTGGATTCTGAAAATTGATATATGTTGAATGCTTAATTATTCATAGAAATTTCTTCAGATATTCTATTCTGTTTTGAGGGGGACATGTGAACTCATCGCTGCTTCTGCGTTTCGTGGTCACCCCACTCCAACAACGAACACATTTCCCGGCAAAAAAAAAGACAGCAATGTCACCATCGCTGTGTGGCGGTGTGTTCTTCCAATTAGCAAGTCGCTGTAGAGGAGACATCGATCAAAATATTCATTATTCGTGTGTTTCCTCAACAATTGTTATCTTCCACCCTAATCCGTGAATTTTGTATCAAAAACATTACTTTTACTTTGTATAGGACTATAAGAAGACAACAACATTCAAATTGTTGCGAGGTCAACTAAAATATCCTCAAATAATAAATGATATACAACGATTAAATAACTCACATGTCCAGCATAAATGACACTTGCAATCTTGCTAAGTTACATAGCGCTTGACATTATTCATTTGAGGCTTCTTCGTATAGAAACGAAGCTCTTTAACATTGGGGATTGAGATAGGTCAAGAGTTGACTGTGTGCTCTTTACCATGATTTAGACACGAACATGCATGATATGGCTCCATTTTCTTTTCAGACCCGTCATAGCAATTCCAACAACAAAAAACAGAGTTATTTGAGTGCTGAATGTGCTTGAAAAAGTATAAGCTTCATGTCGCTGTCATGAGTCCCTATATAATGAATTTTGAAAACTACATGTGAGATAAAACAGTAGAGCATAATAGCGTTTTTAGAAATTTGTAAACCTGTTGTGACTTGCCATCAACGAATTGCAGCAAATCATTTCCCTGTGCTCAAAATTAGCACAGACACATGTATAACTTTCCCAATCCCCATCTACCGTAACTTCATACACAACTTGGCACCACTTGTCTTATTTCTCTAGCGCACTTAAACGACCTGGAGCGCTCTGTTGTGCAGGGGGGAGCTTTCGTAATAAACTACAGAAGTAAATAGATACAATTTTAGTATTGAAACCTTGAACTGAAAAAATGTCTAAATATATATTTTTTCTATATGGAAATACAAAGCTCTTTCAGTATTCAGTTGTGTATGGCATTCTTGTTACCATGTCGACCTGATACATTAGCCTCCGATATAAACCAAACACAATCTATACATAAGAACATAGAATTCCGTGGTCTACTCAGGCAAAGTCCAGTCCGGTTTACCTATAAATCATGACCCTGAGTGTGCCAATTATCATCTTTGTCGGCCAAACTAATTCCACATGATGGCAAATAGTCTAAATAGACATCCTACGGAGCTAACAATGTCAAGAAATTTCAGTTTCTGATCGGTGTCCCCACTATAATTGAGCATTTATAATAATATGGCCAAACAAACTACAATAACCCGAATTAATGTTTTATTTTTAAGAGTCTAAGCATCACAAATAACTAAATTCATTTTCAGTTCACAACCTCTTCCCATAAGATTTTGTGATTACCGTCCAGATTCTCTAGTCCGTCTTCTCGATGTATCTGTATCTAAAGCTGCATCTTGATTACCCGAGATATTGTTCTTGTATCGACCTCCACTGGCATCCATGTCAATCTCCTCTGGCACCTCCTCTCAAAGCAGCGGCAATACACGTGGTACCAGGGAAGTTCCAGCCACTATTGCAGTATCGCCAATACCCATGCATATTCCTGGAACCTGAACCATCAACAACTTCACAGTAAGCAATGGGTATCATAGCTAAGAATGAGAGTGGCAGCAAATCATCTCCGCACAAAAACATGCTTTCAGCCAATCAAAATTATTTAAAGCGAAAGAAATTAACAAATGTAGAAAAGAAAACATTGCTATGAATGAAAGATGTACAGAGTACTGATGGCATCCTGAAAGTTATACGGTAGATGGACCAAATACTATGGCCATTGTTAGCCTATTCCGCAAAAAGTAAGATGATTATACTGGTCATAAGATTAAACATAAAAGGGGAATCAAAATGCAAATACCAACACCTGATTGTGATCCCACAAGATAACCGTGGTGGTGGTACCAGTACTGGGTGGTACTGATATTCACCCATCCTCAAAATCCATGGATTTAAATTGTACAGTAGCATTTACCGTCTTGAAAGAAAAAAGATAATCCTGCAGGGAGATTAATTCAGAAAAAAGTAATCTTAGTTAGATAACTGACATAAATAAAATTCGAAATTTGGATATACATGTGAGTAATACATAGACGGATTCATATCACTAATTGCGTTCTGCCTGTATCAGTATTGAAAAATAGATAGAGAACACGTACTCACATTATATACATGGATTTTCAGCTGTTCAACACGCGCAGACGCATCACGAATTGTCCGCTTTCAGATACTCGTCGGTGATGCCATTAACCTCCACATCTGAGCACTTTATAAGGCTACTCTTTAACCCAATCGATTCCCTCCTCTAAACCTCCTTCTGACCTAGTTGGATTCATGGTGAAAACCTAACCAGCTAGTCGACATGGTTAACATGTCGACGGCGGCGGGGCCGCCATCACCTAGACATGCACGTCCCCTTGGTCCATGGAGTGGGCGCGAGATCTAGCGGCCAACACCCAAATAACCGCTGCAGCTAGCCCCCTTCTTCAACGCAATGAACGCGGACTCCAGTGGAAGTGGTATGAACTCGACGCTCGCGAGGCTTGTCTGGGGCGGCGGAGGCACCGGATTGGGGGCGACATGGAAGCAAAGTCCCGCAGGGGTACGGTCAGATTCGCGGTTGTGGGAGGCGGCGGATTCGGATGAAGGCGAGGAGGTCGGGTTGTCTCGTGGACACGGGCGTGGATTGAACCTGCTGCTGGTGCGAGAGATATTCCTGGGCTGAGTCATCGGTACATGGGCCGAGGCAAGCGAACAGGCAGGCCTGATCGAGGAAGGGAGCGAGCGGTGGTCGGAGAGGCAGAAAGGCAGGACGTACCAATGTACGAACTCCCATTTAATAGTAAAGATAATTGCGAGAGCCAAAGAGAATGGCCAAGTCGGTGGGTTAATTCCTCATCTTGTGGATGGGGGAGTTTCCATCCTTCAATATGCAGATGATACCATATTATTTATGGAGCACGACATTGCGAAAGCCGTGAACATGAAACCAATCTTGGCCTTGTTTGAACAACTATCGGGATTAAAAATTAACTTTCACAAAAGCGAGTTGTATTGTTTTGGAAAAGCAAAAGATTATGAAGAAGAGTACCGTCACATTTTCGGTTGTGAGATCGGGTCTCTGCCTTTTTGATATCTGGGGATTCCAATACATTATAGAAAATTGTTGAATAAGGAATGGAAAAGTGTGGAGGATCGGTTTGAGAAAAATTAGCATCATGGGTGGCCAAGATGTTATCATACGTAGACCGTCTTGTGCTTATTAACTCAGTATTAACAAGTCCTCCAATGTTCCTTCTATCCTTCTTTGAAATACCTAAAGGGGTACGAAAACGATTAGACTTTTACCGGTCAAGTTTTTTTGGCAAAGTGATCAGTTAAAGCGCAAGTATAGGTTAACAAAATGGAACGTTGTGTGTAGGCCGAAAGATCAAGTGGATTTAGGAATTGCGGTCCTAGAAACTAAGAATAAATGCCTATTAAGCAAGTGGTTATTCAAATTAATGAATGAAGAATGAGTGTGGCAAGAGCTGTTGGTCAATAAGTACTTAGGTGGTAAAACGGTATCCCAAGTACAATCTAAACCTTTTGATTCACCTTTTTGGAAAGGTTTGATGAAGGTAAAGAATGAATTTTTCGAGCGAGGAGAATTCAGGTTGGGCAATGGCGAGCAAATTCGGTTTTGGGAGGATGTTTGGTTAGGAAAAATTTCATTAGCGAATGAATATCCAAACCTATATGCTATCACTTCGAACAAAAATGCGACAGTAAGTGAAGTTCTGAGTACGAGACCTATAAACCTTCCTTTCCGACGAACTTTAATTGGAGCTAATAGAAACAACTGGTTTCATCTAATAGATAGACTAATGCGAGTTAATCTTTTAGAACAACCGGACATATTTAAATGGAGCCTTGCCAGTGATGGTATATACACGGTAAAATCTTACTATCTCGACTTGCTTAATGGGCACACAAGATATCTGCGGAAATATTTGTGGAAACTAAAAATCCCCTTGAAGATAAAGATTTTTTTGTGGTTCTTAAATAGAAAAGAGATATTGACTAAGGATAATTTGGCTAAGAGACATTGGATAGGGTGTAAGAAATGCGTTTTCTGTGATGCAGATGAGTCTGTTGAGCACCTGTTTATCTCATGTACTTTTGCAAAGGATATTTGGAGACTTGTACATTTTACATTCAATGTCTCTCCACCGACTAGTATATGAAACATGTTTGGGTCATGGTTAAGTGGGATAAACAAAGGCACCAACGCTCGCATTAGGATTGGTGTTGCGGCCATTCTTTGGGCTATTTGGAACTGCCGCAATGACATTGTATTTAACAACAAAAACTCTTCTCACTACTTGCAGGTTATCAATATGGCTATACACTGGATCCGGCTGTGGTCATATCTCCTTCCTGTGAATCGGCGTGGTCTTATGGAGGCTGGATGTACCCGCATATTGACGATCGTACGGGATATCTTCTGCCGGGCTGGGTGGCAGCACATTCGAAGAATCGATGTTTAGTCTTGCTTTGTTTCAGTGGCTGATTTTTGTATCAACTTTATGCGACCCATGAATTGTAAACTCTGCGACCTTTGATTATTAATAATGCGGCTGGCTGTGTGCATCAATTTGATGCAGAGGCCGGGGATCCGCACCCCCTTTTCTAAAAAAAGCCAATGAAAGTTTTTCCTTACATGGACATAAGTAACACTAATAAATAATTCCAGTATCACATATGCACACGACTTTGTACGATGGCCCATGTACATACACTTGTCAATACTTGCTAGAGTAGTCGTAGGAAACAACATACAACTACAAGGACTGATGGCCGGACATGCTGCCATGGCATCTCTGCATGTCTACATACGAAAACCCTGCTTTGTACGGAGTATTATCCACGCTAGGGAATTACGACAGTTCTACTTTTTTCTCTGTCAGCTATTTTTTATCCCGTTTCACACCTGCAACCATGTCATACAAGTTTAAACATGACGGCTCGTTGAATTTTCCATACGACAAACAGACTTCGTGTAACAAGCTGAAGAAAATTTCCGTTAAAGATCAGTATGACTTCATCATTCGTTGTAAAAGATACCACAATCTTTTCGGGGTTTTCATCGGAATCATTACCATTTGATCCTCACAGTTGACAATGGCAGTGAATAACCATTAGGCCCAGCCCCATAAAGAATATTGTGCTGATCGGTGGTACTTTCAGAGAAGCACATTCAGTTTCAGAGCTAACACAGAGCACTTCTGTTCAAGAACCAATAAATGATCATAATACAGTGGGAGAATGGTGCTCCTAAACCATTGAGGGGCAGATACCGCATTGGTCGAAGATCGCAGTGTGATCTTCAGTGTGGCCCCACTTGCATCTGATCTACATAGGAGCAAAGCTTGAGTAATAAGATGTCGAGAACTCTGCGTACTTACGAGTTTTGCAACCTCGGATGAGGAGGACGATGCAGGCCATGATGATATAGAGCTTCTCCTTCTGCTGCTGCGCCGCACTCTGCATCTTCTCCAGCGTCTTCCGGCCCATTGGTTGGAGCTCTGTCTCTGCTGACTGATCACTTGGGAGTGTTCCGAACCCACAGGAGGATCTGATGACAATCGAGCGGTTATAAAGAGCCTGCTAGCCCTGTCGGTTTATTCATTTTGTCGCTTTAGGAAAGAAGATGTGGTGCCAGATATGTGACGATGACCGTTGGAAATTGTATGCCAAACTTGGGGTGCCATGTGGGGAACAAAGGGTATGGCCAAGAACAAAGCTCAAAGATATTCAGTCCGTTCGAAAAAAGATGTCACTAAAATGGATGGATCTAGATATATTTTAGTATTAGATACACCCGTTGTAGTGATATCTCTGTTTGGACGGATGGAGTAATTTTTTAACGAAATGTCTTGTCCAGCAGTTATAAGGATGCACATAACAAAAAACAAATAAACACCACGGCGATCAACCATTCGCAGCAGCAGCAACACGAACCAACACCAAACACAACGCCCAGATTAAATAGAGTTTCTTAACAGCAACGCCTTCAACAAATACACAGTGTCACAAACAAATATTGTTATTGTTCGATAACTAGATTCACGTTTTCACCCATAGAACATCCGAGTTCCAAAAATATGCCCTCAACGAGCTCATTGGCAGGTACAACCAATGAAGATCATGCTTCACTGAAATTTTTGAATATTCGGTAATCGAAAAGCACCACAACAATTATATCCTCCGGTCCAGCTGCTAGTGCAGGTCAGCAAACACCATACTCACAGGTCCCCAAAGTTGGGGGAAATTTCACGTCCCAACCTTTACACCAACTAAACATGTGCACACAACATATTTTTAAGTAATGATGTCGTTGCCGGCTTGCCGCCCATAGGCCGCTTGGCTCCACCGACGACGAGAAAGACGGTGTATCTGACGCGGTTCCCGACGGATCTGGTTCCGGGGCCGCCAACGCGAAGGCCGGCGGTCTGGCTCCGACGCTACCAACGCAGAGGTCGTCGTGGTTGTACTCTCAGACGACTAGTAGCGCTGCCCTAAACCACTGGGTGCTCGAGCAGGTGTTTCTCTGTGTGGAGGACTGCTGGAAGCTGTTTGTTGATTGCAACGAGACGCGCGCGGGCGGCAGATGGACTGCTGGAGGTTGCTGCCGTGGCAACGTTGCGAGCCCGGGGGCCGCGCGCGGACCGTGAGCGACATAGGGAACGGCGACGTTGCGCGCCCGGGGACCGTAAGCGACACAGTACGCGGCGACGTTGCGCGCCCGAAGGCCATAGACGACACATGAGCCACCAGTTTGCTCCTGCATGCACCGATCCATTCAAATAAGCGCAAGCATGTCTCTCGCCTCGTCTCTAGATTTTTCCGAGACTCTCTGCATTGCATGCATATAGGTCTCCTGTTTTTTTTTTGGCACTTTTAGGTACCTACCTCACATATTGCTATCTTTTCTGAAAAGGAAGCAAATGTTTCTCTTTTCATTGTTTAAGAATGGTTACAAGTCCTAAGCCACGGCGCAAGCTAGTTCTTGCAAGTCCTAACATCATATTATTTCCCAAATGCCGTAGAATAAGCTACTCTACTAAAAAAACAATGTAAGTCAACAGTAAGATCACAGGAAAACCATTTATAGTGTGATGCACATAGGTTACAATGTTAACGCAGAGTGTGATGGAGATGGTTCTGACGACGATGAGGCGGTGGTGGCGTTCTCCGCAGAGCTTTAGCATCACTGGGACCAAGGGAGAATCCCCCCAACCGGCAGATCATGGCAGAAAGAACTGAAGTCGTCTGCGGGTGGTCTCCTGGAAGCCGCCACCTCGTGTGGGGCCCATGGCCCTCGCCTCGGGCCACCTTATCTCGCATCTTGGTGATTTCTTCCAAAAGAACTTTCTTGATTTTGTTGGATTAGTTTTTATCCATTCTGGATGAAAATTCATTTCGGACATTCATTAGTGCGTAGGTCCCACGAAACAATTATTATCTAACTGGTTTCTTAGAAAAAAACTAGGTGAAAATACTTATACAAACTCGAAAAGGTCGGCCGTTATGCAACACGATTGCCACCATAGGACACCCCAACCAACCTACCTAGATACAGGCCACCGAGAACAGAACCATCGAGATATAATTTTTATTAGTCATCAACGTTGAATCAAGAGTCCAACACTGGATCAAACTCACACCGGACCTGACGACACCGAGAACTCGACGTGGAAATGCGACGGGGTGGGTTTTCTTTTCCCCTGCCCCCGTTGAGAGTCGTGAAAGAGCTTCTCTTCCCGGCCCGATCCCCTTTCTTCTCCGGCGGCCACGGTGGTCGGAGCGGAGGCGGGAGAGGTGCGCGGCGTTCTGTAAATAGGTTTAGGTCTAGGTTTGGCTTTATGCCTGTGTTTGGCCATGTGCCGTCTGAGGGTAGGCCCTTGGATCTCAGCGACCAGATCCATGGCGTCGTGGTGCTTCTCCTCTGCGCTGCTCGTCGCTGGTGGCAAGTGGCGGCGCATGGGCGGCGGAGGAACCCGCGCATCCCTCCGAATAAGGTCTGCGCCGGAGCTCTGGAGCGGGGATGTTCAAGCCAATCTCGGCTCTGCGTGAAGCTTCTTGTGCTGGTTGCGGTGCTCCTGTGGGGGGAGACGAAGGCGATGCCGGCGAGAGGGTCATGCGGCTTCTTCAATAAGGCTTGGGTTACTGGGATTCAAAGCTGCGGCAATCTATTTGGTCCATCTCCTCTGATCTGTGGCAGGAGTTAGGGTTTCGACGGTGGACGGCTTCTCAAAGGGCGGCGGCGGTGAATCTGCGCTGTCTCGATCTGCTGCTTGGTGCTGTCAATCCTCCTGCTAGCCGCCATGGTGGTGGAAGAAGGAAGGGATGCTGCAGCGGCGGTCGATCTGCGGCGGCGCTGGAGTACGGAAACCTTCAATTTCTCGAGCTTATCCGCGACGGTCATCGAAGACCACGGGCGATTGCTGGTATGCTCCAGCACTTCTTCACCCTCCTTCGTGAGGCCCTTCTTGAAGCCGACTGATGCTGCGGTTCTGGCCGGTATCGGAGCAAGTGGTGTAGTCCCCGCGACGGTGCTAGGCAACGGCAAGCTCGGCTTCCTCATTCTGCTCGACGGCGGGGAGAGAGAAGGACTTTGGTGTAATTTTCATTTTTCAGTTAGGTCCTTTCTACTTCTGTCAGGGACCCATGTGTTATTTCCTCTTGTTTTGGGGTTCTCTGTAAAATTTCTGTACACCCACCGTATGGTCTAATGATAAGGTTTCTAGCCCCTTCGGGGGCACTCCGTTGTTCAAAAAAGAAATGCGACAGGGCTAGCGCGAGCGCGGCGCCGTCCGATGATGTCTGGGCGCTCAAGATGCGCGCAACGGTGCCGATTATACATAATAGTGCAAGCGATACTTCCATATTATAAACAGAACTTTGCAGCCGTGGAGCAGAGTAGCATGTCATATCCAGGCGACTTTGCAGCCATCGTTCCAGGCCACGCGTCGCTCGCTCATCTTGCCGCGAGCCTTGGCGAGTAGGTAAACGGTAAACCAGTAGTGCTTGTTGAAAGGATCTTACACTGCGTATTCACCAGAGAATACAACGAAAGAACAAAAATACACAGTATAACAAGCCGTCGAAGCCCAAAGCAACAACAACTCCAGAGGACGTCGCTGAACCTCCACATGGCCTGAAGAAGAACTCCATCGCCGAGGGGAAGAGAAAAATCTAGTACTCAATCCAGTGGTGCTTGTTTGATCTCACGACGTGATTGATTAGCCGGAGCAAAGCATATGCATGCGTGCGTGGGGTAGCCAGCACTCGCTCTCGATTGGCGGCTGATCGATCAAGGGGTCCGGACGCACGTAGGGCTGGACATAAAGCTCGATGCTCGACAAGCTCAACGAGCACTCGTTTGGTCGACTCGTTTAGCTCGGCTCGTTATGCTAACGAACAGAGCCGGGCAATGATTTTGGCTCGTTATTGCTAATGAGCCAAACGAGCGAGCTAACGAGACTCGCGAGCAGATCGTTAAGCTCGTTAATTTGGAACCCATGTCTTTTTAAAGTTAGATCTCATCTAACTAGCAACCTAACAAGTGACGACTCAACTTTTTTTAGCAAGCCCATATCACAACCGAGATCTATGGTCAGCCAATGTTGGAAACATCGAATCTCTTTTACTTCCTGTTAATCGTCAATTACCTCGTCATCTCTATATTCAGATTTATTTTCTTAACGAGCTGCTCATGAGCGCTCGTGAACACTTAACGAACCGAGCCGAGCTTTATTTTTAGCTCGTTAGCCTTAACGAGTTTAACAATTCGAGCATTAACGATTATGAGTCTTAACAAGCGGAGCCTTAACGAGACGAGCAGCTCGTTAGTCCAGCCCTTGACGCACATTCGCGCCGGTGGGGCAATTTTTCTAGCCGAGCCATCACCTGTTCACCTACCACCGGTCTCAGAGGTCCGTCATATTTTATCAATCTGTATGGGGAGATCCTTTACGTCGCCTCGAGGCGACGGTTCGAACCAGCGTCGCCTGCTAGGAGCTCATAATGGGCCGAGCCCATTATCCGGCGCGTGAATGTTTCCAACAGTTTCTTCCTGCCGACAACCGATGGAACGTCACCCACTACTAGTAGCTTTGCTTCCCTGTTTCTTCCTGGCGCCGATCGATCGAACCAGTACTAGTAGCTTGCTCCAATGTTTCTGACAAAAGTCGTTCAATTTTGGGTAAGATTTAAAAAAACTGAACAATTTCCGAATCAGAACAAAATATTTTTGAACAGATGTAAAAGGCGAGCAAAAAGGTTTATGAACAAAACTTACTTTTGAACGATTTTAAAAGTGAACGAAAACTATTTCTGAACGATTTTGAAAGTGAACGAACATTATTTTTGAACGATTTTAAAAACTTTTTTTTAAAAAGATTTAAAAGTGAGCAAAACAAGTTTATGAACGAAAGTTATTTTTGAACAGTTTTAAAAGTAAACGAAAAATATTTTTGAACGGTTTTAAACATGAACGGAAAAGACCAGTAAACGAAAAATCATTTATGAACAATTTTAAAAGTGAACAAAAACTATTTTTGAACGATTTTAAAAGTGAACAGAAAAGGCCTGTAAACTGAAACTATTTTAAAAGTGAAAAAAAACTCTTTTTGAACTATTTTAAAGTGAACAGAAAGGCCAGTAAACGAAAATTATATTGAACGATTTGAAAAATGAAAAGAAATGGGGTTGAACGGAAACTATTTTTGAACGATTTTAAAAGTGAACAGAAAAACGGTGGAACATAAACTATTTTTGAACGATTTTCAAAGTGAACGGAAAATGCGGTGTGACCGGAAACTAGCAAGAATTTTTAAAACATATAATTGGGGTAAAAACAAAGCAAAAAAGAAAACAAAACAAAAACAGAAAAATAAAAATGGAAAAACGAGAAAAGAAAAGAAGTAGGAAAAGAAAATTAAAAAGTAAATGGAAACATAAAATGAAGACGAAAATATGAAAAGAAAACGAAAATGAAAAAGAATGAAAATCGTTCAAAATAAAATAAAACGAAAACAGAAAAATAAACGTAAAAGGAAAATAAAAAGTAAAAAGAAAAGAAAAAGAAAAACGAAAATGAAAATAGCAAAAAGAAAGAAAGAAAAAGGAAGTAGCGTTGTGCGTGGGAGAAGAAAAGATGGCCATATCAGCTCGCCACCGTACTTGGGCCGAGCCCATAACAACGCGCGACGGGAAATCCTTCAGGCGACGGGGGGAAAACGCATCATCGTAAGGCGATGTATAGGATTCACCGTATGGCCAGTGGCGGACCTTAGCGAGGCCAAAAGGGGCCATAATAGATGAGTTGGGTCTGATCCGGCCCACTGACCCACTGGATTGGACCTGGAATTTGGTATCATTAGGGTAAGATTTCATCCCGCGCGAAATTAGGGTCAAGGTGGACCTAATCCGTTTGAATCTAGGGATTACCCGCACCGCTGGTCAGTCCAATTGGAGCGTGTCGCCACTGTGCCCTCGCGCCGACACCGGAATAATCTCGTGCTCACAGTCAGGGAGCGCCTAGGGGTAGGACTAGCAGAAGGGTACACTTCGCAAAGGTAAAAAGCAGAGCGTCTCTTTTTTAAAATTTTCCACGTATATTAAATCAATACAGTGTACATGATTACGTCGATCACAAAAACAAACCTAAAATAGACCAGCAAATTTATGAGATCTTCAATCCAGCGTCTCAATGCACCACGTGGCAGGCAGAAAACGGAAGTAAAAATTAAAAACGGCACGGGTCTGCGTGCGTTGCCCAACTCGCGTGCGTAATACGAAAGCCCTCCCGCTGGTCCCGTGTGAGCTGCTCGCTGTGGCGTACGCCCGCAAGCCCAGCGATCCGATCACGTACAAAGCCCCGCGTAGCTTTACACATCCAGCAAACGTACTGTCCGTCCGCACGAGCAAATCACACTAATTTGCACGTAGTAAAATAATGCGTGATTTGTTCTACCACTATACACACCGGTTGTACCACTATACGTACATATATTATATTGTGCAACATATGTTGTACAACTACATGCTACACAGACATATGTGTAGTCAGAAACATGTTGTACATAAAATAGACAGAACAGTAAGTACAAATTACACATAACACAAAGTACAAAATTACACATGTATAGGTTGTACAAACACACATAAAATAAAGTACAAAATACACATAACAGTAAGTACAAAAGTACACAAGGTGAGAGTACAAAATACACAAAATAGGATGTACATACTATGTATAAACGGAAGTACAAAAATAAAGTTTGTCGAAACATATCGACATAGGATCTAGTTTTGAAGATCTCGACGCGAGCAGCTCAGAAGTGAAAACGGTTTATAATTTAGATAAACGGTTCTCTAAATATTTTGTTTTTAAAATTCGGATTTGAAAAATAAAAGGGAAAACCGTATGCCCATGCCACGCACTGCATGCAAGTCCCCTTCTCTCTCATACTCCCACTTTTAATCTAATTGTAACACTTGGCAGACATACAGACAACTAAAATTATAGCATGTCAAGAGAAGCTGACACTTGTCATGATTATAACGATGGTGTGGTTCCCTTTACAAAGAGAACCCCTTTTCTAGTGATTTCCAGCGCCTAGAGCTCGCTATCCCTGCCGCCGGAACGCTGCGAGGCTGTCGGACGTGCTCGCTGTCGGGGAGCGCTTGCCATCCCCGCCGCCGGAACGCCGTGATACTGCCGGAGGTGCTTGCTGGTGAATGCCTAGCATGTCCGAACATAAAATATGTTTTAGGATTTGCAATTTTTACCATAGAAAACATAAAATAATTCAAATTGACCCCCTCAGCTGCCATCTAATATGTTTTGGCCCCTCCTATAATATTGGTCAAGGTCCGTGTGTATAGTATATCTTTTGATTATGTCATATATGAAATCGTAACGAAATCTTGTAGTACAACTCTTTTGCGATCTGAGACTAACCATAATTTGATTGAAAAATAAATAAAAATAATCTATTAAACTTATTGCATATCTTAAGTCTGAACTTATTGAATTCAGTTCTTTTACCAACAAACATCTAATAAACTGCATGCATGTGTTTATGCATTGAAGAATAGTGATTTGATTCGAACAAAACAACAAAAATAAGAGCGTAAAAAACAAGAATAAAGAAGTAAACATTTTGCCACAATGGCAGTTGTGTAGAGAAACCTGATGTGACTGTCAAAAATATCACTATTAAATAAATTTTAATTAGCCGCTTTGTTCTCAGGATTGATATGAGAACATTAGGGCTACAAAGAAACTAACACAAAGAACAGCGCATTATCAGGAGCATGTTCAGGCCGTAATGACAACAGCTAATTCCTCTTGCTCAAAAACTGAACTATTGATTAGAACATCATAAGTACCCTGCGAAGTCTAGCACAGGCATTGCTCGTCATCTTCCACTACATCCCAGCTGTCGTCCAGAGCGAAGTTGTCTCGGGGAGAAGCAACAGCGACCTCCTCGTCACCATTGAAACTTGAATTTGACTCTGTAGCAGAGGACCAGCTGCTCTCCGTGGTTGCCGATTTGAGAGAACTGGATCGGCTCAATGAAGCTAGTTGCAGCGGTCCACCAACAGAAACTAGTTTGGAAGGTTCCGACTGGACTGAACATGCCAAGCTCGATGAAGCTAGTTCCAGAGGTTCATCAACATAAACTAGTCCAGAAGGTGCTGAATTGACAGCGCTGGGCAAGCTCGATGAAGCAAACAGCGGTGGTTCTTCAGCAGGAAGTTCGTTAGCTTCTGACTCGGCTGAGCTGGACATGATCGACGAAGCTAGTTGCCGTTGTTCATCAACAGGAGGTCGCATATCAACTCTGTTCTGCAGCTGCACAATGCTATCAAAGATTCCAAGCATTTCTCCGCTAAAATAAACGGATTATGTAGATTTGTGTTAAGTTAAATATTCCAGTATTATAAAATCATTTCGACCTTCAGTATTATACTTACTGTAACTCATCAACAACATGGCCTCCATCCATCAGTAGCTCCCTCAGCTGCATCAAATATAAATGCACATGAGCCCTTGTTTCCCATATATACATGAAGAAAGCACATATTGGTAGGTGGACTGCCGATATAGATCATTTTGTTACCTTTGCATTCTCCTGTGCTTGTTGCTCCAGATTTTTAGACTCTTCCTTGGCAGCTTCAAGTAGGACTTCCTGTTCTTTTAGCATTTCTTGAGCTATGGTCTCCCTTTCAGCCATTTCCCTCTCGGCGGCTGCTCTGTCTGCTTCTGCTAACTCATGTCTTCTTTGAAGAGTTTCATGCATCTTCATAATGTACATGAAAGGTCATATGAAAATGTAAATTAAATTTCATCGCAAAAAAATGTAAATTAAATTTCATGTGAAAGATTATAATCAATATAGTATTGACTATTGAAACGAAAGAACAAATAACCCGTAAAGTGATTAAAGAGGATAAACAATCATGAGTTGTCAGATCACATTTTCATTCGGCATGTGGCTTGAACATTGGCAATGATCCAAACAGAAATCAACATAGTTACACACATTTAAAAAACATTCTAGCGCATACTTAGTACAGTCTAAATAACCTAGAAATTCAGTAACCTTTGTGTATATCATTGTAGAATTCGCAGCAGATAAACCACATATTTGAGAGCAACTAATAACTGTCCACCAAAAGGCAAAGTGCAACTGTAACACCACTTAATTTGGCTATGCGTATTTAGCCTGTACTTGGAGAGTCGGCTAGTGCATGCCACACTAAGTTAGGGCATATTGTTATTCATTAGGAGAACACAAGAATAAAAGTGAATTTAAAATTTACCTCATCTATGATCGTCACGATGTGGCTTATTTCGTCAGAAATGGTTAACAGCCTAGACTGGAGCCCCTGCGCTTCTGATGCTAGAATAGATTTCTCAGCGAAAACCTCTGCTGCAACCTACAGATATTCCATTGAAGGGTCTTGTTGACTGGTTTGTCAAGTCAACTAGCAGTAAATAATGTATCAAAAGTAAATTCCTTGAGTAAAACCTTGTTGTTCTCTTCCACTGCAAGCGTTGACATTTCTTTCAGCTTCTCCGCCTTGACAATAATATCACATCCAGCTTGGCTTGCTTCGGATACATATTGTTTTGCTTCTGCTTCAGTAAGTTCAACCTGTTCTACCATTTCACTTATAGCTTCCACATTTAACAGCAAAGTATCCTGCAACATACGTGCATAAATTAAGATAAATTGGCAATGCGTAAACTTTAGGGAGTAAAACTACATAAGAAATTTCTATGAATCCAACCTGAGCATCACTATATAAGTATATGCCATGTATATTATTTAGGCAAGCAATAACAAACAATTATATTCATTCCTCTATGGTATCCCTGAACCCCTATAGTTCTATAGTTCCAACATATGCCTACCATCCTGTCCAAATCAAGTGCCACAACAATATTCATGTGTGTGCCATCTAGGATGTAAAATAATCCACAGAGTGGTTGCTAACATATACTTTATACTTTTTTTACATCAAAGAAGTTTTTGAGTTAACATAGTGAGTATTATTTTTACTCTTATAGCTGACCAATTTTTTGTTATGAAGCACTGCATGATGTGACATATCCACTGTATATACATACATGCCCTATATATTATAATGTAACTGAGCCGTTCGGATGAATCAAAATTAGTAGGAATGCTACAGAAATATTGAAGCTTGCAGAGGAGGGGGGGGCTTATTTTTCCTCAAATTTTCATAGTAGTTAATGATGTTTATATTACTCCCTCCGTTCTGAATTAATTGACTCGGATTTAGTACAGTTGTGCTAAATCTGAGTCAATTAATTTAGAACAGAGGGAGTACTATTTTACATCCAGCACCATAAAAAAATATTTCAGTTGTTAATATCGTGGAGAGATACAACTGGTTTTTCTCAATTCAAATGAAAAGTAAACTATTTTACCTTCTTGAAATTTTCAGAGGATATCATATCATCAATGGACTCGGGGCTAACAGAATAGTTTGATCGCATGTTTGCATCGTTAGAACCATCATCATGCAGTGTCAAGTTATCTTCAGAAATTGGCATCCCCTCCTTTGTCTCGGAAGATGAGCATTGTATTTGTTCATCAGCATGACCTCCATTAAGGTGGTCAGAAATATGCATACCTTTCTGCTGGTTTTCATCATCAATAACTGAGTTCTGCATATGTACTAGAACGGCCAGATGAGATGTTGATGCTGCGGCAGGTGATTGCATCAATATTTCCCCGTTGGGGCTCTCCTCATTGTCAGTTGAATTCTCATTGGCTGCGACATCAAACTGTCTTGGTTCTGAAAGGGTGTCATTAGTAACTGGCATAGTCAATGGGTCATTGTTTGTATCACCATATACCTGATGTTTCCCTGCGAAAGAATTTTGTCAACACGAAGTGTTTGAAACAAAAAAAAGGAACGAATGAAAAAGGAGGTTGCATGATATTTAATAGCTCATTTATCAAGTGCAATGGGCGCAGTATCAAATTTACAAAGAATCATTCTCTCAAAAAAGGATTACCAAGTATATTCTCATTGTATATTGCATAATTGTCATCTGGAACAATATTTGGGAGCACATTACGGATAACATAGTCTGCGGCGGCATCAACATCGCTATTGAATGAAATTGAAACTTCTATCAGCGTTGAGAAGTTAACCTGCATAGGAAAAGGTGGGGATACAGCAGCGCATATTATTAAGCTGAATAGGATCGAAAGCATCAGATAGTAATAAGTTCTATAAATATTTCACAGATGTGAAACTAAGTCGACCAGTAAACAATGCCAAGCAGACAGATGCCAAATAGCACAAAAACAATATTTTTACATAGGTCCTTCCAAAAGGGTCTGCGGATTTTAAAAAATTACAGACTTCATATAAGAAATATTGCACAAAGAAAAATTCATGCTTCAACCAAATTCACTTGTACTCAGAAAGAAAAGTCACATATTATTCTCAGGAAAACACATACAAGATAAATACACAAGGCTCTGGATACCTGTTATCTAATATTCACTCCGTTCACAAAAGAATGTCTCAATTTTATCCTAGTTTAACCCAAAACTAAGACATCCTTTTATGGACGGAGGAAGTAATAGCAAATATCTTGTACTACTGGCATGAAAGATTAAAGCAGATCGTATCGAGTACTTGTGTCCTATACAGAAAATCAGAACAGACGTTTTCTTTAAAGAATTTCAGACCAGAACGTTTCTTCATGCCCAACGCACACAATGAGCACCGCTCACCTACACAGACCCCTAGCTCGTTCCACCTTCCAGAACACAAAACTAAAATCTACGATTGATTTGTTGAACAGATCAGTATCATATCCAAACTGAACAATCAAACTCATCGGCTATATATATGAAAACTCGTTGAGAGATGAACCAATCCGGCCGCCAATGTGGGCCGGCGTCGATGTGACGCTCGATCGACTCACCTGCGGGAAGATCTGCACGAGGCCGTCCAGGACGAGCAGCGGATCCCCGTCATCCTCGCTTCCTCCTGCAACCACGCACGCACGAACGAACCAACTCGTTATTACGATCGATCACGACGAAACCGAACAGTAGACAGAGACCGGGCTAGCTAGGGGGCGACCGGAACCTCGAACTTGCAGCGAGGTGGCTGCTGCGGCATGCCGTTGCCGGCCGACTTGGACGGATGGCCCCCCGTGGTGGCGTCGGCGGCGGAACCGGTGGGGTTTCGGGTGGGGAGCTGCGTGCTAGCGAGGGCTTTGGAAAGGCGTCGGCGAGGAGGGATTTTGATGGACGATGGATCGATCGATCTCGGGGGAGGGGTTCGGGGTTTTAATCCGGGTAGGAAAGTGATCTCGGTTGCCGCGCGCGATGTGGTTAGCCAACACGCACGCGACGCGGGCTGCTGGAGACGACGAGGCTAGCTGCGTGGGCCGTTGGATCTGGAGCTGCGTACGTTCGGCGCCACGATTCGCAGCGGACGGTGTGGATGCGTTCTTCTCTGCCCGGTGCGCTTGTCACGGGGCGACGGCTCTGACTCGGCACCTAACGGTTTTCTGTTTGGAGAAGGATCGGGTAACTCCTCTGACCCGGAACGGCTTTCGGTTCGGATAACGGAGAGCACTCTAACAGACTCCCTACACGGTGCGGTGAAGGTGACTGACTCGCCCCCCTCGGCGGCACCGGCACGGCGCTTCTGTGGATCGTAGTATGTTTTCAAAAGTGAATCTTCCTCCTGAGATTCAATTTTTCCCTGGCCTCTTTGGCATAACAAACTTCTCACTAGAGATAATTTGGTGAAGAGGCACTAATATTGTCCATGCAGCTGCAATGTAGATCCTCTGGCTTACCATCAATGACATAAATTTTAATCGTTCGTCCGTCGTGGATTGGCTTGCAGAAAATCTGGAGTTTGATGGCATGTGCCCTATCATAGGACACAAGAGGAAGCATGGACATGGTGGTGAAACAGCTGGAGCTGCTTGCGATAGCTCCCCTCTTTTGTTGTGGCCAGATCCTTGTTAACTATGTGGGACCTGACTGACTTTGAGCTGATGTTGGCGCACAACACCCACTCAACGACGTTGTTGAAATTGAAGGGTGGTGTTTTGTTAAGGGAGGAGAAAAAACCTCAAACTGGTCTTTGAAAACGGGGCTGAAGGTCCTTGACAGCGCATGATCTGCTGTTCCAGCTCCCCCTTCCTTCCCCCTCTTTAGTTGCAGTCTAGGTTGCTCTCTAGTTGCTAGTCGTATGAACCTGGTCGTATGAACCAAATTCACTTGGTCGACACGAAAGAAAATAGGATTACCAACATAACCTTTTCGAGTGTCAAAAGATAGCAAATTAAATTGTTAGAATAACTTTCCATCCCAAATAGAGAAATATTAAATTTGATGGTGATGTTATATAGTGCTTACAAGACCAATCTGGCCTTGATAACACCGTGGATGATGCTCTCACAGTACTCCTTAGTCCCTCGGGTTAATAAAATCTAAAGGTGCAAAAATCGATCACTTAGAGCTCTTGAAATACCTATAATTTGCAAAGAGCTTATGACGTCGTGCGACATGTGCCAGCACTTTTCATAAGCTGGTCAAGTGGATAAATTCAATAACATAAAAAAACACCATTTTCTATAGAAAAAAAACGTAGTGCAAATGAAGATTCATACACTCACTTACACTTGACACATTAACGCACGCACGCACTTACCAAATGTCACCTCGGACGTCGCACTGAAAGAATACTCCGACTTTATGTGACATGTTGGTGTGAAGTCTTGAGTTTAAATTTTAGGATACAACCATAGTCCTAACCATCTAACCTAAACACCACTTTTATTCGCCTCCACGTTTTATTCCAAGAATACACAAAATAATGATACAACAAAACACTGCTCCAAAACTGCGTACAACGAGATCCCTAAATGGTGCAGTTACGCTTTTACAAAACTGAGTAGTACGTACGATCTCCAAAACTCTTGGAACCCAAGAATTAACCCAAAAACCCCTGCATTCACGGGAATTACATCGCGGCAATGTCAACCAAGCGCTCGGCCGCCGATGCCGTTCCGTCGCACTTCCTTCCAGGGAGGCAAGCGCTCGCCACAGCCTGGAGGTCGTCGGCACTGTACTTCTCGCTCACGTTGTCGCCCAGCACCACGCCGTCCACCACATCGATCGCCCGCCTGTAGCTCCACTGGTCGTCGCTGTAACGGTACTTCTGGCTCGTCGCCGCCGTCCCGTTTATCACGTCGTGGTCCTTGACGAACATCAAGCCCTCCGCGATCTGCTCGTCGACGAGGTGCACCTTGTTCTTGAAGCTCCCGCACTCCGCCTTGGTCTCGATGTCGAGCTTGTGGTACAGGCTCCCGTTCACGACGGACATGCCGTCCTGGCACTCCTCTGTATCCATGAAAAAGAGAGGGTACTCGGCCTCTGTCTTGAGCTTGCCCATCTTCTTCCCCTTCTCCGACCGGACCACACCTCCGTCTCCTGCTCCACCTTCAGCTGCACGGTCTTGTTGGTGCCATCGTTGGTGAACTCCACCAGGCTCTTCGCCTCCACCTCCGTCTCCACCTCGGTCGTGAGGTTGCCGAGCGACACCTGACCCAGCCGCTGAAGAAAGACTTCCTCTTGGCGCGGATGCTGAAGCTCCCGTTCAGCGACTGCGTCGAGTACTTGCGGGTGATGGACAGGCCGGCGTCTGGTATGGGCCGAGCGACGCCTCCACTTCCGTCCAGCTGGGGTCCAGCCAGAGGTGCAGGTTGGCGTCCACGAGCCACTCGGCGATGCCGTCCACCACGTTGATGCCGATCTCGTGGGTCTTGTTGTCGACGAGGAGGCCGAGGAACGGGGTGAGCTCGATGTCGTAGGTGGGCAGGTCGAAGGCGCCGAGCGCCGGCACGGGCTGCCAGTAGAGCGGGTTGATGCCGCCCGTGTAGATGACGGGGAACGGCACGAAGGAGCCGGCGAAGCGGCCGTCCACGCTGACGACGACCTCGCGGTACGCGGCGTTGCCCCGCTGCGTGCTGAGGTTGTTCGTCCGGATGTAGACGTCCGGCGGGTTGGAGTACCAGAACTCGTCGTTGGAGTGCGGGGACACGAAGACCTCGAGCACCGCACGGTAGGTGCTCGTCGGGATGGTCAGGCACGTGCCGCGCGAGTCGGACGAGTTCTGGATGCGGAACCAGTAGCCGTTGTCGCAGGTGGGCTCCGAGATGGGCAGGATCAGGTCCGCCGGCGCCTGGAAGTACGAGTCCAGCAGCTTCGGCTTGTTGGAGGAGTGGGAAATTACCTCGGGCTCGGGCTCGGAGTGCAGGTAAGCCGGGGTTCCGTAGAATTCGAGGGACACGGTGACGTTGTACACGCCGGTGTACTGGTCGTTGACGAGGTTCTCGAGCATGACGGAGAAGGTGCCGCCCTGAGGGGAGCGGAGGAGCGAGGAGTACCGGGTGACGTCCTTGCGCACGGTCCAGCTGACGCCCTCGGGGGTGGGCTCGGCGGTGGTGGTGCGGAGGAGCTCGGAGCCGTTGAGCCATACGGCGGCGACGCGGTCGTACTGGTCGCCGGCGCAGGAGGCGGAGAAGGAGAGCACGACCTGGGACCAGGGCGCGGGGCAACCGGATGGGGGCTCGTAGCAGGCCGTGGCTGGGGGCGCGCCGTAGGTGTTGGCGAAGGAGTAGGAGAGCACCGGCACGGTGCAGGTCGGCGCGGCCGGCGGAGGGGGCTGGAGCGGGTAGGTGGGGTCGAGGTACTCCTGGCACCCCTCCGCATTAGCGACGGCGCGTGGCGGCGCGTAGCGGACGGAGTAACGGTCGGGGACCTCGGCGAGAGCCGGGCCGAGGAGGTGGAGGAGCGGGAGCAGCAGGAGGAGAAGCGACGGCGGCATCTTGGTTGGAGCTTGGTTGCTCGATGCTTCAGTAGAGCTGCTGCTGGATTTGGATCGCTCCTGGGATCTTTTCTGTCCTGCTCGAAGCAGCGTCCGTGCCAAGTTATTCAGATCGCCGTGCTCGTGGTGAGTCGTGACAACGTGCAAGGAAGTGGATTAAACTTAAGCGCTCGGTCCATCCGATCAAGTGGCTTGTGCTATGTCATTGGCATTCATCCTTTTTATTTTTTCGTGTGATAATTCTTCGGCAACGTTCAGATTTTTTTTTAGGCTTTTTAGAAAAGCAGAATTTGGTGTACTGAAAAGTGTAGCTTCCACCTCTTCATCAAGTTGCATTTTTCATAAAACTGAAATTGCACGGTTTATAATTGAAGACTTGAGAAAAATATGGTTAAAAAATAATAAAATCGATTATTTAGTTTGGTTTCTTGAGACGTGATGGACGCACACTCTATCTTTTTTAGCTCCTGCAATGCCATTGTTGCCAACTTTTTATTTATTTATTTCTATCATGGGGATTGCTCTTGTTTGTGTGTTAGGCGCCATCATCAACGGATGTGCTGGATGTCTCGGCCATCCAATAAACTTCTCAACACCCTAAATTTCACCGGTAGAACGATACCTTTGTGTCTTTTGTTGGTTGTGTAGCTTGACCCTTAACTCGTTAGTCGCTAAGATTTCGCTTATTCCTCCAACGCAGCAAGTCCAGTCCAAACAAAATTTGGACATATAACAAATTAACTTTTTTTGATAGAGGAGGTGAGTAGATTTTTTTAATTATAGAGGTGAGGAGCCCGCACTGAATTCGGTCCCACAGATGGATTGAAACTCAGTCGCCTGGGGTGCATAACCGCAACAACTCGAGAGAGGCACAGTTCTCCCCAGTGTGATATTTATATTAAACTTTTGTACTTACTTTAACATGTTATATTATTAGTTAGTATAAATTTATATTTTATATATAGCATCGCTAACCACATAAAAATGGTAAGTTTTAGTTGTAGCATTCATTTCATATATTTGTAATACATATAATTGACACTACATTTGTGTCATGCTAGATTTTTATTGTATTTTGTAGCACAGTTTTTCTTTATCAATTTTTCGATAATGTATATACTATGTAGTGTAGGGTGTAGTGTATACATATTTATGATAGAGATATATAAATCACTTGTTCTAACGAATATCTTATTAGATGATTTTAGTGTATGAGATAAGTATCTATAGAAACTTCCAAAGTATAAATAGAACGGTTCCATGTTTTCTACTCATTTTATGTGACCAATAAGTATCTTGAGTAATAGTTTGTACATTAATAACTTTACACGTTGTACATGATGTGTACTTAGTATTATTACCCCTAATAGTAATAATTGATAAATATATAAATTAAATATAGTATAGTGCTTTCACATAATATGATTTGATTGTTTGATTTGTGCATCTGCAATACACTCAACATCATACGATCTGCACAAGAGCTGGTGTAGATTTCAGAGATAAATAATTTGTGAACAAACTGACAAATATTTCAGTTTTTACGAAGTTTAAGACTCCCATTGGAGGGCTGAAGCTAATCAAACTCGTTGTTGTTGATACAGACTATGAGTCGGTAATGTGTACTTGCTCCCGCAAATGTGGCCTTTTAATACAATTTCAATAGTATTTTCACATGATAGGTAAGAATACAACTCGTACACTTTTGTGTGTTGTGCAATATCAATGGATAAATGTACTCGCTCTGTTCACAAAAGATGTTTCAACCTAGTCAAAATTTGCACGTATCAAGACATGATTTACTGTATCGATATATACAATTTTAAACTAGGTTAAGACATCCTTTTATGGACGGAGAGAGTGCCACATGAACATCCTAAATTTCTCACTTCATCGATGAATCAAGGACATGAACACGCGGAGTCAACATGATGAAGCAAGTTGAATCATAGGCCGGCAGATGGGCATAAATGTCCACATAAAATCCTGCCCAGATGACGTCACCGCACATGTGCTACTGCCCGATTGTATCGCGTCAACTCTCCGATCCAGATGGAAGTGGACGGATCAGGGTCAACCGAGAAGCCAAGCGCGGAGCGCTGCTGTTCAGATCGAAGGGCAGCCTGCTTTCAGCACGACCCGCGCAGTTGTGTACGTGCCGCTTGGTGCTGCGACTTGAGTTACTTCAGCCCTGTTTTTTATTCTTTTCGTGAGAGTATTTTCTTGTTTTCTGACGTGGTAAATCCTGCCTTCCAGATTTTTTTTTTTTAAGATCGATCATCTGCTATTCACTCTTGTTTCTTGAGGACTCAGCAGCCAGCCCAGGAGTACTAATTTTGGGGGAGATGACACGATGAACCACGGACGGGTGCGCCTATAGAACGCAGTACGCGGACGCCACAAACCAGCGCGTACCTCTGTCGCTCGTTTTGGGCCGGCCCAAAACTTACGTTACTTCATGTCCACGTACTGCGCTTCTGATTCCACGTTTTACCGGATTTTCTGCGTTTTGTTTTTAGTTTTTCTGTTTCGTCCTTTTGACTGGTTTTGTTTTCTTTATTGATCGGATATTTTTCGTAGCGGAACTATTTTTTAAGTCGGAACCATTTTTCATAAATTTGGAAAGAGTGTTTCGTTTGGAACCATTTTTCGTAAAGAGTGTTTTCTGTTTCGTTCGTTGTTTCGTTTGTTCTTCAGTACTGAACTGTTTGACTCACTGTTTCGTTTGATTATGAAGTTGGAACTATTTTAAAAATGGAAACATTTTTGACAAATGGAACCGTTTTAAAAAATGGAACAGTTTTTTTCATTGGAACCATTTTAAAATCGGAACCATTCTAAAAAATGGAACCATCTTCAAAATGGGAACCATTTTCAAAAACCGACAAGAAATGGTTATGACTAAAAGAATGGTTCCGACTAAGAAATGGTTTCGATTTTCGAAAATGGTTTCAACTAAAAATATGGTTGCGATTTTCGAAAATGGTTCTCACAAAAAATGGTTCCAACTAAAAAAATGGTTTCAAATATTGAAAATGGTTCCGACTAAAAAATGGTTCTGATTTATTAAAATGGTTCCGACTAAGAAATGGTTCCGATTTTTAAAATGGTTCCGACTAGAAAAATGTGCCCCATTTTTGAAAATTAAAACCAATTTTCAAATATCCAAAAACATTTTGAAAATCGGAACCATTCTCAAAATGGAACCATTTTTAATGTTGGAACATTTTTAAATTAGAACCATTTTATAAAATGAACCATTTTAAAATTCAGAATCATTTTCAAAAATGGAACCATTAATTTGGAACCATTTTAAATTCGGAATCATTTTTAAAAATGGAACCATTTTTAAATTTGGAAGCTTTGAAAAAATGAAACCATTTAAAAATGAACCATTTTCAAAAATGGAACCATTTTTAAAACAACTATGAAAAAATAAAATAAAACGAAAACAAAACAGAAAAAGAAAAAAAGAAACGAAAAAGAAAACAGAAAAAAACGAAAACAGAAGAAAAAACGAAAACAGAAAAAAAAAACTGTTCGACAACAGCCAACGGGAGTGCTTGTTAGCTTTTCGCACGTAAATGGGCCTGGCCCAGAGAACGACAGGGGGTACGCGCTGGATGGTAACGCGCGCGGTACGCGCTATATAGGATTTGTGACCACGGACGAGCACGCGCCAGGATGCTTTTTTAGCACCAGCAGGCTTTGTTTGCAAGAAGAAGGCGGACCCGGTGGCTCGGTGGGCCCTCACGGTGGTGGGCCGACGTAAAGATTATGATGGGCTGGGCCGGTCTATAGTCGGTCTATATTGTTGACTAGCCTTTATATACCCAAGATTATCTTTAGCACAATATTTTTTTTTAATCATTTATGTTGCCTACTCATCACTAGACTATCTTTGGACTTCTCCAATAATATGCACCGGAGTACTCCCTCCATTCCTGAAGAAAAGTCCTGTGACATTTTCAAAAGTCAAATAATGTAAGTTCCACCAAGTTTGTGTAATAAAACTACAAACAACTAAATATATCATACAAAAAATGTTTTTTTGTTCAGACACCTCTATGACATATGCCCGCATTGCTCCAAACATATGTCACATAACCCAACAATATAGTTGTCTCGCACGCCCCTTGCACTAGCAATCACACTGATCACCAAATGCAATGTCGCCGCATTTCTCAATATCACTGACCACCTCAAGCACATCATCTACTCCCTCTCTTCTTCCCACGCAGTCTTCCATCTCTGAGACGATACAAAGCGGCTCGTAGTGTCGTACGAAGGCATTTTTGATGATGGAATCGGCACGACAGACTACACGGTGAAGCTCCTTGATGATGAGGCCGTGAGCGGGGTATGCTCTGCCAGCTTGGGCACACGATGTGGACAACTATGTCAGGTGACCGTGATAATTGACATGAAGGAGGCCTCAATGGCGAGGGAGTTTGGTCCTTGCAAGAACCACCAGCCGGTGATGCCATTACAAAATCTGGTGAGCTCTTATATCGGAGGAGAACTACATACCACGTTGGGCGATTGGGAAACGTCACAATCTCAAAAAGAAAGCTATATGAAATAGTTTACATGGAAAAAAGGATATATGAACACATCCCATCATGTTGCATCTATCTGAAAGAGAGGAAATTAACCATTAGCAACTTAGAGTAGAAGAAGGAAAAACTTTTCTCATGCCGCGCCCATTTGAAAGTTTTGACCATGCAGTCCATATTACAACTTACAAGGGGAAGATATATCTGTACTGTACTCACATGCATGGTGGCACTGACGAAGGAAATATCCTGCGGACGTCCATCACACGACATGCACACTGATGAACTTTCCAAATGCGTGCAACAATGGAGCTTCGTGGTGGGTGTGACGCATTTGCGAGCGAGCTCTTTTAGCCCAGACACTCTCTGCTCTAGGATCACGTTTTAGACTGTAAATTTAGACTCGAGAAGGGCAAAGATGTGCAATGTGTGTGTTCATCCAACTGCAAAGTAATTATGCATCGCATCGCACTGCCAAAAATGGTATACGCCCTTCCCAGCCCCGGCCCAGACGCAACTTCGCTGCGGTTTCCGATCGAAGTCGTACGGTTTGCGTTCCACCGTCGCCGTCCATACATATTTCCATCTGCATAAGTACCCGGCGTCCCGGCCGGCCAAATCCAACCGCCTGCCTGGTTCTTGAGAAGTTGAGAGCGAGCTCCGATCCACCGCGTACTTCGATCCGTCGAGAAGAGGAAGAGGAACGGGAGGAGGATGCATCCCGCCGGTGCAGCTGCTCCTGAAGCGGCAGGTGGTCCGATGATGGACGTGCGCGCGGCGGCGAGGGCCTGCATGACCCTCGCCTTGGCGATGACCGCCATAGCCCTCGTCGCCGCCACCATCAACCCCGGGACCTTCCACGCCCAGGCCCTGCAGGTACATTACTTACCAACTCGACTGCTCTGCTCCATCTCGCTCCGGCGGTACTAATTTGCTCCGTGGGCGCGCATGCATGCAGATCGTTGAGCAGGCGGCGCCGGCGCCGGCGCCCTGGGCGCAGGCACAGCGATGCGTGGCGACGGAGGCGGAGGTGCTGGACCTGCGGGAGGCAGCTCTGGACCTGGTGCTGATCAGGGACGAAGCTAGAAAAATTTGCTAAGGGGGTCAGCTCTTTATGAGAGTGGTGTCAATCTCTAACAAAAAATATTAGTCAGTGCTAATTAGTGAAGGATTTTCTATTTTCCATGGGTGTCAGCTGACACCATTGCCCATGAGGCAGCTCCGTCCCTGGTGCTGATGGGGGTGGTCCAGGCACTGTTTGCCGCGGCGGCCGACGTGGCCGTAGCCAGGGCGGGAGTGGGATTGCTTCGCGCTCTGGGCCTTGGGCTCGCGGCCTGCGCGCACTACACCGGCGCCATCAATGCCTGGTCACTTTGCTGTGTCGTCAACGGGGCGGCGGTCGTCGCCATGGGACACTGCGCCGGCGGGTACCTCGCCTACCTCGTCATCGTTTACGTCCTCGTCGCCATGTCCTACTCCCTGCTGCTCGGCGTCAGCTTCGCCATCATACTCTGCCTCTGATCCCGTTTAGCTTAGTTACCTTGCTGCATCTATATCTGCTTCTACAATTCTACCTAGCTAGAAAATTTAAGATCTATGCACTTTATCTATGTTTATGAAATGATTGAATTCAGGAAAATGAAACAGATTGTGCGTACAAAGGAAGATAGTTTGTAGTCTTTTACGAACATGATCGACTGTAAGAACAACCTCACCTTCCTATTTTTCTTTCTCGGTCATTTTATCCTACTTTAAAAAAGAGCTACAGACTACGATCCCAAATCAGAAGAACACACACTAGACTCGTTTATAAAATTCAACATTACCAAAGGTACAAAATGAAGTTAGTTGCAAGCTTTATGGAAGAAACATCTACTTAGTGCTTTATCAAGATCAGCTTATGTAAGAGTATTGGATCATTCCTAAGCTGACATGAATCCATGATTTGAAATTTGTTGTGCTTCACTTTTACTTAAATTCTACAGCCCTGGTGATATCTCACCCCTATTGGAATATAGACAAATACACAAACTAATTTTCAGGTTGCATGTTTTCCTGCACAACCATCAATCATAGTGCTACTTTGTACTGAAGACAATAGCAAATTCTTTGGACTAGCCTGATTGTTGGATTTGTAGTCCTTAGGAAATGGATATTTTAGACAGGTGAGAGATCAAAAATAGGTACACGGTTCAGCAGTTTTACACACTCGTTGCTCTACGATCCGAACTTTGTGTTGCCCATAGACTAATGATAAACTGCACTACTTTTAAATGTTGAACTACTTCTCAATGCATAGAGTTCTTTACTACAACTCTCATGTGGAGAAGCTTTTGAATGAACCTTATCTTCTGTGTTCTGTGGAAGGTAGGAAAATTGTGCTGGCTGTAAGAATATTGAGCATCAAGCTGAAACGGAATGTTGTCTTGCTTTTTTTTAGATAAAGAGCATATATTAATATCGCGAAAATAACAATAACAATGTCTCTGCAACAACACATTGCCCCTAGCGACAACACGGATGCACACAGCCCAGAAAAAGAAGAAAAACTACAAAAAGAAAAGTCCCGCTATAATGATCTACTCCTTGTAGCAACATGCCTAACACCACCAAAACAGCACCAAAAGTACAGATTCTCCAAAAGCGACGTCTCCAAGAAGAAAACAGTGCTATAGCACCGTCGCCGCCCTGATCGTAGATCATAGGTTTTCACCTTGAAGAAAATCCACACTCGCAAGAAGCAATGCCTTCAACAAGGTCATTGCCAGGCACAACCAATTAAGGCCAGACCTTGGGTGTTCACCTTGAAAGTTTGGACTCTGAACTTCTCCCGTGCTGTCGCCACCACTTTTCGTTACCGCTTGATAATCCCCAAGAGTAAGAAATCACTGTAGCACTATTCGATAAGTATTTGAGTGTCAAACCCACGAGGAGCTGAAGGTAAACTATCTATTCTCTAAATCCCTATAACCCTATTATATGGCCTTTTATGCAAAGCAATAAATTTGAATATGAAAGGAACTAACTAATGGAAGCAAGTGATGTGGAATGGGTTTATCTAGTAACAAGTTTCTTAGAGCAAATTTCTCTCAGTAGTTTTCTCAAGCAAGTTTCTCAAATTAGCAAGTAGCAAAGATCTCAAGTAGCAAATATCTCAAGGGAGCAAATGCTCTGGCAATTATTATTTCATTCGTGTGGTTGTCACAATTAGTGAAACACATGTTTCAGTCTTAATTGTTTCTTCTAGGAGGGAGCCATAAATAGGTGTTGCCAAGTAAATGAGCAAATTACACAACTCTTATGATGGGTCTCATGGCCAAATAAATGTGCAGCATAAGAATTATTAAGCCATAATTGTCCCACCATAGCCTTAAGTTCTAGGGTCCCCCATACATATCCCCCATAAAGTAACTTCAAGACTCAGACCACGGTTTCTCTCTACTCCGACTGGTCCTACTCAATCCATTACACTACGGTGATCACCTTACATGCATTCCCCAACATATGCGTGCACTCATACAGTGTAGATCAAGACAATCATAAAAGATAACAAAACTTGTATGCAACCAATCAACGAACTATTTCACTATTGCCATGAACAAATCACTTCTCAAACATAGATGGAGAGGCACAATAGATCAAGGGAAAAGTATATTGCATCATACATCATGTTTGCCAAGAGTTTTACAGTGGGGAGATGGAGATGATCTTATTGTAGATGTTGATGATGAACACGCCGGAGGGGGGTGGAGCCCTCCGGAGGTGATTCCGGCGGCGTTTCCCCCCTCCGATCTTCTCCGGCGGCAGCCTTCTAACTCTATGTTTCGTGGTTTTCTGTTTCTCCGCCGCCTCCTCTCGAAAACCCTCGGGGGACTATTTTATAGGCGTTTTTAGGTCAAGACGAAGGCGGTGGAGAAAAGATCGACGACTGCGGAGCCTCGAGGCCCAAGATGGTGGGCCCCACGCGGCCAGGTACAGTGGCCGCGTGGGCCACCCTCTTTTGGGCTTCCGGCCTCCGTTTGCTTGCTTCCTTTGCTCCCAAGTCTTCCTCCTTCCAAAATATTGACGCCTGTATTTTTCCAAATTATTTGGACGTCGTTTGGGTCCCTGAAACTTAAAAGGAAAAAAATAGGGTTTTCTGCCTGCGCAGGGTTAATTCCATAAAATAGGAAATAAATATTTTATTCCCAAAAATCATTATATAACAGTGATATAACCCCTATATGATGCAAATATGATTGGAATATGAGTGACATAAGTTTCATCTAATCTCCAAACTCTTCTACTTAAGTTAATGATTGCAATGTGGAATTCTTGGTGTCAAGCTCTCATTACCCCTATCATAGCATCTTGAATGATTAAAGTTTAATGTGAAAGCAAATATGAGTAGTGTGCTTGATAAAGTAAAGGTTAGGTGTCTCATGCCCCTTGAATACAAGTACCTACACCATGATTACTCAACTTAGGAAACAAAGCAAGTTCAAGTTATATATCATTGTAAGTAATAATAGTATCATCAAGAGCGTCAACTGGCCCATATCAAAATGACAAGACAAACAAACAAGATGAACAACCTCAACACCTTTTTATTTACCATTGGAATAGCGTTTTATTATAAGGTGCATCACAGACGGTTCACCATAGCATGTAAGTAAATTTCCACCATGAATGATGCATGCTTAGATTAGCGGCCCAGGCGTCTCTCTAACCATTTATACAAACTCATTTAAACTACTTCATTTCCACCTTATTTCACCATGATAGGCATCCATAAACAAAAGTACATGATATCAACTAAATGAGATGAATGAGCATGTTGAAAGCTTTGCATGTGACATCACATATGGGCTAACTCCCAACCTCGGACATTTATCAAGCCACTAACATCATAATTTTAATCACAATGGGTCATGTTTTATTTATGCAATAAAAATAAATTGTGCATCAAGTTCGTGAGAGCTATATAACCAACTTTTCCCATAACAATCAATAACATAAATATTTTCATTCAGAGGTATAGATAACACAAATAACATGATAAACATACTCGGAATAGCATAAATCCAATAGTAGATATGGTGGACTCACTGGAATAACTTTGGTTGAAGGTGTTGGAAACAAGTTTTTACTTGTTGGAATTTTTGGGCTAGCAAGAGGGAGAAAGTTGACCATCTAGATGCATGCATGAGTGTCCATAGAACTAACTAATCCATGTTAAACAAAGTAAAATAACTTTCAGCATCAAAACA